>JARHVA010001205.1:1887500-1967500 GCA_037957365.1 Torreya grandis
AGAGTTGTCACATAGACTATGCAAATTATTTTAAATCAAATAAAAGCTATTAGAGACAAATAAAATGCGATTGTAATCTTCATTTCTACAAAAAATATTGACAACTAAGAGCCAAATTGAAAATTAAAATGCTAATGTTCAAATATCAATTACACACACATTTAATATCTATAATATTCATGCATATATAAGAAAATAAAACTTAAAATATTTAAAAACATGTATTACTTACAGGAGGTAGGATAGGTAGGATGAGTTATGCATATTTATAAGAGTTATGGTGGCTTTCAACACTAGGAATTCGTTAAGATATCATGATATCATTAATTCTGGGATGTAAAAGATAAAGATACAATATAGATAAACCTATTTATAATGATTCTCATTCATTGATACAAGTTCAATGCAAGGATTCAAATGATCCTTGAAATCTCAAAATCATATACTTCAAGTAAAGTTTTAAGAATCTTGTCCTACCAACTCCATAATTCCATGATATCCTTAGTAGACTGTCAACAAAACACTACCAAATAAAAATGTAGAAAGGAATTTATAATCAAAGTTCATGCCTAGAATGACTAACATTAAGAGACATAAAACCTAATTCCCAATCACCAATGCATGAAGAATGTGCTATTGCACTTCATTGATAATAAATCTTAGAAATCATAGATAATTTTCACTAAATTGAATGCAAATCGACATACATCAATGTTTATAATTATAACATGGTGAAAAGTGTAGTGAATTTGATTTTAAATATTGGATACATATACATAAATATCTCAAAGTTTGTTAATGATTGTACATAGCAATCACCTTAGCAATAGAAAATAAATACACAACAATAATTATTGTAAACTAAAAGCCCCTATAAAGAGGACACCTCCTCTTTACTTATATAAAATTTTCTCACATAGAATATTCCTAAAATATTCTCCATATAGAAGATGTCTTTTCATACGATTCGAGATTCTCATTTTATTGAATGTAATTATTATGGTAATTAAATTATCCATGTGATAATGAAATTTGATATGCCTGATTGGAGATTTGATGTAGTTGAGCTCATGGGAGAAGATTCTTCCTAAGTGAAAACAAACTCTATTTTTATGTGCAACAATTTTGTCCCTTTCTTTAAATAATAATTTTCTTACTCGTATCGAGGATGATATGCCAGCTAATGATCTGATTACTACATTCCCTTTAGATCCAAAATAAAATCCTTAGATCCATCAAAACATTCTAGTATATTCTAGCTGGTCATTTTTAAATGCATTCCTCCATGATGGTTTCCTTCCTCTTCTACTGTAACAAACTAAGGTCTTCATCACATAACTTAGTCACATGCATGTTTGCAACATTGAAATCACATCCACTAGCATTGTCATCTTGTTTTGGTGCATTTACCTACTTAATTTCTTCTTGTGAGCCTAAAATTCGTTCAATTATTCTACCATTCTACCTCATACTCCCTTTTAGAGAATCCATGATTTAGGGAGTGACTAGAAAGATGTTTTTGAAGGTGAAATGTAAACATTGTCATCATATCCTTTTCCATTTTTATGCATTAAATCAATTTTCCACTTGGCCACCAAAAGATCATCCCTTAGCCATTCATGTAACCTCTTATGATCCATGGACATTATAATCCTTTGCATATCATTTGTTTCCTTTGCCAAAAATGACCCTAGAGTTTTGGTTTCTTTTACCTAAAATGACTTGAGATTTTTTGTTTCCTTTTTCATTCAAGTTCAACATTAAATGTGATGATGACACAAGGCCCATCTGGTCTTCTCTTGGTTTTCAGGCCTCAATTGCACATTTAAACTCCTATGGGTTTTTGGTCCTCAGCTGGACTTTTACACTTGATGCAAAAGTGTAAATCTTGCCTTCATTTCCAAACTTGATCTTCTTTTAAAAATTTCCATTGCAATCAAGCCTCATTACTTTTCATGACTTTGACATGACATTTGTAGTAGTATTTATTTTAGTAAATCCTACATGAAGATAGTTTGGAACATCACAATGCTTCATTGTCTCACCAAGACAATCCTATTCTTCATCCATTCGGTCAAACATGTGGACTTCCTTTTCACTTATTAAAATGTAGGTATATCATGGATAATTTCTTGGCACCACTCTTCATCATGAAAAATCACCCCTAATGTCATACATCATTCCTCTTGAGTTGTCCTATGATCAATATGCCCTACATTAATCACCTCATCTACAATGTCCATCTTCAACTACTAAATGTTGTTACAAACAAGGATTTACATAGATCTCATATATCTAGCTTTTCTTGCTAGCTCATCTTCAAAAAATTTCATACCACCATTTCTTAATTAATCTTCCACATGATATCTAGATATTATGTCCACAATAGATTCCATATATTTAACTTTAACTTCTTTATTTTGTCCAATATAGTTAACCATAGCTATTACCTGCTCCTTATTTTGGGGGTTGGTATCTAGATCATAATAAATGACTATGTCTATAGACTATAGATTCAAACCCCTTATTGTAGCATGAATGCTAAGTAGAAAGATAAATCATTCATTTTGAGACTTGCTAGACTCAACTATAGTTTATTCTCTATCATCTAGGCTAGTCGATCCATCCATTATTTAGATCATGCCACTAAAAATAGACTTCCAAAATACCAAGCAATTTTCTCATAGTTGTAAATAAGAGTACATGATGCCCTACACTCTGAATCTTAATTAAGACTCTATAAAGGACACAAAACATTCCACATGTCCTTACAAATTAGTCATCTATAGGAGAACCCTAGAAATGATTATGGTTGGTGTATCATTATGCCTTTTATGGGATTTTGGACCTTAGTTGGACCTTTGCATCCTGCATGTTTTGGGGCCTCTACTGAACCTTTGCACCCTATAGCTTTGTAGGCCTCAAATTAACTTTTGTACTTGATGCAATAGTTTAAATCTTATCCACATATCCACACTTATTTATTAAGTTGATTCCTTTTGTAAAGTTGCTTTGTAATTAGACCACAGACTTCCACATGGACCTTAATCCAAGATGTTAGCATGGACATAGAACACCTGTAGCTTCCTTATGATGTCATGTGTCCTAATATTTTGGATTTCAACCTCATTTTTTTAAATTTGCATGAAACAAATTATGATGTAACATTGTAATCTCCTCCCAAATTCCTAAAACTCTTATTATTTTTCAAAGGGAATTTTAGATAGCAATTTTAATACATAGTCATATTTTACTCTTAATGACTTGATTACACCATATATACTACAATAATATCACCCTTAAAAATATGAAAATGTTAAGTACTATTGGGATCAAACCTTAGGGGGTTTGGACATGACTACAAAAGCAAGTTTTTGTTTCAAATGTACATTTCTTGTGGACTTCCTTTAGGGATAATAGTAAGACTTTCAGACACTTACTTTTAAGGAAATGGAAAATATTGATTAGAATATATTTTGGCACTAAAATTGGCTCTCATTCATGGATGTATACCCATTATGAATGTATGAATAATCCTAGAAAATAAGACCAAATGCCTATCCCTTAGACCATGGAGTCAAAATTTTGACAAATTATTAACAAACACCTTTGGAAGATCAATGAAACAAGGTTAGACAAATAAAAATGGATCAAGAGAATCTAAGAATGAACACAGAATATAAAACAACAAATGAAATGTACAAACAAATCCTGACATAGAAGGGAAAAGAATAACAAGACTATACATTGTATATTATTTTACACAAACATGCACTTAGTGAAGGAAGTGTTGTAAATGTCTAACATTAACTGGTAGTTCCATTATCTCATCATCCAAATCTCTTAATTAGAAATTATTTTCCCCATTTTTGTAGTTAATAGAATAAGGGCTCATCCATAAGGCATCAAATTTTCCATGTTTGCCTTTTTCTAGATGTATGTTGTCCCAAAGTAAAACTAGATCTCTTATTTGAAAAGTTATTGGAGTGAGCTTTATATCAAATATTATTTTGAGTCTTTCCTTAAAATTTATGTATCTTTCAAGATTTTATATTCTAGTTTCATCATGCTCAATAATTTGGTTTATTATGCTTTCATAGTGGTTAACTTTATCACCTCTTAGCTGATGGATGAACTAATAGGTTGGCAACTCTAGATTCATAGGTAAAATAGGTTTATATCCATAAACAAGATCAAAATGGATCTTACCTATATCTCTCTTAGGTGTGATCCTATCATCCCATAAGGAAAATTTTAGATGTTCACCCCACTTTTCCTTTGTAACTTACAAAGTCCTAATTATTTTAATCAGTTTTTTATTACTGGATTCTACTTTCCCATTCCCCTAAGGGTTATAATTAGAAGCATAATTTAATGTGATCATATATTATTCAGACAATGACATCAAAGGTTTATCTCTAAAACTCATTTAATTGTCAATAATTATCTACATAGGCATACCAAATCTAAAAATAATGCAATTCAATAGAGAGTCCATGATCACCTGATGTGTGGCCTTCTTTTTAGGGACTACCTCAACCCATTTTGTGAAGTAGTAAATTGCAGCTAATATCTACCTATGACTATCACTTGATGTATTAGTGATCTCCCCAACAAAATCCATTCCCCATTGTCTAAATGGGCCTTCCATCGATATAGATTGCAAGGGCAGAGAGCTATAATCTTTCAACCTTACAACAAAGCATTCTTAGTTCTCACATTTTCTTACTTTCTATGAAACATCCTTGAATAGTGAATACCACCAATAATCAGATCTCAAAATCTTATGAGCACTGAATTTAGGTGCAAAGTGACTACCACATACCCCAAAATGAATGTTTTAAATTAAATTAGTAGTATCTTCTTATACCATCCATCTTAAGAAAATGCCATCTTGATTCTTCCATGCCAGTCCATTTTCACTAAAGAGATACTTTTGGGATAAAATATTAAAAGTTATCCTTTGATTCTTATCCAAGCTAGGGGGACAACTCCAACTTTGAAAATAATAAATAATGTCCCTATACCATGGATACATGATAACTTTACTAAAATAATCATCAATGTTAAAAATAATAGTTTTTAGTTCCATTTCTTGTAAATTGGTCTCATCCATGAGCTTGGCTAAGCCCATCCCCTAACTAAATTAGTAGTTTGGATCTCCATGGCACACTCTTTCAACTCTTACTCGATACTTCAATCTAAGTCAAGATTTCCTTAACCATTGTATATGGTACATATGCAATAATCTCTTAAATTAGAATATAAAGTTTAAATATTTTAATAGATTTCAAGAAGGAAAAATCTTGCTTCTCCATGATAGTACAATTTAGTTCAAATCCTTGTATATATTTATTAAAGAACACTATGGGTTGTTCATGATCGTCATTATTATTTTACATTAAAATAGGATCTACAATATTTCATCATGTAAAAGAAAATATTTAAAACTCGCTAGTGTAATCAGGACTAGCCAAGACAGGGGTAGACTTTAAGGATCATTTGATGTGATTAAAATATTGTATGGCCTTCTCCTCCCACTAGATAGTTTGATCCCTTTTTAACATGTAAGTAATAGGTTGAGTGATGCATATAAAATTACAAACAAATCTTCTTACAAATTTTATTTTTCCAAATAATGACTCAATTCCATTCTTGGATTTTGGGATAGGCACTTTTTCAATGGCTTCCACTCTCTCTAGATCAATCATGACTCCATTATTAGAAACTATGTGTCCCAATAACTTGGCCTTTTGTATTTTGAAGTGGCATTTCATTAGATTAGGTAAATGCCAAATTATGTAAATCTAAGGAACACTTTTTCTAGATGCTTGAAAAGCTCTTTTCTATTTTTGAAGTACACTATAATGTCATCCTAATACACAATAATAAATCTATTAGTTAACCTTACAAAATTGACATCCATATCTCTCTAAAATATTGCACTGGTATTCATCAATGTAAAAGTCCTTCTAATATAGACATAAGTGTCTTAAGGCATTGTAAATTTAGTTTTGGGTCTCTCAGGTTCCTTTAACACAACTTGGTTAAATCCATGGAAACCATCTAATGTGGACAACATCTTTGATCTTTTAACACTTTACAACATGTTATCCATATTAGGTAAGGGGTAATTATCTTTCATAGAATATTTATTAAAATTTACAAAATCCACACACAATCAGATGTCACCATTATTCTTTCTTATGGGTTAAATAATCCCACCATCCATTAACTTCTTTAACTCTTCCTTCATCTTTGTGACCAAGATAGGGTTAACAGGTCTCCAATTTTGCTTGCAAGGTTTAATTCAATGTTGTAATGAGATGGAGTTTTAAAATAGATCCTCTATATATGGTTTTAGCTCATAATAAGACCAAGCTATGAAATCCTTATGATTATTAAATAATTCAATTTAGGATTTCTTCTCTTCTTCACTCCAATGAGTACCAAGCCATATCTTTCTTGGATTTTCTTCAATTCCCCAGTTGCATTTAATCACATCTTTTGAGATAAATATATCTCTATTTTTAATTGTGTATGCTCCATCAAAATATGCCTCTAAACTTACCAATCCTCTTGGGATGGTGTTTTTCTTTAACTAAAAGATATCTTTACCAAATAAGGTTTGTTTCCCATCACAAATTTTGACCATGGATTCCCAGTCTATGATTTGACCCTAAAATTCTACTTCATAGTTGAGAAACATTTTAAATTGATTATCATCAATTAATTACAAATG
The DNA here is from genome assembly GCA_037957365.1 of Torreya grandis. NCBI lineage: Eukaryota > Viridiplantae > Streptophyta > Pinopsida > Cupressales > Taxaceae > Torreya > Torreya grandis. The sequence continues at coordinate 1,894,243 of JARHVA010001205.1, forward strand.
ATGAATGTTATTTGGGACTAAAGGTCTACCAAGTACCTCCATTTGATACTAGTATTGAGGGTTCATATTCTCACTTTTAAACTAAGCACCGAACCTTGGAAGTCTATGAGCTTCCTCATTAAAACTCCTATCATGAAGACAAATATAGAAAACATCAAAAAATTCTAAAAAGTCCCATAAAAATTTTATATATTATTTTAAACTTTTATTTTTGGTGGCATAAACATTTTGGACCTGCTTAACCATTAACTATGAACCACCCTTTACAATGAGACTTGTAACTCCATATTCATGGGCAATACTCAAACCAAGCAAGAGTGCCTCATTTGTTTAGTGTAATTAAGTGATAGATTGAAATAAAACTTAAAATGTTTTTCATTGGGGGCATAAAAGACAACCCCATCTGCATTTCTAAGATTGGATCAAGCCCACCAAAACACATTCTCCAAACATAATCACTCTTTTTATCAGATCTAACATCAAGAATAGTAGATTGTTCAACAAAATCTATGTTTCCAAAAAAAAACCCTAAATTTGCATCAGTGTACTAAACCTAATTTAGAGCACATCTTGGATCTTCAATCACATGTAACATTCTAGGACCTCTACTATGTTTCACTATCTTACCCTCTGAAGGAATGGTGGCATAAAAAAGTTCCATCTAAATACTGCCACTCATGTTGGTAGCCCATTTGATTGATAATAGGGTCCCCTAATTGGGAGGATAATACATAAATACCATATCCATATTCATAAATTTACTTGGATAATTTTCCAGTTACACTATCAATCCTTTAACTAGCCCAAAAACTAGTACTTCTCTTGATTCCATGGATTATCACTTGCCAAAAATAGATGTTATTCTTACTCAAATATCATTAAGGACACCCAAGGGAATCACATTACAAGAGGCTCATAAGTCAAACATATAGTTATGTATAATTAAACACTTAATCAATAAGGTAATATAAAAAGGGTCAACACCCAATTGACTTTATACCAAGGCAGTTCCCAAATAAACCTCTAGATCTGGTTTAATAACCTCATATGAGTCTTCATTGTCATCCAAGGGTGTTGGGGGTTAAGTAATATCATTGGTATATGTATTCTAATTAATCTCCAAATACTCAAATGCCATCCTATGTTCCAGTATTCTTAATAGCTCAACAAGTGGGATAATGATTTTTAATTGACTCAATACTTGGGCCATAACATACACATTGTACTAAGGAAGGTGAGTGTTTGAAGGAAGTGTGATGACATTTTCAGTAGGAATAAAGTAATTTAAAGTTAGAGGGGGAACATGATGGGATGAAATAGCATTTTTAACAACATTCATCAAGAATGGAATTCTTCTTACATCATTTGTAACCTTAGGAATATTGGACAACAAAGATTCTCTATTCTTGGCTTGAGTATCTTTCTATTTGATAGTTTGGGATGTAGGTGCTAGTTTGGAAGAACTAGGAACCTCTTTCATTTTCTTAACTTCTCTATTTTTATCCCATACCTTTGGATTTGTAGGGGTAGTCTTTTATGGATAATCACCTTATTGGTTGCTTCTTAGATTGTATTCTTTCTATTGGGAAAATGTAACATTAATTAATAGTTTTCTCTCCTCAACTGAAAGAGTTCCCCCATCATATTTTTTAATCATCATAGATATCAAAAGCTCAAAGTCATGTTTGGGAAACTCATATGCTTGTGTCATGTTTATATCACAAATAAATTCATGAGTTGGGACACATATATCTTTTACTACACTCAAAAATTGATCAATGGTGGTAGCACTTAGAAATTATATGGAGTCAGATACTTCTCTTCAAAATATTTGATAACCAAACATCATAATCCCATCACTTTTAGGTGTAGACTCAAGTGCTTCTACATATTCATCACCTCTTTCAGTAGTATCACAAGGAGGATGGGGGATGAATTATTTATCACACTACTCTATATCAAAATCATAGTACACAACATTAACCTTGACATTCAATAGATCAAGAACTTCCTTCTCAGCTCCTCTATTTTAATTTCCATCATTTCTCTCATGTCAGACAAGTTTCTTCCCTCTGTCATTACATTTTTGTGGAAAGAGGATATCCCTTGTGCTTGATTCTAGTTTTGACCTCTCTTGAATAGAAGATCCATGAGGAAGCCCCTTCTTAACTCTGGCCAACTTGTATGGCATCTCCTTGACAATAGTATCCAAGGTTTTTAAAAATTTCTCAGGGTTGGAAGTCTTATTGGACTAAGATTTCTCATTATTGGGAAACTTTACATCATTCCTTTTGTTAAAAGGCTTCCTTATATCCTTTATATTATTTTCATTATGAATGGCCATGTTGAATTCCAACATCAAATTTGTGGGAGGCTTATATCTCAATTAATATGTTGTCTTCTTATCAAATGCATCACAATATTTAATCAAACAAGAAGTATAACTTGGCCTGATATTATCAAGAAATCTCATCATAGTCTTATTAAACCTTGAATTAAAGTCCACACATTCATTTGAGTTTTTATTTATGTTTTAAAATTATGCCAAAAGAAACTAAGGATCAACTCTATTACCATATTATATTAAAAACATTATTTATTTCTTACCATGAATCTATGCATCCACATGGAATAGAATTGAACCATTCATTGGCATCTTCTTCTAGTGTGTGCATAAAAATATTAATATAAACATCCTCATGCTCAACCTCATAGTCTTCAATTATAATGTGAAAAGACCTCAAATGTTCTCCAGTCACTTCATTATTCCCCTAAAACTTTGGGAGTCAATTTTGTACATCATTTAGAACTTCATTAGGGTAACCATCCATTTCATTAAATTTAATTGGTTGGAATCTTAAAATCTTAAATACAGGATGTTCATTTTCTTCATGATCTCTATGCCTCATGATTAGTTCTATGGTGGGCTTAAGATTAGATGATAAAGGGTTGTGAGAGGGTGAGTGAGGTGGACTTGGGGGACCAAAATGAGGAGGATATTTAGCTTGTTTAGAAGATGCTAGGTAATGAACAAGACTATAAGACTTTGTTTTATTAGGAGAACTATGAGAGTATTTAACCAAAGGAATTTTAATAAAAATAAGTTCAAGTGTAATAAAATTATGATGGTCTAAACACTCATTTCCTCCAAAACTTTGCCCTTTAATTTGCCTCTAAACTTATTTCCTTATTTTATGATGAACACTTAACTTAGAGACAAGATTCTATGATGAATGACATATAAAGGATGATCTTAGTCCTTCCAAATTTTTAAATAAGATAACACTCAAAATTTAATCAATTAAAGTGGGCATTAATCTTTGAAAACTAGATAAAATGTTGGAGTCAAAAATAGAATAAATATTTTAGGATAGAAGAGATCACAAGCATACAATGGTACATTCTAAAATCACACTATATTGTAATCATTGATGAAATTTTAGAAACAAAGACACTGAAAAATTTAGATTCACATTCAAAAGAGCAAATAACTTTAAAACATGAACAATAATAATTATCTATAAGATTCTATGGTAGCATAGGTTTCAAGGTCTTGTCCCTAACAATGGCACCACTTGGGTATTGGTTTTTAGTTGTACACCACTAGAATTTAGCCTTACATATTGAAAAAGATAAAATACAAAGATGATAAACCTCAGTTATGTCATTATAGCTAGGGAAGGATATAACATCTAGATAGACTAAACACAAATAATGATTGAAAGGAATCGATAAAGGGTATGGTTAGTTCCTTACTACTTCTAGCTCTAAATGATCCAAGGTGAGACGACCTGTGGGGTAGCTTGGTCTAAAGGAGGGATACTATAGTTTAATCTCTAGGGAATTATCAAAACACATACAGATCTGATCAAAGCATATTCAAACTTACACAATCCACTTGAGAAGATTTCTAACATAAACTGTGCAAATGATTTTAAATCAGATACAAGTTACTAGAGAGAGATATAATGTTATTATAATCTTCATTTCTAAATAAATTATTGACAACTAAGAGCCAAATGGAAAATTATAATGTTACTCTTTAAAGATTAATTACAAACACATTTCAGATATACAATATGCATGCCTTTGAAATAAAATAACACTTAAAATATTTAACATCATGTATTATTTGTAGGGGGTAGATTAATTAGGATGAGTTATGTATATTTAGAAGAGTTTTGGTGGATTTCAAAATTGGGAGTTCCTTAATATGCCATGCTATCATTCATTCCAGGATGTAACAGATTGAGATAAAATATAGAGAAAACTATCTAGAGTGATTGTCATTCATTGATACCAATTCAATGCAATCATTCAAATGATCCTTGAAATATACAAAGCATATGATGTAAGTAATTCAAGAACTTTCCCATGTCAACTCCATAAATCCAAGTTATCCTTCAAATATTTTCAACAAAACATTCCCAAATGGTAATGTATAAAGGAATTTATAATCAAAATTCATGCCCACGATTGAATACCATTAAGGGACATAAAACCCGATTCCCAATACATGATGCATGAGTAATGTGCTTTTCCACTTAATTGAAAAGAAAGAGTATAAATCACAGATAATTTTCACTAACATGAAAGTAAATCAGCATATATCAATGTTTAGACTGATAACATGGTGAAAAGAATAGTGGATTTACTCTGAAATAGGGGAGCCATATATATAAATGCTCTTAGAGTTTGCTAATGAGTGTACAAAGAAATCACCTTATAAAAAAAATACAAATCAATAAATCCTAAAAACTAATAGCCCTTGTAAAGAGAACACCTCCTCTTTACTTATACAAAATTTTCTCACCCAAAATATTCCTAAAATATGGTCCATCTAGAAGATGTCTTTACATATGCCTAGATACTCTCATGATCTGCAAGGTAATGATTCTGGTAATTTGGTTATACATGTGATGATGAAATTTGATATGCCCAACTAGAGATTTGATGTAGTTGAGATCATGGGATAATATTATTCCTAAGTGTAAATAAACTTTGTCTTTATGTACAATAGTTTTGTCCCTTTATTCAACTAATCATTTTCCCACCCAAATTGAGGATGACATGCCATCTAATGATTCAGTTACTAATTTCCATTTAAGGAATAAGTAATGAAAGAATGTTTCTATAACCATTAACACATTCTATTACATTATGACTTGTCATTTTTAAATTCATACTTACATGATGGTTACCTTCCTCTTCTGCTACAAAAAACTAAGGTTTTCATGACATACCTTAGTAACGAGCATGTTTACACCACTAAACTCACCTCCACAAGCTCTATTATGTTATTTTAATTATTACGCCTCCTTACTCTCTTCTAGTGAGCCTAAAATTCCTTCAATGATTCTACTATTCTACCCCATACTCCCTTTTATAACATTCCACACTTTAGGGAGTAACCAAACAAATGTTCCTAAAGGTGAAATGTAAACATTTCCATCATATCATCTTCCCTTTCTAAGCCTAAAATCAAAATTCCACCCTGCCACTAAAGGATCATCCCTTAGCTATTCAAACTATATCTTGGGATCTATGGACCTTGCAATACTTTACATAGCCTTTTTAATTTTTTCCAAAAATGATCCTGGATATTTGGTTTTCTTTACCAAAAATGACTCAAGAGTTTTTATTTCCCTTATTGGTGAAGGTCACCATTAAATATTATGATGACACATGGCCCGTATTTTCACCTACAAGTTCTTGGGCCTCAATTACACATTTACACTCCAATGTGTTTTGGAGCCTCAGCTGCAATTTTGAGCTTGATGCAAAATTTCAAAGCTTACCCATATTTTTGAACTTTCTCTTCATTTTAAAATTTAGATTACAATCAAGCCTTAGACTTCTACATGACTTTGACATGACATCTACAACAACATTTATTTTAGTAAAGCCTACATAAAGCTAGTTTAGAACATCACAATACTTCATCATCTCACCAGGCCAATCTTATTCCTCATCCATTTAGTCAAACGTGTGGACTTCTTAATTTGTTTAAATTTATCTACATTATGGATAATTTCCTAGCACCTCTCTTCATCATTCAAAGTCATCTCTATTGTCACACACCATTTCTCTTGAGTTATCCTTTGATCAAAATGCCTTGCTATCAGATCATTTAGAATGTCCTTATTTAGCTATTGAATGTTTCTATGAAAAATTATTGTAATGAATATCATATATCTATATTCTCCTTCTATCTCATCTTCAAAAAATAGCATCCTACCATTTCATAATTCATCTTCCATGTGATGGCTAGATATTGTGTCCACAACAGATTCTATATAAATAATTTTATCTTATTTTTTATCTAATATAGTCAGCCCTATCTACCGCATGCTCCTCATTTTAGAGGATGGAATATAGATCATAAATAATGATTTTGTCTACATACTAAATATTCAAACTCCTTCCACTAGCATAAATGTTAATCATAAAGATAAATCATTCATTTCTAGGTTTGATGTAATAAACTATAGTTGATTATCTATAATCTATGCTAGTCAATCGATCTATTCTACAGATCATGCCACTAAAAATAGTCTTATAAAATACCAAGTAACTTTGTCATAATACCTAATAAGAGTACATAATGCCCTACACTATGAAGCTTGATCACGACGATATCAAGGACCTAGAACTTTCCACAGGTCCTTACCAAGTAGTCATCTATAGGAAAACCTTAAATATGATGATGGCATGTGTGCCATTATTATTTCTATGATATTTCAGACCTCACCTACACTTTTACACCTTATAGGTTTTTGGGCCTCAACTGCACTTTTGTACTTGATGCAAAAGTGTAAAATTTCCTTGCATCTTTGCATGCATTTATTAAGTTGATGCATTTTGAAAAGTTTATTTACAATTGGATGATGTAATTATATATGTACCTAGATGCAAAATGTTAGCATTGTTTTAGAATTCCTGTAACTTTGTTTTTATGGTACGTGTCCCAGGATTCGAGATTTTAATAAATTTTGTACAAATTTGCATGAAACAAACTATGATGTAACATTGTAATCTCATCTTGAAGTCACAAAACTCTTACTTTTTTGCAAAGCAAATTTTAGACATTTTGGATGATTATTTTGTCAATCAACATACTGATAAACAAAATAGGCCTGATTAACCACAGTGGGAAAATTAGTTGGCCAAATGTGTAGGTTTACCACATCAAAAGGTGACTAATCTCTCCTATCATCAAGGGGAGGTTCCCTGTAGATATGAGGAGAGATTAGTCCCCTTTTGATGTGGTAAACCTACACATTTGGCTGACCAATCTTCCTACTATGGTTGATTAGACCTATTTTGTTTATTAGTACGCTAATTGATAAAATATTCACCTAACAGTTTTTGGCAACTTTGTTGGGGAAGTTATGTGCATTCTAAAGCCTCAAGTTTCAGATTGAAGCAGTCCCTACCCTTATCCATTATAGACTCTGGTGAATCCACTCCATTTCTATATCTTACCCATTATTATTATAGCCTTACCATCTCCCTCCACCCTCAGACCAACTGGGAAAGAAAGTGTAGTTTAAAACCTCAAGATTTAAGCTAAAGCAAGGTCAATTCTTTTCTATTTTTGTTTCACAACCTGGTAGATTCAAGGTATACACGAAGCCAAAGGGCTAAATGTATTGTTGACCCTGTATTTGAGTTGGTACAACAAAGTAATTTTGATTTGTCTCCTTCACCATCTCGTCTCTAACAAACTAAGAGCTTTCCTCCTACTAAAGTCCAGTCTCCATTACCAAGTGAAGCATTCACTTCTGCTATTAATAAAGCTTTGACAATAATTACCCCTTTGAGATTTGTTATTCCTTCTTTTCATAGTCATACAATGGGAGTTCAAGGCCCTTGGGGTAATTCTTTTGGCCCTCTCAATCTTACTCCACCTCTACATGAGCTCCCATGTAGTTCGAGGAAGAATTTCCCTAAATTCTATGGTGATGGGAGAGTTCATCTTGATAAACACATTGCAGCCTTTAGCATAGCCTATGGTGTAATTGGAGTGGAATTTGAGGATGTGGCAGTCAGGTTATTTGTAGAAACATTAGCAGATGCTGCTGCAAATTGGTTTTACCATTTATAGGCTCGATTAGTAACTGATTGGAACACCCTCAAAGCTAAGTTTGAAGCCAAATTCAAGCCTACAGAAGATGCACATGCCCTTCTGGCTCAACTTACATAGATGAAGAAAGACTCTCATGAATCAATGAGGGACATCATAGCCAAGTTTGACAAACTAAGAAATAGGATTCCTATAATTTCTTGACCTACAACTAAGAATCTCAAATGTTTCTTCATTAATTCTCAGTTACCTGAAGTAAGTTTCCTTTTAAGATATGCTAGTCAAATAGACCTTACTGCAGCTCAAGATTTGGCCACTGAGGTAGAAGATGATATCATCTTGGTAGGGATGATAAGTAGAGATCCAAATATAAATAGACCCTCATCATCTTCTAAATATCCATCTACAGGCACCACTAATCCAATGGTGTAGAAGTTGGCAAATGAGTTGCTTGCTCTCAAAAAGCAAATGGCGCAAGGAATGTCTTCTGCTCCTTCATATAGATATATGCCAAGGAGGACATTTCCAAATCAATCACACTAGGGAAGTGCTACCAAGAATCAAGGGCAGCTAAATCATCTTCCTTCCCCACAAGGGAAACTTGCTATTGAAGCTCCCCCAAACAATTTAGCAATGGGATATCTTGAAGTAGAATCAAGTTTCTCTTTCTAGACTCAATTGAGTCAAGGAAATGATGCTGATCTCCTTGTAGAAAACCAAGAAGAATCAGTTGGTGACTCCAATATTGGTTTCTTGAACTACCAAGATGAACCTAGAAGTAAAGAAGAAGCTTTTGATGGATCATATGTAGTGTTTACCAGGTCTAAGAACCAATTAGCTGAGCAAGCTGATAAAGGGAAAATAGAGGAGCAACCTCAACCAACAATTTCAATTGCTAAACATGGAACCTCTCTACCTTTCCAGGCAAAGGATCTGGTGATCACCAAGAAGGTAAATACATCAATTTAACCTTCACCTTTAATTTTAATTTTGCAAATTAGTCCTTCCCTCTTTACAAAATAGAAGGTTGAATTACCTTTCTCTATTCCTAGTCTGATCTAGTCATTTGACATAATTGATGATGTTAAGAAAACCAAAATTCAAATGACTGAGTTTGAATATTTACAATCCAATCCTGAGTAATTGGATAGGTTAGTTGAGTGTTTGAAGAATAAGGTTGTCCCTGTAAGACAAGATGATAAGAAGGTAACTCCTGATTCCCCAAAGAACTTGCCTATTCCAAACAATCTTGTCATTAATCATCCAGCTATCCCTGGAAAAATAAAACCTTTCTATGTTTCCTTGTTGATAAATGGTCATAAATTGAGAAACTGCATCATAGACTTAGGTACATCTGACAATGTCATGCTTGCCAAAGTAGTAGAATCTCTTGATCTAACACTGACCAAAACATTTGGTAGATGTTTCTCCATGGAGAACAAACAAGTACCTATGTTGGGATAAATCAAAGATGCTCAATTTGCATTTGCAGTCTTTTCAGACAAAAGAATCAAGATGACAGTTTTGGTGGCTGATGTTCCAAAATCCTATGGTATTCTACTTGGGTGAAATTTATCTAAGGATGTTGGTGGAGAATTGAGCATGGATCTATCTGAAGCAAGGATCCCTATCAAAGGCAACATGTAGAAGCTACTTCCTAAAAAGGAATCAAAATATATTGTCACTCAGACATCAGCCCTTGAAGCTCAAATTTTGTTTGAGTCTTCAGGAATGGGTAACTATTTTCTATGTACAGACAAAGTTCATGAAACATCTGATAAAATTCTTGAAAGTGTCAATCTTGAAATTAGTTCAACTAGAATAGTAGAAGAATTGGTAGTTTGCAATATAGATAGAGAAATATCTTCCCTCTCTAATGAAGGAAAATCTAAAGAAAAATTAGGATTTGATGAGGTATGGACTCAGGTATTCGATGGCAGCTGCTCCTCTACCAGTTCAGGAGCTGGGATTATGTTGATATCTCCTCAAAGAGATATTTTTCCTTCATCTTATAATTTACAATTCAGCAACACCAATAACATAGCTGAATATGAATCTCTATTGCTTGGACTAAAAGCTTCCTGAGACAAAGGTATCAAGCTCCTTCATACCAAAGGAGATGTTGAACTAGTGGTTTGTCAGGTGAGAAACTTGTACCAAACCAAGAATGAAAGATTTCACCACTACCTTAACTTAGTATGGGACCAAATTGAAATCTTTGATGGTTTCAACATCTATGCCATACCCAGGGATTCTAATGACTGAGCTGATGCACTTGTTGTTTCAACAACTCTCTTAATTCCTCATTCAGACTTCATAAGAAACAAGTACACCATTGAGCTAGTATTTAGACCAAGTGTTCCTAACAATGTTGATCATTGGCAAATATTCAATGATGACCATCAAGTCATTGCCTTCTTGGAATGAAAAGACAGCTTTGAATAACTACAGTTTGAAGGCAGTGAACCTCAAAAGTGTGAACCAGTCCCTGAATTAAGTTCAGATACAAATGAAGAATTCTTACAACTCAAAGGGAATAAATTTCCCAAAGGCCTAGTTTCCCTTGAAAAGCTATTTGACAAGCATGACATATTCATCAAACAACAACAAACAAATTCAAACTCCTCTCAGGGATTTGATCAAATAAATTTGATTACTAAAGAAAATCTTAAAATGGTGAATATTGGTAAGTGTTGCACTCAAGAAGAAAAGTTCAAGTTCATCGCTCTACTCCACCAATATATGGATGTCTTAGCATACTCCTATGATGACCTAAAGTCTCTTAGGACTAATGAAATCCACCATGACATTCCTCTCAAGTCTGACTTAGTGCCTTATAAGTAAAAATATAGACAATACAACCCAAAGATATCAGGTACTATTCTGTTTGAGATTAAAAAATGCTAAATTCTAGAATCATTTTCCCAATCCATCATTCCACATGGATTGTAAACATAGTGCATGTAAGGAAGAAGAATGGAAAAATTTGCATTTGTGTAGATTTAAAAAATCTAAATAAGTCATCCTTGAAGGATAACTATCCTTTACCAATTATGGATCAAGTACTTCAAATAGTGATAGGCTCATAAATGTTATCAATGCTAGATGGCTTCTCAAGATGCAATCAAGTTGAAGTTGGTAAAGTAGACTGACATAAGACTACATTCACCACACCTTGGGGGACGTTTTCATATAGAAGGATGCCTTTTGGCTTGATAGATGTTGGTGCCACCTTTTAGAGAGCAATGGACCTTGCTTTCAAGAATGAGATGGGTAAGTTCATTGTGGTATACCTTGACCATCTTTTCAAAGCATTGTTATGATCATATACACCACCTACAACAAGTGCTGGAGCGTTGTCATCAGATTGGCATTTCATTGAACCCCAAGAAGCCTATTTTTGGAGTAACGGAGGGGAAAATTCTCAGACACATTATGTCCAAAGAAGGCATAAATATTGACTTAGACAGAGTCAAGTCTATTCAAGAGCTTACCTTACCTACAAGTAAAAATGTTGTTCACTCTTTCTTCGCAAAGGTGAATTTCTTATGAAGGTTCATCCCTGAGTTTGTTGATAAGACTCGACACATTGTGAACATGATGAAGGGAAAGCCAACTTTCAATTGGACTAAAGAAGGCAAGTCAGCATTTAAGGACATCAAGACTGCCATTGCCCATGCCCCAACTCTAGCTTGTCCAAACTACAACAAAGAGTTCATCATATATAGTTATGCTTCTGAACACATGCTTTCAACAATTTTGGTTTAACAAGATGAAGAAGGTATGGAATCTCCCATTTATTTCATGAGTTTCCCTCTCAAAACCCATGAGCTGAAGTACTCAACTATTGGAAAAGCATGCTTATGTAGTGGTGAAAGCAGTCAAACATTTTTGCTTGTATATTCTGAATTCGCACACTACTACCTTGGTTCCTAACACTTCAGTAAAATCCATATTAACTCAGCAAGAGTTTGGAAAAAAAAGAGGAAATTGGATTGCAAAGATCCAGGAGTTTGATCTAGACATCAAGCCAACAAAAGCTGGTAAGGGGAAAAGGCTTATGCCAATTAATTCTTGATAACCAACCAGAAGAAACAGAGCATGAAAAAGTACAGGTGGAAGACACACCTATAGTTCTCTTTGTCTCCACTACTAACGAGTGGTATTTTGGTATTACTCATTTCCTTACTTATGGTGAATGTCCTGATCATTTATCTTATAAATAAAGGAGGACTATCACATTGAAAGCTACAAATTTTGTCCTTTAGGACAATGGCATGTACAAGAGAAGCCTAGATGGAGTATTCCTTCACTGTGTAGACAAAGAGAAACAAAGCCAACTTTTAAAATCCTTCCACAATCTAGCCTGTGGAGGACATTTTTATTCTCCTGTGACTACTCACAAGATTCTACGAGCTGGATATTACTAGCCAACTCTTTTCCAAGACACATATAAGTGGGTGAGAAAATGTGAACTCTACCAGTAATTTATTGGAAGACCCAAATTAGCTTCCCTGTCTCTCAAGCCAGTGGTCATAGAGGAACCATTCCAGTAATGGGGAATTGATTTTATTAGAGCTATAAACCCATATTCAAGTGCTGGACATGATTATGTCCTTACAACAACTGACTATTTCACCAAGTGGGTAGAAGTTATCTGAACCAAACATGCCGCTTCAAAAGTTATGTGCAATTTCCTCAAAGAAAATATCATTTCCAAGTTTGGAGTCCCGACCAAGATTGTTACCGATAATGCAACATGTTTCACTTCCCAGGAGATTACACAATTTTGTTTCTACTATGGGATTACACTCTCTCATTCTTCTGATTACTTTTCACAAGGGAATGGACAAGTTGCATCAAGCAATAAAAACTTGGTGACTATCATTAAGAAGCTAGCAGATGACAACGAAAGGACATGGCATAAAACATTGAGTGATGCTCTATGGCCAGACAAAATCACACTGAAGAGGGTGATTGGTATGTCTCCTTTCTAACTTTTTTATGGTATCAACGCTAAGATACCAATCACCTTAGAATTTCTAGCCTTGAAATTGGCTAAGGCAATTGAAGATCAGACATATGAAAGCTCCCTTGATAAGAGAATCATGTGCCTGACTGAGCTGGATGAATAGAGAACTATGGTAGTAGACTGAATTACTGCCCATCAAAGCCTAGTAAATAAACTCTTTGACCAGAAGGCAAAAACCCTTGATTTCTAAGTTGGAGATCAAGTCCTGTTGTGGGATAAAAGAAGAGAACCAAAAGGGATGCATGGAATCTTTGACTCCCTTTGGAGAGGCTTGTTTATTATTCATCAACACAATGGTGAAAATAGCTTCCTACTAAAGTATCAAGATGGCACACTCTTTTCTCTACCTCACAATTGGAAACATCTGAAACACTTCAATTCTTGAAGTATCAGATCATTTTCATCTGTACATATGTATATTTTTATAGTTTTTAGTTCTATTTTGTTTTATTTGTTTTCATTTTTGATGCCTTTTATTTCTGGGTAACATGACTCTGTAGCCCAATGGTACACATGAAGACACTGGAGATTCTAAATTTTACTTCCTTCAATTCTTTTCACAATTGATAGAGTTTCTCCAATTGGAGCCAGTTGTTGTACCTAAAAAATGTCATTCATTTTTGTGACAACATTTAAGCTATTTTGGTCCTGGAAGACAAAATTATCTCTTCCCATTTCAAAAAATTGTTCTAAACTTTCAAAATCAAGAATTATTCAAACTTTTTCAGCTAAAGGACTGAAAATTTCAATAGGGTCAATGGGTTCAAAGGTTCAACGACGTCAACAGATTTCAAGAATTTTTTTGTCAATCAACACTTTTGTCAAGGTTCAAGTTCAATCACTTCAGGTTCAATGGCTTTAAGACACTTGTCAAAAAGAAGAAGACTTGAACCATTGAACTGTTAAACCATTAAACCACTCAGGTTCAAAGGTTCAATGTGTTCAAAGGTTCAACAGGTTCAAAGGTGGCATGTTCAACATGGTTTATTTCCAAAATCTTGTTTTAAGCAGTCAATAGAAATGAATTAATGAACTGTTGAACCATTCAACCAAAGTTGGTTTAATCAGTCGGTTCAAGTGGCAAGTTCAAAGGAGTGCCCCAAAAGTCAAGGATATAAATGCCCTTGTGGAGGAAATTTCATGGCAAAAGGAACTAAGTCAAAGAAAGCCCAAAACAAAAAGCCTGATGGAGCCCAGCAGATGCTACCATGTGTCATCTGTTGAGCCCCATTTTACTTTATTTCTAAGAGCTGTGGAAGTTGTTGCCTGTCCCTTGAAAGAGAAGAAAAATGTGACAAGTGTCTGCATTTACATGAATCTAAATAAGTTCCAAGTGTATCTACAATGTTTCTAAAGCATAGTTGAAGCCACCGTGTTATCCTCTGTAGGACACTCAAAAGGCATCCAAAACCTCAACAAAGTTTAGCAGATGCTGCCACTTGTCCTCACCTAATTCACAGTGGATGCTACCATGTGTCATCTATTGAGATCATCAAAAATTGACTAAGGCAAAATCAAAGGACAAACAACCCTTTCGAAGGGCACTTAGAAACCAAAGTGGACCATTGAAAAAATCTAAAAGGTCACTTTGAAACTTAAACAACCATTGCAGAGGGCAGGTGGGGAGAAAATAGACCAATTCAAATGCTGAATAGACACAAAGAATTCCTTTTGAAAAGTTCTTGTGGAAAAGTTATAAAGAAAAAATTCCTTTGGACAAATTGTCTAAAAGAATTCCTTCAGACTTTTTGTTTGAAGGAAAAGTCCCCCAAAACAAAAAACCCGTCGAGCCACCATGTGTCCTTCAAAAAGTCACAATGAAAAGTGCCACTTGTCCCTTATCAAAACTCAATGGAAGCCACCACGTGTCGTCTACAGAGACACAGTTTCAAGTAGCAGAAGGTGCCACGTGGCATCATCTGCGTGAATCTAAAATGAGTCTAGAGTGTTTCAAAAGAAAAGCTAAAATTATGGAAGCCGCCACGTGTCGACATCCACAATTTCTTCCTTTGGTCTCTTTATTAAGTAAGGTTTGTGGTGGCCTCCCAATAAGCTACTAAATTAAATAGAGAGTGCCAAGTGTCATCCTCCATGGGATTCTTAAAAGACAAGCAAAAGTTGCCACATATCTCGTTGTAACTCCACAGAGCATGACAGGTGTCTGTACCCACATTTTGAGTTTCTTAAAGGTTTTAAAGCTTATTTTAATAAGCATCTCTCAAAGTCTCGTGGATGCTACCAAGTGTCCTCACCTATTTTTTAGCAAAACGTGCCACATTTAAATTATTAAGACCAATAAAAAGTGACCAAAGAATAGAGCATCGAATTGAACCAAGAACCTGATTCAATAGCTAGGAAAGGAGGAATGATGAAGAAAGACCAAAAACATTCACGCATAAGATATGTTTCTAGAAGGTTCCACTAGCTGGACATTGGAGAACATGAACATTCAATAGTGTGATCCGTTTCTCTACATTGAGAAAAACAAATGGACAACTACCCCAGATTCCAGCATATGTTCTTGACAGAATTTAAAATGTATTGAATGCAATATGATGCGTTATTGTTCCCAAGTCTTTCTTGGAGAGCTATATATTAGTCTCTCTCTTATTATTTTGAAAAGGAGATCTCTCAGTTCCAGAAACAAAACTCTGCCCAAATTGAAAGGCATTATTGAGACTTTGAGCTCAGATTGTTCATCATATTTCTTTGTTTGAAATAGAAAGCAAGTTACTTTCAAACTTTGTGCTATTATAGCTTGTATCATTCTAAGAGATTGTTCTTATGTCTATTTCCTAAATGTATTCTTGTTTATGCAATTTAACAAGTAGAGCTACTGGAGGTGACAAAGAAGGTATCTTGAAGCCAGTTACTTTCAGACTTTGTGCTATCATAGCTGTCTTCAGTATGTGTTTATTTTCTATTTTTGTGTAAATAACCTTGGGACAACTTTGTGCCCTCATTGTTCTTCATAGTCCACTCTTTGGCAGTTGAGGTGGAGACTTTGTGCCTCATTTCATCCTGCTATGTTACTATACCCTATTATAGTTACTTATCTTCACCAAAAATATTCCTTTTATCTACTGAACAACACTTTTGAAAGAAGAGGAGTGTCTTCTATCATTTCACTATGATTTCTCCTCTGATTCATGTACATCATCTCTAAAAAAAGAGAGATGGATGGTTTATCCTATCCTTGAGTGTTATTATATATATATATATATATATATATATATATATAGTACTTGCATATCTACAAGGAACTTCCCCTTGATGAGAGGAGAGATTAGTCCCCTTTTGATGTGGTAAACCTACACATTTGGCTGACCAATCTTCCTGCTATGTTTGATCAGACCTATTTTGTTTATCAGTACGTTGATTGACAAAATATTCACCCAACAAGACATAGTATTTTTAATACATAGTCATCTTTACTCTTCATGATGAGATTCAATCATGGATATTGTTATCAAGGCATGCTTAAAAACATGAAAATGATAAGTATTGGTGAGATCGAATCTTATAGGATTTGCACAACATGATTACAAAAATGATTTTTTGATTTAGGCGACCATTTCTTGTGGACTTCCTTCAAGGACTTTCAAAATTAACTTTTTAAAATATGGAACAAATTTATTGTAAGATATTTGAGCACTTATAATTTATCGATAGGAAATTTTCCATTATGAGAACTTGTAATACAATGTTTTTATATACAGTCAATTTCTGGTCATTCTTTTTGTGTGACCCATCATTAGGACAAAATGGACCAATTAATTTATATAAAATTACCAATAATAATTTTCAAATGAACACACCATTTTATCATTGGCTTAAATATTTTTGAAGTAAGGCATGATTTTTTTTTAATATGGGTCATTAATATAAAACAAATGGCCATTAATAAAAACAAAGGGCCATGTTGAAACATGTGTGACTCATTAATGTCAAAGCCAACACCATTTTATAAATGGATTGGCAACCTTGATCCATTAATGTGGTAAGTTAATGCCAACATATTTACCACCAACAAACATCTTTCTCTACCTTTTTGTATACCTCCTCCCCTAAATGGCCATGGAACCTACCTAAAGGATATTGACCATGCCACATTTTGGAAAGTAATTTCCATATGTCAAATGGAGGGATTAAACTTTTCATGCATATTAGTTTCTTGTAACTGAACCCATACATGTGTTCCTTTTATTTTCATGTGGATATTATTATTATTATTATTATTATTATTATTATTATTATTATTATTATTATTATTATTATTATTATTGTGTCTTATATGTTAACAATTTTAGTCACATATCTTTTACATCTAAGTAAACATTTAGTGATATGTCAATAGAGGTAGGAAATGTTATGTGCATGTGTGTTACATATAATTAAACACACAACCTTGATATTTTTATTTTCATAAGGTTGTTATTATTATTTACCTTCTATATTTATGGTTTTATTTACATGCATTCACACCTAATTAAATGTTTAGTGGTATTTTAATGAAGGGATGAAATCCTATGAGCTTAGGTGTGCTACATATAAATGAACCCAAAACAATGTTATTTATATTGTCATGTGGTTATTATTGTTATTGTGCCTTCTATATTAATGGTTTGTTTTATGTTTATTCATATCTGATTAAAAATTTAGTGGTATGATAATGGATTAAATTCATGATTAGATTGCTTGGAAAGGTATTTTAAATTGGGATGAAATACTTAACATTTTCAACAAAATATGTCTATCCCTAAATTTTCACATATCTCCTCCCCCTAAATGACCATGAAACCTACCTAAAAGTTCTCGACCATGAAAATTTTTATAGATTAATTTTCTTTTGTAGAATGGAGGGATGATTTTTTGTTGTTTTTCCTTATATATTAATTATTTTTATTTGCATGCCTTCGCATCTAACTAAATTTTTCATGGTATGTTAATGTAGTGATGAAATGATACAGCTAGGGGTGTTTCCTATAAATGAACCCATTTAAATACCTCACATTCCTTTTTAAGTGATAAAATAGTGGCTAGCCTCCTTTTGTTAGTAGCTATAATTATTTTCAGCCAATTGGACAAAGAACTAGGTTTCATGCTCCACTTTACTAAAATGACATTTATGGAGTAAAATTTATTATCAACTATAGAAAATATTTATAAATTATATATCATATAAGTATTATACACTTATAAAATACATATCATGGATGTACCTTCAGATTTGATTCCCTTTTCCCTACTAAAAGGATTATATACACTATCTCTATGTGCCTTAGTTATTATCTCTTAGCCTGACCTATGTTATTATTATGATGTAGGCCTTCTATCTCTCCAAGAATGTTACAAGATTGGTTATATTCCATCTCTTCAAATTCTAGAGCTTCTCCAATTTTTTAACTACTTAGACATTTGTGTCCCAATCAGATGCTTGAATCAATGCAAGTGTCCAATCATAAGACAAGTGTCTCAAGCACTAAATTCATCCAATTTAAAAATGAAAAATATAGAAAAGGTCAGTCTAAGTGCTTTAATGTGATATTTTCTCCAAGGGTATTGGTATTTATATAAGATCAACCCTCATTCATTCCTCACCTAGAAACTTCTTACATAGTATATTTTTTTCATTGTCATTACAATATATAGAATAGTTGTACTTTATATCTTTAGCATCTCATTATAATAAATTTAGTGTATATTATATCTAACTTTTATAAATAATAGGTATAATTTAAAGATAGTTTACCATCCTTGTGCCCTAGGTGATCTCTACCCCTTTTATCCCTAGATCCCCCTTATTCTAAATTTTAGGGTTAATTTTTTTGGTAAACTCAATTTTTGAACATTATTTTTACCTAAGTGTACCCTATAGGATTTTTATTACCTATCTTTTCCTAATATCTATATTGAATGCTTTGGTGACTATGATTATGAAACTCTCCAATTTTCTATAAAATAAGGGATAAAATGGATTTCTATTGTAACCTTCAAAATATTTTAGCATAAATATCAAATATTTGAATGGTGGTAACTACCAATGCTCTATTTAGGTCCATGCTCCCACCATTTCAAGAGATGATTTGATCCATCTTAAGAAAGATAAAGAGACTTTATTATTACTGACTACACAACCATTATATGGTTTTGGCCTTCTATATTTGCTAAATTATGGATAGAAGAGACAAGGGTTATGAAAACATGAGTAATTTTTAACCCATCCTATATATATTGAAAATATAACACATATCAGAAAGGCTTAGTATTTTTAGAAAAAAAACATGATGCATCAACAAGGAAAGTCATCTAATCACTCTATTCCTACACATTTCCCCCTAAAAGTGGGTACATATAACCAAAATACTCCTTCATATGATCATCAATAGTTCTAATAAATACATAAATAAATTATGAGTAGATTACAAATTACTTATAAGGGGGATACTCCTTCAAAATAATTAATTCAAACCCTCATAATTCAAGTATTTCCAAATAATGTCCACCATATAAGGGGTGATGATTCTCTTTTCCCTTCATTTTACATTGAATTTTTTATAATATTAACCAAGACATCATTGTATCTTTACCATGTAGATTTAAAACACCATGAAGAGGGAAACATTACAAACTTAACGTGTCAAAAGATCATAGTCTTCGAGATATTACAACTAAGGTATTTAAACCTAGGCATCTTTATCTCCCAAAAGATTAATTCATGAAAAATGTTTATAACATACCAAAAGAGGTACCTTTAAAAAATATACCTCTAATACCAAGTGCTATATATCTCTAAAAAAGTTCAAACAACCAAGCTCTTTGAATGATATAAACAGGGCACCACCATTCATAGATCTAATACCATTATCAAAGTATCCTAAATTCAGTGATTCATAACTTGCACTTGTTATCCTTGAAGATGATGATACTTATATTCCTAGATTCAAGAAAGGTGGTGGATTATAATTAATGATAACACCCATATAAATCACCACCATTCCCATGAAGTATCTTATTTATATGATGACAACTATTGGGGATATTTAAAAATAGATTTATATATTTCAAATGCAAATGAATTTCTATAATAATAATTCAAATTTTAACTCATTAAACAATCAACCTCTTTCATAATGTATACTTGAATTTACTTATCCATCATATTTTGAAATTGTAATATACCTAGATGGAGTTATAATAACATAATAGTAGAATAGTCAATGATCCCACATGAATTAGATTGAGGAGTAGGGTATGTAATAAATAATATAAATAAATGGGTATATGATATTATAGAGCAATGAATAAGAAATATTTTAATATAGCTTTCTCAAAAGAGGTATCCCCTTCGAACAAGCCTATGATACAAAGTTATTCCTTCCATAAAAGGAATTGATGTTTGTGTGTAATCAATGTTTTAGATCAGTATATGAGTATTGGATTATTGTTGTGTCAATGTTTATTAAAGGGTTACTATTGTTGGTATTAGAGTACTTTCCAGAGCCATTTCCATGATCATGATTTATATTTCAAGCAAGTTAGGAGCTTCATGGAGCAAGTCTAAGAAGTGCACAATTTCACTTTTTTGTCCTAAAAAAACATGATTGTTCTTCTTTAAATTTTTGACAAATGGTAATAAATCAAGCCAAAATGTTTCTAGGTTTCATTCACCTTTGTTTCACATTTTTTTAATATTTTGAATTTTTTCATTTCATTTGATATTTTTAAATTTATCATAGTTTTAGTGACTATTCCTATTGTACCAAAAAAAAGTCATGGATCCTTCTATTTTATCTAGAGAAATTCATTCATTAAATAATATTCATGCTATTTTTGATAAAATTGAACTTTATTTCTATGTAACCACAAAGTATGATGAATAAATTAATGCATGGTTAGATTGGAAGCATAACTATAGCGAATGGTATGTGAATTCATTTCCTATAGTTGAAGAATATGAAGCACAAATAACTACATGGACTAAATTGAAGAATATTTTTAAAGCATGGAATGCATATCTCGTTCACTTGGATGAGGGTTATTTTATTCTTGTGTTCACCGAGTCTTATATAAATATGTTATAAACTTCTTTTATTCTTATAATGATTTCCACAATTCAATGAATTCTTTGGAGGGATTAGATACTTTAACAAAATTGTATGTCAAGATTAATGCTAAACAGGATGGCATGTATCCTTAGTTAATTCATCATACAGAGTATTTTGAGCACCCTTGATCTCACTTTGAAGTGATGATCATCATGCTTCAAGTTACACTTCATTTTGTAGTTATAATTCTCATATTCACCATGTTGTTATATATGTTGACCTCCTAACATAGAAAGAAGTATAAGAAAAAAAGGTGCATGGATGACTTTATATTTGTTCTTCAACCTATTTTAATATGTATGGTTAAAACTTCATTTGGTCATATTCCTATTTCTTAACATGTTTCAAGGGTGAAACATATTTAAGGTAGATGGAATATAATGTACCTAGATAGGGGTATAATATCATAATAGTAGAATAGTGAATAATCCCACAAGTATTAGATTGAGGAGTAGAGTAGGTAAGAAATAATATAAATAAAGGGGAATATTATGTTTTATATCATTGAAGAATAAGTATTTTAATTGATCTTGCTCAAAGTAGGTATCCCCCTTGAAGAGACCCATGAGATGGAGTTGTTCCTTCCATAAAAAGAATTGGTGTTTGTGTGTAATCAGTGTTTCAGATGAATATATGAGTATTCAATTATTATTGTGTAGATTTTTAGTACAACATTCCAATTATAAATTCTAACTTTCATTTTATATTTTGTTTATAAGGATAAATTAGATTACATTATTAACTATGTATATTCTTTTGGTTAATGGGATAAAGATGACAGATTATTAGTACAATTATTCCATATGAACATTTTTGATGAGGCTCATAATTGGTTCTATAGGACACCAAATGTTCTTTAACCAGTTTTTCATATTTTTAAAATGAATTCTTAATTAATTTAAACATCCATAAGGTGCCAAAATTACATTATAACATTTCCACAATTTAGAAAAATGTGATGATGAATCCTTTGAAGATTATACTATTCAATTCAAAAGTAAATCATATGATCTAACATTTAGACCTTTAAATTAGGAGTTCCAAATCATTTTTAGTAGAGGTATTATTTCTCCATTGAAATAAAATGAATTACATAAACAATATCATTCATTCACATGTTTATATATGGGTAGGCACACACACACACACACACACACACACAGATATGTATATATATATATATGTATATGTATATATATATGTATATATATGTATATATGTATATATGTATATATGTATATGTATATATGTATATATGTATATGTATATATGTATATATGTGTATATATATATACATATATACATATATATACATACATATATACATATATATACATACATATATATACATACATATATACATATATATATATATATATATATATATATATATATACATACATATATACATATACATACATACATATATACATATATATACATACATACATACATACACACACACACACACACACACACACACACACACACACACACACACACATATATATATATATATATATATATATATATATATATATATATATATATATATATATTTCATTCATCCTTACTCATTCAAAGGAGCTTAACGTATTCCATTCTAAGCACAAAAATATTTTTATTCACAAAAATCAGGGATATGGATTACCAAATGAATATTATGAAGAAAAATTAAGAGTTCCTAATATTTGTATGGGAGTTCTATAAGGTTCACATTTTATGCAAAAAACCCAATGTGAAAATAAAAATAAAAATCATCCTTGCCAAAAAGATTTAATAATAACATTATTCATGGGTGGTGCTTAATTTTGGCATAACCATATCTATCCTATCAAATTAAATATTACTTGCAATGTAATATTCTTACAACATATTGTCTTTGATATTAAAAAATTACAAAACAAATGAAGTTGGAAAGACTTGTTGGGAAACATTACACTACCAATTATTTGTGGTCCTAAAGTAATTAAAACAAGGGTTTTTGTTATGCCTACCATATCTCCATACACATTTACCATTGCCACTTATTGGTTATACTAAATATAAGAACAAAATGACCAAAATCACAAATGTATTTCATTTTCTCATAAAGGAAAATTGATCCATATTCCGAATGATGGGATTGGTTATTGTTCTACACATGAAAAATGTGAGGAGAAACATGATATGTAACAATTAAAATTAAACAACCATGATCCAAACAATGTAAAAGATCCAACATAAGGTCTCAAGGTCTTATAGACTCTAGAAATACCAAAAAAAAATCCAAAATCCAAAAATATTGTTGTGCCCTAATACGCACCCCACTTTTTAAAAATTTAATAAGGACACACTATTTTTTGAATATCATTATCAAAATTACTCTAAGCCTTAGACATCTAGGACATAGGTTTCAATTTTCATAATTTTAAGGTTATCTTAAAATTCTAAGTTACATAGTCCACAATTCTGACAATCAAAAGATGAACGTTGATTTGGATAGTCCACAATTATGACAATCAAAACAATTATAAGTTAAGTTTATAGGTCTTCAAAATTATTAAGGTATGAGGTATTGATAGTTTGAGTTATGAAATTATCTTGAACCCTATAGGTGTAAATAAAATTTTAAGTATTTGAAGTCTCTAAGCTATGAGAATATACCACATGGTACAATTATGTAAACTTGGGTTTATGGATTTATGGTTCCAAGCTTTGAGAGATTGAAAAGTGGCATCATTATACTAACTAGATCCTAATAAAATAACATAAGTCACCCTAGCAATCAGATCACCATAATCTTTCCAAGTGTCACCATCCTGCTCACCTAAAGGTGATGTTAGCAGAGATCGTCATATAGATTTTCATAGGCAAGTGGAACAACAAGATTTGTCCACATGTCACAATATTTCTCACCCAAATGTTACATCAGTAGATTTATCTATATTAAATATCCTAATAAATAATAATAGAGAGAGCCATCTACATGTCATCATCTTATTCACTTTGAGGTGATGTTAGTAGATTTTCTTGTATGGATATCCTAGGCAAGTATAGTAGCAAGATCCATCCACATGTCATCACACTGCTTACCTGGGGTGATGTCAATATAATTATTTGTATGTATATGTCATGTAATTATAAAAATAAGATCTATCCACATGTCATCATCCCACTCACTTAGATCTGACATTAGTAGATTTCCTTGTAGGGATATCCTAGGCAAGTAGAATAGTGAGATACATCCGTGTGTCATATCCCATTCACATGGAGGTGACATACAAAAATTTCATTGTATGGATATCTTAGATAAGCATAGTATCAAGATCCATCCATGTGACATCATCACGCTGATCTATGGTGAAAAGAATAGCATACATTAGTTCATGGCTTATTTATGAATAGACTAACAATACTTGAACACGCATCCCTGAATCACATAAGTAGATAATGAAAACATGAATTCAAAACCCAAAAGAATAGAAAAGAGACATATGGCACATTCCTTTGAGTAGGCATCTAAGAGTAGGTAAAATAAGACACATGGGAATAAAATCAGTGTTATGAAATTCCAATGCAAATAGTAAATAGGGGATGGACAAAAATCCATTAAAACTATTAATTTGCATGAATTAGATAAATAATACATTAAATTATTATGGATAGTATATGTTCCACTTAGATACTCACTTCTATGATTACATTGGTGGAAAATTATGGTGTATCTAAAGTGACAATGTATGTTCTAGTTATAACTCAAATGACTACATCTATTTCATCCACTTCAGTTTATACTATTATTACCCCCTTAATTTTATTCTTCCATTTATGCCACATCAATACCCCATAAATACATATCTATTTACATTATTCAACACTATATATATATATATATATATATAGTCTCAAAATTCTACTTTGTGAAAACACCACTGAACATGCATGCTTTGCATGAGAATTATCACATCATCCATTTTTTTATATGTATTTTTAGACTTTGTTTGAGGGATGAGGATTTTGTCTCCACAAATTTTATATATATATATATATATATATATATGTCCTTCCTATCCCAAATGGAAAATAATTTTGGCTATTATGATTAAGAAAAAATTCTATGGATTGATCTACAATTATTCTTGATGTGTAAATTAGATTCTTCTCTAAACCTATGGATTTTGTAAGAAGTTATGTTATGACAGTATCTTAGTCTTTTATTTTGCATGAGTTATTTTTTCAATACAATTATTAATACTATTCTATTGTTAATTTGAATGAATTTTGTGTATTGATTAGAATCCTCCTTGTATATGTGCAAATATAATCTTACAAACATGGTAACCTTTTATCATATATGCTAAATTCTATTGTACTTTTATATATTTTGAATTTAAACTATGCTTGATTATTGGTGTGTTTATAATGGATTACAATAGGAATTGGTTTCTAATTAGTTTTATAACCTTTAGTTTAAATCATGACTTAGAAATGTTACCTCATTTTTGGTGCACATGCCTTCTTTTCTGCCCTACTCTTCCCTTTTTTTGTGTTTACTTTTATGAGATTTTATTATCCTAATATAAAATCACTATAAATATATGTTGTTGGATTCTAATTTGATTGAATTTACTTTGATGTGATGTAGTTCACATGATTTTATTCCACCACTTAGTTAATTTAAAAATACATACCTACAACTTGTGCCATGGAATGATTAATCATTGATCCTAATAACGAGGGTGAAAAACCATATTTTTGATGTGCATAAAACCCACATCAAAAAATATATTTATATGTTTCATATCCTATTATCTCTTTAGAATATATATTTTCTATTCATTTTTTCTAGATGGTAATAAATATTTTGATATACACATGTTTCACACATATTTTGAGTGTGACTAATGGATATACATATACATGATCTATGCACTTTTGGATGCTAGACCTGCCCTCTACTAATGCCATTTATACGTTGGGGTCATCCAACTATATGATCATGATACACCAAAGTTATATCATTTTATGGTCACATTGTATTATCATGGTTGAGCTCATATATGTACTTATGTGTGTCTCTATCAATGCTTATATGTTTCATAGTGTACCTGTAATGCTATGTACAAAACTATTTTTTCTAACAAATATATCCAAGGACTAGTATAATATTTTCATGTTGGCTAATTACACTTCCATTTATGCATTTCCTTACGTGTCTTGCCTTATTATTATTATTATTATTATTATTATTATTATTGTTATTATTGTTATTATTGTTATTATTATTTGAGAATTTGAATATGCTCCACTGTTTACAACCCTAATGCCTTTATTTTCCTCTTTGATATTTGATTGTGGCATTGTTTATTATATTTTGACATTTGAATATGTCATTTATTTCTTTGTGTATAGTTGACTAAGTCATGGCCCTTTGATTATGCAAAATTTGAACATGCCCCTGGTTTGAGGTCTTCTTAGACCACTATATTTTTATTCTATTATTACTAATATTATGTGTGTCTTTGATTGCTAATTAAAAGTGTACTCTTACTATCTCGATGTTGCCAAGATCTTCATCATGCATCCTAGGAATTGGTGTCTTCACATCCTTCATTGTTCACTGATTTATCAACCTTGACATGTTCCCTCTATATGTTACATGACACTTTCACTTGTTACATGGTTATCTTATCCTTTTGAGGTAATTTAACTACCAGTTGTTACTTGCCAACACTTCAAAAAGGGGGAATATTAGTAGGGGCATGCCATAGAGGCATGATTTCCACATTACTTCATAGATTTAGATTAGAGTGGGGTCATGTTTTGGAAACATTTTTTCTACACTTATTATATATTTAACATACTCAGATTATAGTGGGGACATGTTTTGGACACATGCTTTCCACACTTATTTAGTATTTAAAATACCTATATTATAGTGGGGTCATGTTTTAAAAACATGTTCTTTGTACTTACACTAGTTTAAATTTTATATTATAGTGGGGGTATACTTTGAAAATATTTTATTCACTCTTACACAATTTTAAATTGTTCAAATTCATAGTTATATGATTTAGATAGACATTTATGGTAGAATTTTATACATTAGTACTATTATTATACACAATTTTAGCATGAGACATATCTAAGATGCATATGCTATGCAATGCACACCTAATATTGTATAATCAAATTAGTTTCATATGTCAAACATATTCAAGGACTATTAATACCCACTAGATTGGACTGTTACAAACGATATCAATCCAATCTATTGAAATATTTAGCTCACTTTTTGGTACAATTTAGGTGATTAAATCACTCAATATTTATAATTTTATAGGATAGAAATGATTTCATCATCTATCCTCACCACATTTATAGTGTGAGTTGACTTAATTCATTCATATTCACTAGGTTATAAGTATGACTAGGTTGCATAATTGAAATAATCTCAACTATTAGGGGAAAACTCACACTTTCTCTAATGTTTGGGGCATGTGTCCTCCAATATATCTATATCTCTTTATATATATATGTTTTATAGATTTATATGTATTCTAATCTCAGTTTCATTGATTAATAATGATACATATTTTAAGTAAAATTTTAAAAATTTAAGATGGTTTCATCAATACATAGATACATACTTCTAATCCTTGCTCTCTTTAAATATCAATCATTTTAATACTTTCAATTTAATCTTATATGCACTGATTATATATTGTAACATGTTCTTCATTTTAGTTTAGTCACCAAAAATGCATTTAAGTTTGACTCAAACAAAGACAAGGCATGTTATATAAATCTAGGTACGTACTCTCTTTTTATTTTAAACTAATAATTTCATTATTATATTAAAGGATAAAAATTTAGATAATATTTATGAATTATATAACACCTTAGTTTTGTGTACTTGAGAAATACATATCATGGATATACCTTCAAATTTTATACTTTTATCAAAGCAAAAATGCTTACATCTACTATCATTATGTGCCTAATTATTTATCTCTTAGTTCAACCTATATTATTATGATGATGCAATCCTTATATCTCTCCAAAAAATTTATAAACCTCCTTATCTTCCATTTCTACAAGTTTTAGACATGCATTTATTTTTCAACTACCTTAACACTTGTGTCCCAATCAGATGCTTGCATTGATGCAAGTGTCTAGCCTAACATAGATGTTCATTTCCCTAAAGTCATATAGTTTTAAAATGAAAATTATACCAAAGGTCAACCTAAGTGATTTAATGTGAGATATTCTCTAAGTATATTCATATAAATATGAGATGAACCCTCATTCATTCCTTAGAAACTTCTTACCTACTATCAAGTCATGTCACCAAAAGCATTGTGTCAAGCACTCATGTTAGAAAATCTTCCCTATTTTCTCCTAAATGCATATAAATCATAGGGAATATACATATATAGGTCTAAATTACTAAAATATAAATTGAAAAACTATATTTTCTAAGTTAAGGCTATATCACTATTCCACCTACCTATCACACATTACATGATTCACATTCAAGCCAACATGTAGTGGATAACCACATAAGTCTGAGGCCCTTTTATGAGTTTAGGATATGTAGGTAGCACTCATTGATTGAGGGGTATTTGGGGCATCTTAACATTGGATTAATAATAACCCATTTTTCCAACATCCACTATTAAGATGAAGAAATAAATATTCACTATTTTATAAGGAGTCATAATCTAGGACCCAGATTAGATTGCATCATATCAAAGGTAACATAAAACCTATAAGCATCAAAATGGTTTTATCCTATTTAATTAGTTATTCTATATTCAAAAACTACATCTAAGTCATATATTAGCATCTACATAATCATCACATGTCGATATAAGTGATCATAACTACATAAACACATTTTCCAAATAAAGGGATTATTCCAGAATCTAGATCTAGTCCACTTTCTACCTACTTTAGATCAAAATTATTACTATCATTAAAATCAGCTAAGTATCTTATTTTCATTTTTATTCCAATATATATCATAGTTATACATTTTATCTTTAGCATCTCAACATAATAAATTTAATATATGTTATATCTATATTTTTCAAACAATTTACCTACTTTAGCGATAGTCTACCATCCTTTTACCCTAGGATATCTCTGCCTATTTTAAATTTAGTCCCCCTTTTATCTATATTTTAAGGTTAAACATACACATCTCTCATTAAAATTTCCATAACCTCATATATCCACTGAGAACCTAATGAATTATGTGTAGTGGAGGTAATGTATATGTTCAATTCCTTATCTACCTACTTTGCAATGGGTTTTTCATCTTGGTTAAACTCTTTATAGAGTTTCAGGAAATTTAACTCCTCTATCCATCATTCTTTCATGTAGTCATCTTATTATTTATTGCATATTCTTCTTTGCATTCTTCATGATGAACTATAATAATCAAAAAAGTATTAAGTAATTGAAAATATAATAGAAAATATATAAACAATAACTATGGGAAATAATATTTTAAATGGTGAAAATGTGAATGGATAGCAAAACAACATGAAATCATAAAAACATATTAAAACCACAACAACATGATTTGAGAGATGGATTTTCTTTGATACATATCACTAGACATTTAATGGTCTGTTAATGAAATTATTATATTTGATAGAAAGATATTCACCTTTATCAGTATGATATTATAAACCTTCAAGGCATCCATCCACATAGTAATAAATATTTAATTTTATTGGAAAACTCATCTTTTAACATGGCCTTTTATTTTATATTAATGACCCATATTAATTTCGTGGCATTCCTTCACAAAATTTTAATCTAGTGAAAATATAATGTGTTTATTTAAAAAATACTATTGGTCAAAATGTTAATCTAGGTGGTTTAAGTCTACAATTTTAGGTGAACCGACTAGATTGGCCAAAGGAGGGAGCATTGAACTTTGGTGTTAATTATCAAATATGTATATAATATAAATGTTACAGGTAGTGAAATATAAATGTGTTGTAGATATCAATAAAACATAGAAACACCAATACAAAAAGTATAAATTTTAATAACAAAAAAAAAGCATTTATTCATATGCAAATGAAAATTTCATGGGCTTTCATTCACATGGTAAAAAATATATAGTAATTTATCAACAATAATTATGTAAAAAAATTATTTGTAATTTTGAAAAATGTGGCACCTAAAACACAATAACATTAATCGATAGGAACATATCAATAACACAATGATAAGAATTTAGGAAAGGTTTTGGTTTGATACATCTAACGTAACATTTACTAGAATTAGAATGAAATTATAATTTTTTATTTTAAAAAATGATAAAATTTACTAATATGAGAATGAAACCCATCAAATATTCCATCCACATAGCTATAAAATTATAATAACACATTAAACATCATGTATATAAATCACACAACAACATAAATTTATAAATTAAATTTACTGGTGAGAACATATGGTTGTTGACTACAAGGAACATTAAAATGAACCCTTAATTAAGGATTTTGTAAAGGCTATCCACTATTATAGGTTGATTTTCAATGCTCATTGTAGCGAATTAAATCCTTCAAGAATTTCACCCACAAATAAGTTATTATTCATTATTCCAACCCATGTTGTGTAGGGAAATATGAATTTACATAGATATAAATCACACAAGGGCATGAATTATGAAAAAATATATGGGATGATACAAGAAAAATAAAATTTATTTTTATGTGAATTAATACCTTGATGATTACCAGGAACACATGAAGGCATTCAAAAACACCATGAGCATAGAAGGCAACAAAACAATAACAAGGATGCAGAAATAAATAAAATAAATTTATGGTTTCATTTACAAGAAAAAGACTTGTGTGTAATGTTTCATCCCTCTATTTTGTCGATGTTAAACACAAGGAGAGACATTTGTTATTGGTACACATGGTGGAATAAAATCTACACAATAATGGATCAATGCCCACCAATCCCTTTGGAAATAGTTCTATATTTGACATGAATGAACCACACATCTTCCAACATAACACTTTGAATAAGATGTGAATGGAAACATTAAAACCATAAGCATAAAAGGAAAAATAACAATAAAAAGCACACAAAATTAAAGATAGCATGGATGTTAGTTTAGTTATAGGAAACATACATATGTGTAATGTTTCATCACTCCATTAAAATACACTAAATGCTCGATCAAGTGTGAAGGTACATGTATAAAACCATGAACATATAAGGCACAATAAAAAAAAAATCCATATGTCAATTCTATTAACATAAATTCTTATGTTTAAACTGTTTCATGCTAGAAAAGCTTCAGGTAGGTTCCACGACCATTTGTGGGAGATCTACATTTTTTCATGAAAGTGTTAAGTCTTTCATCCCAAGTTCAGATCCCTTTGTATCCAAACATGAATTTATTTGTATATTAGTAAATGTTTAGTCTTCCATACAAAGTATAAATCCCTTTCCATTCAAAAAAAATTATTGTTTGGGAATGTTTATTGGGTGCTTGAAATATCCAAAGAAATATAGAGGCAAATATATTGAAATGTTTTGTATTTATAAAGAACACAATAAATTGAATTTAAAATATATCAACAATAAATATGTCAATCTACATTTTAAATATCGATAAGTCCAAATGAGTAGCACTTCATCTTGAATACAAAAAATAATTTGGTTTCATAAAAATCCAATTCACATTTACTAGTATGGCAATTGAAAAATATAGAATGCATACATGAAATTTGATCCTCATAATAACTCAAGGTTGCTCTAATGTTGAAGATTTCTTCCAATTTAATTCTAGTCTCACATTTTATGAAAATTAAACAATCATTTTTATATAATTATTTTTTAAAAATTTATAGTGAAATTGTATCTCAACGAGATAATTTTAATTTTTGAATTATTTATGAATAGTGAGGTTTAAATTTTTTATTTGCATTCAATTTGGTAGGTGCATCCAATTAGTAGAGGTTGGTGGAGTAATATATTAGAGCCAAATATTTTAATTTTGAATAGAATGGGATATAATAAGATGTAAGTGGATAATTTACAATATTATATAACCTTATATATTTTATATTTTATCTTATATAACTTACAATCAGATTTAAAAAAGTGAATTTTTTGAATTCAAAATATTTAATGAAGTTGTTATTTTTAAAATATCTACACTTTTAAAATATTACCAAATGATTAAACTTTTTAAAAATGTATTAAATTATGAAAAATATATTCATTTTTATAAAATTGATATTCATTTTTATATGGTGTACATTTTTTTAATTGTAATGCTTATTTATTTTTAATATGTATATAATATTTTATGCAAAAGTTCATATTTTAAGATTATTCTTACAAATAATGAAAAGACCTTAATAAAATGTGTGTAATTTTTGAAACAAATACATAAATAATTGTACATGATTAAATAATTATTGATATATTATAATAAGGAAAAAGGCTCATAATTGAAACCATAATTATTGGACTATATCATTGAATTGGTCCCCTTCCCTTATCTACAATCTTATCCAAATTTATGAGATGTGGTCGAGTTAACTTCAATTACACATCTATAATTTCAAATATTTGTGACAATCCTTTTAAAACATTATATATACAAATATATCATTTTAAATTTATCATATTATTGTCAAATTTTAATTATTATATATTTTAAATATATATTAATGTTTAATTATTGTCAGTACCAATAATTTTTCATGCATTGGCTTATAGTATTTATATGCAACAATGAGGTGAATGATGAAACTTGAAATTAAAATTGATTATTCATTGGTAAGAGCCAATCTAGACTATGCTACATAGGCACATATAATCTCTCTAGGTACTCTATTTATACTTTTCTTTTCTTTGTTAGGGATGAAATTTAATTTTAGCTGAATAATTTGTGTCAATTTTCAGTGTACCTGTGCCAACAAATTATGAATCTGGTGATGATCCTAGAGTGCAAA
This sequence comes from Torreya grandis, assembly GCA_037957365.1. Taxonomy (NCBI): domain Eukaryota; kingdom Viridiplantae; phylum Streptophyta; class Pinopsida; order Cupressales; family Taxaceae; genus Torreya; species Torreya grandis. The sequence continues at coordinate 1,927,456 of JARHVA010001205.1, forward strand.
AATTTATAAATCTACCTCAAATTCAATTTTTGGTTACTCAAAAAACTTAGTATATTTACACCTAGCTGAGGCGTTTTGGTTTGAACGGTGAACAAGTTTAGTATAGCGATTATCATTTAGACTTATTATATCATAGTGATACCTATGAGTGAATTATCTAATAAAAATTTCTTATCATTGTCTTTCGTTGATCGTTAAAACTATACTATACTGTATTTGTGCATTTAATGTCTTTTTTAATATAAAAAGAAGTCAAATGCTATGCTGGGTTGAGCCAAGAATGGCAAAATTCTGAGATTAGCAAATACTTCTACAACTCTGAGATTACATAGCAAGTGTGTTTATTAGAGTTTGCTCTATTTTATTCTGTAGAAATAACAAATATCTTATAACCACCTTGTTTATCCACAAAACGGGCCACTATTCATTAGAAATTTGTATCACATTGGGGATACTCAAAGTAGAATGAGGGAAATGTTTAGATCCAAATAAAAAAATATATAAATTTCAATATTAGACCATTTAATCAACTAAATAGGATATTGAAGATTATTAGTAGGTTATTGAGCTAGGCAAACTGATGATAGGTTTACATACCTGTCAGAGGGAAGGATGTTGTTGCACTGCCAATCCACAAATAAATTAAAAGTTGCTTTAAAAGGTTATCTTGGTCAAGTGAGGTCACATTTGTCCATAGTATTTTTCCCATGGTTTCAAATATAATAATTTTATGACAAATGGTTTCAAATATAATAATTTTATGACAAATCCAAACAATATCCTGTTAAAATCTTATTAAAATAACTTTTACAACGTGCAATTTTTTTAAGACCTACAACTTTGTAATTTTTACATTCTATATGGTAAAAATAAATCATACCTACATATTTATTTTTAAGAGATGCTTATATAATTATAATAATAGTATTAACAAGGATCACGTAGAAGCTATTTAAATTGAAAACTATTTATAGTTGAGTATTTGTCAATTCGCATAAGAACTCGAAGGTGTCTAGTCTTATCATTAAATTTTATATAATTAAATTATTAGTTTATGAATATGTACTTAGTAAATAGAGCATGTGATTAAGTTGTCTATCATTTGTAGTATTTATTCATAACTGAGCATAAAATTAATCTTATATTGATATTAAGTTGTTATATAAAAATTAATTTATGAATATATTGATATTTTCCAAAATTTAATTAATAAAATTTGTAATATTTTATCACTAAATTTTTAAAAATATAACTCAATAATTAATTTTATTAACATATAATTGTTAAAATTTAAATTTCAAATTAATGATTTTTTTTTTTAATATTTTTATTTTAAATAATTGAATTACTTAAATTAATAATCTTACTTTGAAACGAAAAGCACATATATAATTATTTATATTAAAGTTAGAGATATTCAAATTATTATGATTAATACTAATCATAAAAGAGATGAAAGATTTTACAATATAATTAGAAAAACTATACACTTTTAATTATTAGTGCTACATTAACAATTATGATGTTATATTTAATTTGGAAGAATATTCTTGAATAACACCTATGAAATATTATAAAATTAATATGTTAAACTATAAGCAAAACATTATAATTGTTAATTATTATTTATTGAAGTTAAAAAATATTAATTGAAAAGCGAAAGCTATAATACACTGCATGACAAAGAATAATAAAAATATAATCACAAGAAAGAATTATCTTAACAAATAAAAATTATAATATTTTTTTGTGAAAATGTTTTATTCTAATTATGTAAACTTAATAGCTTATAACAAGTAAATAAATTTAATAAACTCTCTTGAACGCGAAACAAATAGAAGCCCTGAAACCTAATGCGAAACATGAAGCTGCTTCAAACCCTAATCGCTTTGGAAAATCGGTGGCGGTGGTGACTGTAGCGTCTGGATCTTTGGAGAAGGTTGCAGGTGTCCGTGCGGAGACGGGTTCTTTGGAAAAGGATGCAGGGGTGCCTCCGTCGACAGAGATCCATGAAGATCAAATAGATTCGCCTGTGGTGAATGGCCATGACGTTCAAAATCAATATGGAGGCCCTCACATGGAGCATGGTGCTATGGAAGTCTCCAAATCTGCGCAGGAGGTCAATGCGACTTGTGAGGACAGTCAGCCAAATCAGGGGTAATGGAGATTCAGTTTGATTCCCAAAGCCCTGTGGTGGCAGAGATCAAAGCCGTAAAAGATTTATTATCCTTGCAATCCCCTCGGGGCATTAAACCTAAAAATAGGGGACAAGCATCCCTCTTATGCTTCGGCTGTGGTGAAGGCGATGCAGGCGGCTTCCAAGCCATTGGCACCATCAAAGATAATCCTTTCCATCTCCTTTGAATGAGAGCAACTTAAGAATCTATTGGAAAGAGAACAGGATTTGAAAAATTAGGGGATGAATGGTAGGTTTGCTAATCTATGGCCTTCTCTCCCAGATCCGAACGAATCGATTAAGAATACTTGGATGCCTCTATTATAATCTAACCTACATAATTTTCTCTGTACAAAAGGCTATTTTATTATTCTATTTGATTTAGTAGAGAATATGAATTTAGTGTTTCGTCAGCCTTTTTGGTCTTGGAATAAGAATTTTCTAGCATTAAAACCTTGATTTCCACCATTCTACCCTCACTCTGAGGCCTTCAATGTTAGACTGATTTGGGTAATGTTGGGTTTTCTACCCTTACAGTTTTGGACTACTTTTTGTTTCAAAGATTTAGGGGATTCATTTAGTAAGTTTTTATATATGGATCCCAAGACCATTCTACACATTACAATTACTAGAATTTTAGTTAATTTTGATGTATCCAAAGAGTTTCTCGAGTTCATTGATTTGACAATTCAAGATCGAATTTGGAAGCAATATCTTGACTATGAGACTCTGTCCTTTCAATATAGAAACTATTTTAAAAGAAAGCATCTTGTTTCTTCTTGCAAAATTTCTAAACATACAACCAAAATCTTGTGGTAGAAAGAGGCTCTCCCTAGGCCTCATATTGTGAAAAAATAAAGTGAGAGCATAGCTTCGAAAAGTGATTCAAAAAATTCAAAATAAGATATAATCTTGGCTCAATCAGAGGTCAAATTAGTAGGAGAAGCTTCATCTCCCTTGGGGAAGGAGAATAGAGATGAAAATGCAGTATTGGCCCTAAATGAAATTGAACAAGCACCAAAAGTTCCTTACCCCTTGGGAACGGAAAATAGAGATCGCTAAATTGGAGATGAGGATTTAAATAGTGATTTATTGGCATGGTTACCATTAAATATTTCAGAAGCTTTGTTAGAAATGTCCATTCCTATCCTTCATGACAATGGAGTGGAATGGAAGATTGTTGATAAAAAAAAATTCGTAGAAATAATGTTTTTGTTTCTGGTAACATGACCTTTAGATCATCAAATACAAATAGTTTTGAAGGGTCCTAGTTTCATCATTATTTTTCACAATGGTTATGGTTTTACAGTTTTTTTCCTATTATTGTAGTGTTGTTTTATTTTCTACTATTATTATATAGTTAGTTTTTGTTGGTTAATTTTTACAAACATTCATATTCCTTATAGTTTAAAGACCATAAATGTATGTTCTTGTATTAAGTAGAGATCCATCCAAAACCCATTTTTACCATTAATAAAAATAAGTAAATAAATTTTAATCAACTTAAGAATCCCATATTATTTTTAAAGTAAAATTTACAATAATTTTTAATTTAAATATATTTTATTTTTAAAAAGTATAAATAAAAAACATTAGATTTGAAACATATAACCAAAAAAATAAATTATTGATAAATTTAATAAATTAAAAAAGTATATTGACTCTCTAAAAATATGAAATATATTAACCCCTGAATACTCAAAATGGGAAGATGATATTTTTTTATATAAAAGTTCTATTTATTTCTCACTTTTTAAAAAAAATTGGTGCAACAAGTAATTTTCATGAAACATATATTATGAGACAAGTTGTTAGTTTAAGATATTTCAAACAAAGAATATCAAGTTAACGAATTAAGAAATAGTATTATATATTCATATGACCTTTTAAATATATAAAAAATTTAATTATTGATTTATATATATATATATATATATATATATATATATCAAAGAGGTTCTCTCTTTTATTTATATATATTTTTTAAATGAATAAAATAATACAACCAAAACAATATTCTTTGTACCATTTATATTATTGCAATATTTTATTTTTAATATATAATTATATTATAAATTTATTTATTTACAAACAATTCATTATTTTTAATTATAAATTAAAATTATTCATAAATTTTTAATTAAATATTAAAGTTTTGAACTATCATCTATGAATGGACCCTTCCATATTGACATGAATGGCGCATAATGGAAAATTGTATTTCATATTGGTATTTACTAACGTCGACTAGGAGGGAAAATTGTCAACCATCCCATAGACTGAAATGAAAGTATAGGGCTGTGTTTTCACGAGGGCATTCTATGCGGTAAAAGTATGTCTTAGATGCATATTTGTTTTAAGAAATGTTTATGTAATATTAATAATGAGATTTTGGTTTTATATAAAAGGGAAAAATGTTTTAAATAAAGAAAAATTATTTTATAATAAAATATTTATAAAGATGTTTTGTATTTTTAAATTATTTATAAATTTAATAGTTTATAAAAAGAAATAGAATTTAATTATATTAATAATTACATTTTATGTTTAGAATAAATCCTCTTCTAATAAAATAATAGAAATAGAAATATATATATATATATATATATATATATCCTATTTTTTTTTACAAAATTTACGTGATGAAACTTAAACTTTATTATTTATATATATATATATATATATATATATCCTATTTTTTACAAGATTTACGTGATGCAACTTAAACTTTATAAATATATGTATCATGAAACAAATTGTTAATTATTAGAAATTTTAAATTAAAAATATCAAATTTAAAAAAATATATCATAAAGTAAATTGTTGATAAATTGAAAAATAAAATTATATATTTATATTATTTTAAATATATAAATAATTTAACTATTAACTCATCAGCATATCCAAAAAATAATATGTTTATATTTCAAAGTGAAAAATAAAATGACACACTCATATTGACAATCTAAATATATAAATAATTTAACCATCATATGGGCATCTTCCAATATGGGGTTTAATGTTTTAGAAGGTCACTGCAGGTAGCTCAATCCTTGGTTGATTTTTTCCAACATGCACCTTGAAAGAATGAGACAAATTCATTAGTTCATGTTGTGTCGTGGTGCACCTTTAATACCGAATGTTATGAGTAATTTTTATAAGTAATTTAGGAAGTTTGAAAAGCTCAAATAAAGATAAAACAATAATAGTTTGTCTTTTGAATATTAGTTAAATTATTTGAATGATAAAAATGTAATAATATATATCATTTTTATATAAACTAACATAAATATGAAATTTTATGAAATTCAAGGATTAACATGATTGAATTTATAAAATATTTATATAAAAATATAATTTTTGAGAATAAATTTTAATATTAAATAAAATTAATAATAAACAACATTAAAAACTATTTTATAATAACTTTTTTATTATATTTAATATTTTAAAATTAATAATTATAATAAAATTATAAATAATTATTATATTAATATGTTATAATAATATAATATATAATTATATAATATATTATATATATAATAAATAATATTTTAATTGAAATATTATTATTAATGTTTTTTATAAAATAATGTTGATGGTGGATTGTGGGTCAAGAAACTTGAAACTAAAAAAGAATAAAATTTGATCAATATAAATATTTGAATAGTAAAAATGTACTTTGATACAACTAATATACTTTAAATAGAGAAGAAACATCAAAAACAAATAGAAAGAAGAATTAATCATTAATATTAATAGTTGAGATTTTATTTATTTTTTAATTATAAAAGTTGTTAAATTTTTCTACCAATAATATACATATAATTTTTTTTCTAGCATTTAAACATCATGTCAATTCAAATAGGTGCTCACACAATTTCAATTCTCAACTTCCAATCACATGCTACTTTTAATTTAAATTTATCATGCCACAAAATTATAATCCGTCTTTATTTTATGTTATTGATCTGCCCTTCACTTGGGACCCATGAAACAAAGACAGATGATTGGCCGATTTTTTTAAAGACTTTTGGAGCCATCAACAAGGACTCCTCATCTCCACACCTTGCACAAGTTGACAAACATAGAGATAGGAATATGAGCGAGACTATTTTTTATGTGAGGGAAGAGGGTAATAAATATCACATCAATAGAATTTGTTGAATTTATCTTCAACCATCTCTTCTATATCCTCTGGAGTATATATGGGAACAATTGAATCCATTTCTTTGTTTACCTTTTTCTCATCATTATACTTGCTTAATTTTCACGTAGTCTTTCTAGGTCCACAACAACAAGATTGGAGGACATTGATTTTGAAATGAGGTTCATAATAATGGAGTGCTTGCCTCCTGCAAAATAATATTGTTTCCAGGTAAGCAGGACCTTGCAGTCCATTTTCAAATCTCTAGAATAGGTTTTAGGGTGTTTACATAAGACATGATAGCGTTATGGTCATGGATTACAAAATTTTATTTTCACATAGATCTTAATGCATTTCAAAAATGTGTAATAATATTACCCGGAGTTATCTGCCTATACAACCTTAATAAACACACAAAATGGTGATCTAATAAATGCAATTTGTTACAGAAGGAAAACTATATAAATGTTCGAAGTTGATATTCCTCATCTTAAGGGGATTCTATATGTGTCTTCATGCATTAGCCTTATTGTTGGATACGATTTGCATCCAAAGGTATTCCATGTTTGTTAGGGAGAAAAAATCATGCCCATATGTTAGCCTAGACTATTCTCGATGTTTAGATTCGTCTTAAAGCATTTAGAGTTTTCCAGAATCCACTATGAAATACCAATTTTAGGGATTAGTTGTGTGGAATATTTAATAATATAGTCATTTATACCCATGGCACCTATCATGAGTACTTATTCCTTCCATTCCATATCTCTCATTAATTAGACGGATCAGGGACATTTTAAGAGCATAAATTTTCAAGGTTACTAAAGAATTATGTCTTGAAACCATCCGCATAAGCCCACAGTTTTAACACTGTATGACTTCCTTATTATGGTTATAAAACCATGCAATATTAGAAACATAGGAGGCACTTAGTCGACTAACCAAAGTTAAGGGTTTATTTGGAACAATATTGCATCTTATAATAATGGTAATTAAAATCTTAATTAGATGAAAAGATTTATCTTTCAAAGGCCTTAACTTTTGACTTATTAATTTAATTGATTTCTCATTCAAAAAATAATAATGATAAAAAAAACAAGAGGTATCCATAGCTATATTTACAAGTTAAGTCTAATTTAAATATGTTTGGAGAGCCATACAAGATCATTTAAGGGCTTGGAATTGTATTCTAGTATTTTTAGTCATATTGTCAATAACAGAAATTAGATAACTTCGTAACTAAATATGAATTTAGGTTAAAACTCATTCAAAATCATTACATTATTACATTATTGTTTAAAGGATATGTTTAAAATTTTAGGTCCATCTTTACTTTCATGTATAAATTGTTATGAAAAGTAATTTTTAATTTATAGTAGGGGAAATTTATTCTAAGTAGTTTTTTATTTATTTATTTTAGTTTTACAATTTTACAAGTAAATTATGATTTTGAGTTGAAGTTTATTTAAATAATTTTATATAATTATTATAATCAATAAATATTATTGTTTAACAAAAAAAAATAATATTCAATGCCTTTTGATTTTGTTTTGTTTTGTTAGTTTGTGGGATTCATCATCTTGTATGAAAGCAAGTTTGGATATTGGAGGTAATATTTTTGTGATTTTTTAATTATATTTTGGGAGAATATTATACGATTTAGTAATAATTTTAAATATTTTAAGAGGATGAAGAGGAATTGAAAAGATGAACATGACTATGCAACAACTACAGAGTCAAGTGGAATAATTAATTGTAATTGTCACAAGGGTCACATATCAAAGACATAGGCAAGAGGAAGAGAAAATACAGGAGGAAATATATTGTGAAAAATAATTTCATAAAAATGAGGAAAAACATTAACAACCACAACAAATGGAAGAGAGGATGGTTAAGGCTTTAGAAGGAAGAAGTGAAGGAATTAAGGTTGAGGTTTCAGAGTATGGAGGTCATTTAAAACTATAGGAGTTAATAGACTAGTAAATAAAATGGAAAAAAATTAATGAAATTTTATAAGTGAATAAAAATAAATTAAAGTTTGCATGCACAAATTGTAAGGGTCATGCAACTCTTTCATGGGAGCACCTGTAGAAAAAGAGACAGATAAAGGATAAGATAAATATCAACAATTGGATAGAGATGGAGAAGAAACTGATGGATAAATTTATTTTTGTATATTATGGACAAAACTTAGATAAAATATTCCAAAATTTAATTAAAAAGGATTAAAATATACAAGAATATACATATGAATTGTTCAAGCATTCCATACAAGTGGAACATGATGAAACAAAATAACATATGTCCACCAAGTATGTAAATTGTTTGAAGTTTCCTATTCAAGATGAAGTAATATTGCATAGAATATTTTTTATGGAGGAGACTTATAAATTAGCATTGAATTCATAAGAAAAGACATAGATAAGATTATAGATCTTGATCAACTAGGCCAAAATGAGGATAATCATCTCTAGTAAAGGGCGAGGTGGGTTAAATTACATTAGAGGAGGATTTCTCCATGGTATATAAAGACAAGAGGATAATATAAAAGGGTTTAAATATAATCAAAGAGGAAGAGGATTTTAGAGAGTTAGAGGCAATGCTAGTGGTAGTTAATGGAATAATGCACATGGACCTTATGTTTTATATAGATACGTGGAAGGACACAAATCCTTTGAGTGTCTACACTGTCACGAATTATAAAGGAGAAAAGAGAATCAACCAAGATTAAATTAGGTTGAAGAACAAATATAAGAATAACATATATAAATTATAGTAGTAAACAAGAGAAAATATCATGATAAAGAAAATACTAATATCTCCAAGGAAAGAACATGTAAAGAATAAATAAGGTGGTGATTTATGGATGCAAACAAATATTTTATGAACAAGGTGCAATTTAGGAGGTAAGATATTAAAATTAATTATAGTTGGTGGTAGTTTTGAAAATTTAGTTTCTAAAGAAATTGTAAAGAAACTAGGTTTGTATTATGAAATTCATTGATATCTTTACTAGATTTCATGGTTTTTGTGAACTTAATGAATCTAAAATAGATAAATTGTGTTTAACCAAGTTATCTATAGGAAAACCTTAAAAATATGAAATATCTAGTGTGATGTTATTCGAATGGATGCATGCCACATGTTATTGGGAAGGCCATGGAAAAATAACATAAAGACAATTTATGATGGAGCAAGGAATATATATAGTTTTTTGGAAAGGTGGTACAAAGGTATATTTACTACCTCTTAAATGAGAATGATGGTGCTTTCCACGAAATAATTTATCAAAGACATGAATATGGTAGGGTGTTGTTATGCATTAATAGTAAATAAATAAAATACATAAATAGTGAAAATACTAGCAAAACTAACATAAGTGTCGAAAGAACATGAAAATGTTATATATGATGAGTTAATGGATAGTTTACCACTAAAGAGATATAGTTAACATCATATTTATTTGATTTTAGGATCATATATATTCAAATAAACATCTTTTATGATGAGCACAACACAACATGAATAATTCAATAAAAGGTTACTAAATTGGTGAAAAAATATATAATAAGGGAGAGCATGAATTTATGTGCAACACTGATATTACTAATTCCAAAAAAAATAACGGACATGGAAGATTTGTGTGGATATTAGATAAATGAATAAAGTAACTATCAAATAAATATTTCATATACCTCATTTAGATGATATGATGGATGTGCTTGAAGGAGCAAATTACTTTACTAAGATTGATCTAAGGAGTGGAAATTATCATATTCAGAATCATGAAGGAGATGAATGGAAAACATAATTGAATACTAAGGTTGAATTATATTAGTAGATGTTGATGTATGTTTAGATTATCTAATTCACCCATCACATTTATCATGGTGATGAACACTGTAGTGTATGATTATATTAGTAAAATTTTAGTGATTTATCTTAATGATATTTCACTATTTAGTAAGATTACAAAAGAGAAATTAAGGAGTTTCATAATGGTATTATAACTGATAAGAAAAGAGAAACTTTGTTAAAATTTGAAGAAGTGTAAGTTTATGCAAAATGGTTTGGTAATTTTTGGGTTTGTAGTTTTAGTAATGGTGTAAAAATGGATGAATAAAAGGTAAAGGCAATGTTTAAATGGTTTATTGCAAAAAACATTAGAGAGGTAATAATTTTACAAGGTTTAACAACTTTTACATAAAGTTTATTAAAAAATTTAGTAGTATTGTTGCATCAATAACAAATTGCATCAGTGAAAAATAATTTCTGTGGACAAAGAAAACAACCAAAATATTTCAATTGTTGAAGAAGAAGATATAGAAAACCTAGTCTATCATTACCATATTTAAGAAAAGTTTTTGAGGTGGACTATGATGCTTCACATGTGGTAATTGGTGTTATGTTAAGTCAAAAAGGAAGGCTTGAGGGATATTTCAATGAGAATTTAAATGGGGTAATAAAATTTATTATACATATGATGTTAAAATCTATGCTATTTTACAAGCATTAAGACATTGGAGGAATTACATGGTGCCGATGGAGTTTATATTATTTATAGATAATTAGTCTTTGAAGTATTTGAACACTCAAAATAAGTTAAATAGTAGGCATGCACAGTGGGTGTCTTTTTAATAGGGATATACTTTAGTTGTGAAGACTAAATTAGGAAAGTATAATTAAGCAATTGATGTTTTGAGTAGGAGACTGGAAATTTTAACTAATATGGTGAGTCAAGTAGTTAGATTTGAAGTTGTTAAGAAATTTATGATAGTAATATAGATTTTGTAAAGATTGTTGAGAAATGTATGGTTCCATTAATATCTGAGAGAATTTGTTTATGATGACTACCTTATATGGGATGGTTATCTCTTTAATATAAAATAATTATGTATTCCGATTTTGTCTCTAAGAGAAAATATTCTAAGACAATTGCATAGTGGAGGTTTGGATCGACACTTTGGTAAGACTATGACAATATCTTTGGTGGATTATAATTATTTTAGGCCAAACATGAAGAGATGTGGTAGGGTATTTTTCAAGATAAAGGATCTGCCAAGTGGATAAAATCCATGAACAAAATACATGGTTGTAAATTCCATTACCATTTCCATGATGACCATGGACATATTTGAGTATGGAATTTATGTTGGGGCTTCCAAACACACAGAGAGGTAATGATTCAATTTTTGTTCTTATAGATAGGGTTTCTAAAATGGTTCATTTTATTTATGTAATAAAATTAGTGATGACACTAGAAAATCAAAACTATTTTTAAATGATGTTTTGAGATTATATGATGTTCTAAAAATAATTTCATCATATAAGGACACAAAATTTATACATAATTATTGGAGGCCTCTATGGAATAAAAATGGAACTAAACTACAATTTATAATTGCATACCACCCACAAACATATGGACTTGAATAAAATTAGTAAATAAGATCTTTGGAAATTTGTTGAGATGCAGTTGGAGAGAAGCCAAAATAATGGTACTTAGATTTACACAAGTTGAGTGTGCCTATGCTAGTTTATTTAATATATAAATAGGGAGATCATTATTTTGATTTTTTTTTTATAGAATTATTATGGGTATTTTTTGATGTAGTAAAGTTACCAATTATAGAGTGACCTAATAATGATGTATAAGCATTTGTAGAGCACATTCAAAAATTTAAAGAATAAATTAAAAAAAACATGAAATTAATGAAAAATATAAAGAAGAAACAAATGTAAAAAGAAGGTTAAATGTATTGAATAAGGATATTTCATGATGATGTATTTTATAAAATAAATATTTACCAAAGGAACATACAACAAATTTTAAGTATAATAAAATTGCTCCATAGAAAATTATGAATAAAATAATTGATAATGATTATGAGGTGAGTTTACCATAGAATTTTGATATCTATCTAGTATTTAATGTTTCAGATTTATATGAGTTTCATGGACATTATAGTGAAGGGGAATAAGATGAATAGATGGAATATAATCAATAGGTGACAAGGAATACGAAAGAAAAACAATACAAGTTCTAGTTAAGAGGACATTTAAAATAAGACAAGAAAGTTATAAAATGTATTTAGTATAGTGGGAATGACTGCAACAAGAATAAAATACTTATATTTAAGAAACAGAACTAAAAATATTTGAAATAATAAATGGTAGGAATGTAATTATGGAAAATCACATGAGCTAAGTTGTTTTCAACTAGAGGAGAATGATGCAGATACCTATCTTTTTAAGGTCATAAATTTTGAATCATTAACATGATTGAGCTCTCACTTGCAGGAAAAAAATTAAAGGAGAGAATAATTTAGCCATATTTTTTTCACTAGTTAAGGGCAATTGTAATATGTTTGGAGATTCATATGAGATCATATAAGGGTATGAAATTGCTTTACAATATTTTTAGTCATGCTAAAAATAGTATAATTTAGATAACTTTGTAATCAGAGAAAACATGGGTCGAAAACCATCCAACATCATGAATTTATTATTTATAGTAAATTTAAAAAAGAAATTTGCCCATCTAAACTTGCATAAAAATTTCATTATGAAAAGTAAGTTGTTATTTATAGTAGGGGCAATTAACTCTAGGCGTTTTCTTTTTTTCAAATTTTTCCATAATTCATGTTAGATCAAATTTTGAGTTGAGATTTATTTACATAATTTTACGCAATAATTGTATTCATTCAAGGAAAATCAATAAATATTAATGTTTCAAAAAAATTTAAGTATGGTGCATAATGGGTTTTCTTTACTCTTGTAGTTTGTGGGATTCATTATAACTAATGGTAATAGTTAATTTCAATGAGTAAAATAAAAACATTAATTTCACTTTGGTAAATATAAACAATTTCATAACCATATTTTAAGATAAGATTTAAAATAATACCTATTAGCCATGGATAAGATCTCTTAAATATGTGAATCTTGAATAATATATTAATAAAATACCTATCCTAAAATTATAGAAGAATTTGACATCAAAAACACATATAAATAATTTGTATCTAACAAAAATATTTGAAAGAGTTACCAGCGTTTTTATAGACATAAACCATTCATTAATAACTCAAAAGTAGAATGTAGTAAAAAAAATTAGTTAGTATCTTTATATCATATATAGTGAAATAAAATATTAAAATGTGTAATATATTGAAGAATATTGGAGAATAAAGTATTTAATAAAAATGGGAAGGATAATAAGGAAGGATAGTTTTTAAACAATTATTGGAGATTAGGCTTGAAATTCTAGATTAACCATGCATGTCATTTAAAAACTAATTGATAGCTAGTTATTATGGATACTTATAAAAAAATTAGAGATAATTTTAGAATGAAAAAAACAAATAATTATATAAATAATTAACAGTGTCCAAACATTGATATAACTATAAATGCATAAAATAATAGGAACCATCATGCGATGTCTTAAATGATGACATAAGAACCTTAACCTATTATTGTCACTAGTGAAATTGAAAATTATCTACTCGTGAAGTTGTTCAGTACCATTAAATGGAGCCTAAATATAACATAATATGTTTCCATAAAAACATGAGCTCAAATCACTTAGAAAATTCATATAGAACCAGACACTCTTGACATTGTATTTTTGTGGAATTTAACAACTCTACTTATTTGTAATGAAAAATAAATAAAGACAAACTTAGTAAATCATTTTTTTTACAATTTAGTAATTTATTTCAATTTAAATTTATTTCAATTATCTATTACAGACTATTACAAAACCAACAAGAAACATAAAATAACTTTAGTTATTGAGACTACCTCTCATAATTTTTTTGATGAGAGAAAATTGTAAAAGGAAAACATTAAAGATTATATAAATAAATAAAAGACTATTTACTTCAACCATTGAATATATTAAATTTATAATCATTCATCTTAAAATATTGGATCTAAAAGGGGAATGATAATGACAAGTGAAATTAGTGTGTCATAAGTGACTGAAATTTCATAAACAGATTTCAAAACATTTTTCTAGTTGAACTCATGTAGATTACATAACTTCAGAAGATAAAGACAAAAAATAATACATATGGTTTTTATTAATGATAACTCATAAAATAAAAAATCTTAAAATTGGAAAAAATATCAAATGCACCCGATAGATCACTACCCATATCTCTATAAATATGTATTCATGAACTCTATGTGGAAACACCATTAAGTATCTCCCTAGGAAAACCAAGTAGCTCATGTTATCATCATAAATTACAAATAACCAATCTAAGACATGTAGGTGGTGTTCAATACAAAACTACAATAGTCATTGTAACAAATTATAATGCACTAGGAAAATCCCATTCCATCAACACAACATCATACAAACATAAATAAATAACAAAATCTAATAATAGTGCTATGGTGGGTATCCAAAACATACCTATTACCCTAAAATAAATATAATAAGTGGAAATATTGATCTAGTCTATACTTTGGATCAATTCCCAACCTGTACAATTCATTATTAACAATAAAATTTAGAAGACCCTAATTTCTCTAAAAACAATTCATAGATTGAACTTGAGATTAAAACCTAACCCATAACCATACTCTATTATATGGTTTAGTTTGGGATTTAATAAATGCATCACTCAATAGTGTCAAGTGGTGTAAAACATTAATCTTTTTCAAGATATTGTACTTTATGACATCACTCCATTAGAGGTATGTGATATTTTACTTGGTCAACCATATATTTATAATTGGCATGCGATATATGAATAAACTATGAGAAATGTTATCATAAATGTTGGTGATATGCGATATCACATATTGGAAGTAGTTCTAAATCTATCACTTGTTATCACCAAAGAATTTAAGAAGTTAGTCACATCTAGTAATAAATTTGTGTTTTTAATTATAAGATCTGAATGTAATAAAATATTTGAATTTTTCCATCATCAACACATAAAGCATCATTGTATCTCAAGTTTGAATAATATAAGGATGTGTTCTAGCTACCAAAATAAGTGCCTACTAATTTTGTGGTACATCATACTATTGATTTTATCATTGAAGTACCTCTTCCTAATGATTATTTATATTGTATATAATTTTTAAAGAACGAATAAATCAAGTGGAAGGTGTATGAACTCATGGAAAAATGACATATTAGACCTAACTCATCACGTTGTACCATCCTAGTTGTGCTTTCACCAAATAAAGATGTCGCATGCAAGCTCTATATTGATTATTGAACACTTAATAAGATAATAGTGAAACATCAATATTCCCTTCCATGGATTGAGGATATTTTGGACCAACTCCATGGTTAAAAATATTTCACTAAGATATACCTCAAGTTTGTCTATCATCAAATTCCTTTTGATCCTAAATACATAATAATGATAACCTTAAATTCCAAAGAAATAACATACAAATTATCTCCACAATGGTGAGAAAGACTTGGGACCTAAGGGAGTGGATTCCACTTAACATGATCTAATTGTTTAGACAACTAGTCTTCCTAATTCTAAAATAATCCTTGAATTTCAAAATAATTGAGGTATGCATATCACTAAGATCTAGAATCCAAAATTTATTTCTTATCCCCTTATTATTTTTGCCTAGAAAACAAAGGAGATAGATTTAGAGGAAGAAAGAGTTTATGAAAGATATAATGTAGTAAAGGATGTTTTTGAACCATTTGATAAGATGTGTGGCAATTAAAGACATTTCCAATCCAAAGAAGTATTTCAAAGAGTTGGTGTCTTCCAATTAACTTATGGATATTACCCTAAATATGGGTAGATTTAAATTAATGAATAATAGGAAAGGTTTTAGAAATATTTTTTGAGGATTAGATATATTTTTAATTTCTTTCACATTTTTTATTGAAATTAGATAAATGAAACCTTCATTATAAATGTATCTAACTCAAAACAAACACAATTATCCCTATATATTAAGATTATTAAATTAATTTTTAGGTTTAATTTAAATTCAAACATGTGGAATTAATATTTTAAGTTTGAATCACATTTGAAGAATTGGTGCTAAGGTTTTGATTGAAGACTATACTCTTTGACGTTTTAAATTTTTCAAAAATTGAGATTATGGAAATAAAATATGAGAGTATGGAAAACAATGGTGTTTGGTAATGTATTAGATTGAATGATTACTTTGGAAGATGAATTAGAAATGTTTAATTCCATGAATTAGTCATATCCTATGAAAATTCAACACCTTTAAAAAGAGTTGGAGTTATTGGGAAAACTTATTGATGTGTTCTAAGAGGAGATTTTATATAAGTATAAATTTAGGGAGGCATGGATAAAGGAGATAGATAGAAATGAAAAATTAATAGACCAGTCAATTTTAGTAAGGACGTAACAAAATAGATTTTTGAAGATGAATAATGTTGATGGATTGTTTCTAGAAGTAATGTATGCAATAAAGAAAGGAATGTAATATTTTTTATAACACTTTTTTATAAATAAGGGGAACAAGAAGATGAAACTATGGAAAAAATTTGTCCACCATACATTAAATAATTATATCAAAGAAGAATAAGGACTTAATGAATCCTTTGTTGGATGAAGAAATTAATGGTGTCATTCATTTGATGGGACCTAACAAAGCACTACAATAATATGGATTTCTAATAGATATTATTTTAGTAGTTTTTAGGTTTTTCTGGCTTGGAATTGACTTGAATGGTTAATGGATATCAAATTTCTAATCATTTTCTTAGAGGTCTCAATTTTAATTTCATATTTATTATTAATAATAAATATAACTACCTACTTATGTAGATTTTATACCCATTTCATTATGAAATATTGTATATAATATAATATATAACATAATAGTAGAAAGACTCAATCATTTACTCCATCTCATAATTTCCCATAAAAATTGGGCCTTTATGAGTGAACCACAGTTTTTGGATGGGATGATAATGATTCATGAAATTTTTCACATTCTCAATTCTAAAAAATTTCATGTATGTTGATGAAGTTGAATATTGAGAAGGATTATGACATAGTTAACAATATTTTTATACAAAAGGTTTTAGCTACTTTTAGCTTTGGAGAGAAGTATATCACATGGGTTATGCATTGTGTAACTAGATTCTTCTTCTGTATATTTATCAATGGTAGTCTATTGGTATTATTACAAAACTCTAGCGAGATTTGACAGGGAGATCCCATATATCTTTGTATATTAAATTTTATGCTAAAATATTTTGGTATATTATTGGTTAAATTAATTAAAAAATGGGATTTGAGGGAATAAATCTCATGATGTATATTCTTAGAATACTCTCTTATAGTTTTTGGATGATACTCTATTAGGAATCGCAAAATAAAGAAACAATAATTTTTTGGGTTAATTCATGGGAAGGGAAACCTATGGTTGAAAATATAACATATCTTGGATATATTAAATACATTCTAGAAACATGAAGAGTGGTTAAGATTTAATAGACATAGACATCCAAACTGTCAAAAATTTTACCAACGGGGAATATTTTATGATAAACAAACATGATACTTTGTGATTGATAGGGGAAATTTTGGTATATAAAAAACATTTAATCTTGTTATAAATATGAAACTATAGAATATTAATGACCTTGATCCTTCATTTGAATTATGGTCAACACCCTACTATCAAATGCTTTCACATGACTAGCCTATTTATGAAGAAAACTCACCCTTGATAGATTTAAAAGTATATGAGTTGTGTGTCCATCAAGTTTATTTATAGAAATATAATTTATGGAGTATTGCATCCTTCATTATAAATATCAACTTAAAAGTGTGGTCTTTCCTCTTTTTCATAATAGGACAAGCTTTGGGTTTTCCCAAAGTTGGTCAATGACACTTTCTATACATGGCTTGTTCGTGTAAGAAAAATATATTATTTTTGGTTAGCTAATTTATGTAATATAATATATAATATTTAGAATAATAATAAAACAATAACTTTAAAAGATAATAGAACTGAATAGAAAAGGTGTTGAGCAAAGATTGAGTAGGAAATTTGTATAAATGTCTCCTTTCAAGTAAAGATAAACAATATTATTTTGGGTCAAATAAAACGTAAAATATTTAATAGTTGGCCTTACATTATGTTATCCATGCCCCATTCGTCCAACAAAGCAAAGAATAACAAGTTGGATGCTAGGTGTGTTCCACCACATCTTGGGATTTACAACTCAATTTCGATGAAGTATCTCAAGGAAATATCTAAGTGGCTAGGGATATATGCCTACTTCATTGTACTTAATAAAAAAATATATTAGGATCTAATTTTTTCCTCAACAAACTTACTATAAATTAATCAAAGGCCATTTCACTAAAGGAAGGGGTATAAATTTGGCCAAGGATAAAGGTTTTCAACACATCCTTATGGAGGGGGTTTATATCATAATTATAAGTTATATAACCAAAATGTTTTAAACTTAATTATACTCTGAATAATATCTTATGTGGATCTAGTTATTCATTATGGAATGTGTTTTATCTCACAATTTAACATTGTTTTAATGAGGCCAATTAGGAGGCATATCTATTAGATAATGCTATAATTGAGAAGATTATTTTTTCATTAATATTCAATATGGACTCAAAGGACTAGTTAAGTTTATCAAAAAATTTAAATTCAAGTGTCAAAGCATAGAGGTGGTTATATTATGACATGTTTTTATATAAATCAAAATATGAAGAGAAATTCACATATTATTTGTTACTTTTTTTCATTTAGATTCTTATAATTCGATTGATTATGAAAATATGGCCTCAATTACTCATCTCCCTCAATAAATATAATATAAAAATAATCTAAGGATTTATTTGGTATATATTTAATTCTTAAAGGATTGAAAACATTTATGGGAGAATGATCCTTTTATAAAAATAATCAAGGGGTCTATGTTATCAAACTGAACTAGTCTATGTTAAGGAAGAACATCCTAATCACTCTCCATATTATATTTATTTCCTAGGTCATGGAATAACATTGAAATAAATGAGAAAAAGTAATGCACAAAAATAACATCACCTTGATATAAACAAGCCACAAAATTGAGACAAATGTGACAAGTGGAAAAACAATAAAAACGTGAAAAACCCCACATTAGTATTGAAATCTTACGATAATAATCTCCAATTTCAATAGCATGAAGAATATAGGAGGATAATGGTCATAGTCCAAGAGATTATTAAGAATATAAGAGCAAGACTAGATCAACAAGTTTGTGTTGAGATTCAATGAAGTGTTGAAGAAGAGAAGATGATAACTTTTTATAAATAGATAATAGAAAAAATGATTTAGAAGGAAAAGATTTATCATGTGTTCCATGTGTCTCTAATCCTCTTACAAATGGGGAGGATGTAAATGTGGGGGGGGGGGAGTTGGGTGGGGTGTGGGGCCACTGGGGGAGGGGGAGGGGAGCTGGTGGAAAGGGGTAGGAAGGGAGAGGAGTTACATGAAGGTAACATCTTACCCAAAAAATGGACTAGAGAGGTGACACATCAAAAGGATAAAATAAAGTTCATTTACAAATAAAATAAATTCACACACACATAAGACATAGGATAAGCCTATAAATCTTTTACAAAAAAATAAAGAAGTTGAAATTAGATAATACTTCCCCTTAATTAAATAAATAAGAATATAAGGTTCCCTAAAAATTCACAAGGGTAAAAGTGTGATCACTTAAAATTTCCAAGAATACTCTTATGATAATGTGGTTGATCCACTCTAGAATAAAGACCAATGAGAAGGAGAAATGTTCCAAAAATCCCTAAAAGGAAACAAGCTAACATTAATTTTTTAAGTTAAGTAACCAATGTGCTAGAAATGCAATGTACATACATAATATAATAAAAGTAGATGTAAAACTAGGAAAATTTGAGAAGAGATAAATTTCATCATAAATTATGTAAATCTGCATGAAAAAGTTTTCAATCAAAAAAATCTAAACAAAGCATATAAAGAGTTTGAGTTTAATCAAAGTAGAGATAAATAAAATGTGTCACTTATAAAATATATTCTCCATGAAGTATTATAATAATGATAATAATAAGACATATCAAAGTCTCTAGAAGATCCATAATTTTTTTTTAGGAATCCAAGCCATTGTACCATTAAAGGTAGGAGATGTAGTCAATTAAAAAAAATAAAAAGTATCATGTAGAGATTTAACATAAGATTTGAATGGATGTAATTTACAACATATTGAGAAATGATGCTCATGATTTATATAATACACTCAAATTTTACCAATTTTAACCAAAGTATGAGCATTACAAGCAATAAAACAAAAAAATATATATTATAAGCTATTTGATGCGAAGGGTGACAAGATGCCAGTTTTGCATGAGATGTAATTGAATCATCAAAACCAAGAAATTTATAATTTGTATTAAATTTAAGAAAAATAGATTCAATAATAAAATTTTCAAACATACCAAACACAACACTTGAATAGTGCATATTTTTCATGATTTTAAAGGTAGGGTTGATAGAATAAATGCTTAACAAAATTCTAGGTCTTTGAGATGCAAAATGAAATTCATCAACATTAGAGATAGTTTCATGTGTAAAAGACATAAGTTTAACATTTAAAGTGTAAACAGAAGATTGCATAGTTTTTATTTGTTCAATAAAGGAGGCTTGTAAAATATTTAAAGTGTCAATTTTACATGCAATTTTGTGTTTAAAGGAATTAATTTCAGCATTTTACAAATCAACTTGATGTGAAATTTTTTTAAAAGATAAAAAAATAGCTAGTTGAAATGTAATTGCACATGAATATTGATGTTCTATGATTGATAAAAAATTATAAATACCACTAAGGATTGACATTTAAATGTAAGTCCACACCAAAGTATAAAATATAATTTATTTAAAGCAATAAATTTTTTGAAAGAAACTTTAATACACAAATGGTAATTACATATAAAAGAAAATTTCATTAAAGATAAAAAATCATTGAACTTTGTTTTTAAAAAATAACCACTTCCCATGTGGGAACCAAATTCAAATTTTTATTTAAATTTGGAATAAAAGGTATTTTTTTTAAATTGAAAACTTGAATCAAATTTATAAAATGCTTCATGGCTTTGAAAATATCTTTTTAAAAAAAGAAAATTAACTGAACATAGATGGTAAGAAAAACTTGATTTTTTTAATATTTTGTTTTTTAACTTAAAGATAGAACAAAAAACAAAATCTTTGAAATACAAATGTAAAAGAAAGGATTAAATTCTTATGCAAAAAAACATACATATTTTAGATTATATAAAGTTATGATCAATCAAAATGTGAGAAAATGTCTCAATGAGAAATATAAGTGTAAAATTTTAAAACATTTTAAAAAAGATAAAACAAATGTTACAACATGCAAAAATAGATTTTTTTTTTTTAAAGAAAAAAATTTGATCCCAAAAAAATAAAGTCAAAGAAACCTTATTAAGAATGGCACACTGAAAAAAATATTAGAGGGGTCACAAACTCCGATGATAAAAATGAACAAGATACAAAAAAGGTGAAAGATTAACTAACCAAATAAAAACTTCTATGAGGTAAAAATAAAGAACGGAGATCTAGATAGGGTGAGGAAAGTGCAAAGAAGTAAAGAAAATAAGGTAACATCATTATGCAAATAAAAACATAAGATGAAATGTTAATAAGATTGGTTAAGAAATTTAAAGAAATAAAATTGTATTAAAACATTATAAACAATAAAAAATCTTGTAGAAGTACACCCGTAAGCACGTAGATAAGACAAAAAAACAATGAAAAAGAACTGAAACATAATATAAATTAAAAACATGGTGAATGCTTCTTAAATAAATTTTACCATGAAAGAATGATAAGCATGAAAATGTGTAATAAAATAACATAACAATGAGCTATGGATAATCATGAATAAATATAATGTGATAAGAAATCCACATAAAATAAAATAAGACTGCACATAACTTGCATAGAAAAAATAATTTTTTTAATCTATCTTAAGTAAAATTTTGAAAGAGCACACAAATATAACAAAGAGGTTGAATTTTTGATGTTAGTGAGATACAAAAAACTATAAAATAGAATAAAAATTATAATTTATTAGTAAGTTATTTTATAATCCTACAAAAATAGGTTAGAAGGGAGAATATTTTGCCACAGGTAAAAAAACCTACTTAAAAGCAAAGAATTATAATGTTAGAAGACAAAAAGATTTATTTCCAACTCCAAAAATGTAAAATTCTCAAGAATAAACATTATAAACTATAGGTATTTAATACCATAATAGATTTATTTCCTACATGAAACAATTTTGAAATAAATTAGCAAAAATAATGCAAAATGACAACGTCACCTTTTAGAAACAAGACACAAAGTTGAGACAAATTTAATAAGTGTGGAAACTGTCAAATGATGAAAAACCCAACACTATTATTACAATATACAATGATAATCTCCAATTATAATAACATGAATAAGTTAGGATTAAAATGTTCTTAGGCTAAGAGAGAATCAATAATGCAAGAGCAAGACTAGATCAACAAGATTGGGTTGAGAGTGAATCAAGTGTTAAATAAGAGGATAGAAGAATTATTTATAAAGAGATAAGAGAGAAAATGAGTTACAAGGGAAACCATTAGCATCTATTCTATGTGTTCTATGTGTCCCTAATTCTATTCCAATTTGGAATGATGTGTGTGTCAAGTGGGGGGATATAAGTTACATACAAGTAACTTTAAATCCAAGTAGACAAGAGAATTGAATGACACTAAAAAGTCTAAAATAAAGTTAATTTATAAATACAATAAACGTACACAAACATAACACTTATGATAAGCCTATAAACCTATATGAAGGACCTAAATTAAGGTTATTTATCCAACACTCCATACTATGAAGAATACTAATTAAATTAAGGATAATTTTACCTCTACACATCCTAGTAATTAATGACATATATATCTCATTTTATATTTGGGGTAATATCACCCATAATTTTCTCAATGTTATTTTTATATTATATTTCATGCCATCGTGAAAATACTACTATTTTAACAATATTAGTGTTATGTTCTTTCGCAACCCCTATGGGGGAATGGTACTCATATAAATTCTCTCTTTCAAATTTAATGATACATATTTTATATGGGGAATATAAAATCATTATTTATATCAATGTTGTGATAATTAAATATCAAGACATGCAGTTATTTTATATGCACGTATTTGCATGATTAGTTTTAACATATGATACATCTATTGATGAAGATTTATCTATTAGAGAATCTACCTACATTGGAGAATAAATTCATTACCTATAAATTGGATTCATTAATCCTAACTATTGTACTATTCTATCTCATCCTCATAAGAGGATTCACATACTTACCAATCTTTACACAGTGTTATCAATTCCATTTGGTTTTGTATGGACATTTTATTTGACTATATATATTATTAATCATACTAGGCATATTGTATGCCTTCACTTTGGATGTGCATATTCCTTATTATTATATATTGCAATTGATCATATATGAATATATTTTACAATAGTTACATATATGTGTTTGTACAATATTTCCAAGGATTTAAAAAGCTTCTGATATATTTTTCAATCACGTGGGGTGCATTTGTATCTTTGTTTTGAGATGAGTGAATATACTTATATATTTTACAATATCTTCATTTAAAAGGGATAAATATTTAGATATTTTGAATATTCTTAAACTTCAAACCAAATGGAATGGAATAGATTAAAATATTTTCAAATGTTTTTGAAGATCTTATCAAGATTGAGTGAATTGAGAAAAATTGATAGAAATAAAGTCACAAAAAATGGTCAAAGGGAATTTATTTATTCATATGATCATGAAACATAGTAGAGATATAAAAACTTACAATGAATGCTTTACAAAAAATTATTACTAGATGACGTTATTTAATAATTATGGTATCATGGTTCACATATAAACATGTGTATTCATTTGCATGCTCATTCATTTTTATTTATTCATGGAATATTATGGTTTTGATTTAGTGGACATGTTTATAGGATGTCTTTTCTTATTTTCCCAAAATATCCTCTCATTATATGTGAGTGGACTCATGCCATCCAATCACTTTAGTGGTCCTTATTTAGGTAAAACAATTGTAGTTTTATATTTAATATTATCATTATTTTTCCTCTAATACACACATGCATTCACATCACATGTTCTCATCAAATTTTGATCATTATAGAGACATATAATTGTGGTGAAAGGTTTTTTAGTTTAATTATTTTAGTATCATTTTTCCAATATGGTTGATCAGTTCAAATTACTATCACATTATCACTTTTCCATGTGATTTTCATCTTCTCTTTTTTCTATGTTTGACCATGTAGTGTTTGTTTCCTATTTCTATCTTTACGTTTTGTCTATTTTTTGCCTATAAGTATTTTTGTTTAGTTATGTCTTCATATTTTAACTTTTTCTCTATTAAAACATATTTGGTGGTTAATTTACTATTTTCAAATGTGTCCAATGTGGATTCAATGGATCATAAAATTTGATATTCATCTGTTTATGGTGTCTTATACCATTCTTATTTTCCTTTCAAAAATTAGATCGATGTATTTAAAATATTATCATCTTATTTGGTCATTTTTATGCCAATATGTCTCTTTAATTTTAATTTGAGAAGACTATATATAAAAATCCTATATGACTTTTGAAAAGGATCAAGAGGGATAATTAACAAGAGGATTTCAAGTCTCGATATGTTACAAATATTTGTTTCTTCTCAAATAATTTCAAATAATTTTTATCTTAATTTTATACCAAATAATCATAGTTTAATGCTCATATAGTTTAATTTCATTTAAGAGAAGAGATACCTATTATCTCACTTGAATTTCCACTAACATTCACAAGATAATTACATTGAATTTTATTCCAAATGTGAGGGATATGTAGTTAGAACTCCTAATTTTATTTATTTATTTAACTCCTCTTAAAAAAATATGTGGTAAATTATATCAATGAAATAAATAAAATATAAATTAGATAATTATTCTTTAAAAATTAAAATAGTGATCACACAACCCCATACAATACCTGACAACACAAAAACTCTAGATTAGTGCTAGTTACAAATTCAGTATCTCAAAACACATTTTTACTGTACAGAGAATATAGAATAGACAATCTTATAAACCCACCTAATTAATATTTTAAGGTTACTATAAATGTTTGAAATCCATCCTTTCACTTTAAAATACATTCATATTGCATATCAAGTCACTATTCTAGTCTCAGACTCCCAGGATTCTACCTAAGTGTATAATATTCCTATCGTATTTTTCATTTCATTAATATTACTTTTATTAGTTGATTTTTTGTTTTATTCATTACCATTTTTTAAGGTCACTATGGGTTCTTATTTAATTTTTATACTATATTTACCTTAAATCCCTCTCTATCACCAATTTATCGTAATGTCCATAAGGTTACTTTCTTTAATGTCATAAAATGATAAAATACTATTAAAGAACAATCAATGAAAAAGAATGAAATTTATAAATATTTTAACATGATTGAAAATATAATCAACCAAATATATTATTTTAATAAATAAAGTATTTATTATTCCAAATACTATAACCTAAACTTAAACCTAGATTACAAATGTTGTATTTTAATTGGTCAATGTAAAGTCAATTATTTGAAATGTTGAACACTATTTTCAGTAGTATAATGTCTAAATAAATTAAAAAAACCCAATATTTGGTTAAATGAAATAAGTGATCAATAAAAACACAATGAATAGAATAAAAATGTATATAATAATTAAAAATAAAACATAAACAAATATATGAAATATATCTTTATGAATATGGTATAGAAAGTTTTAAAAATAGGTAAAGAATTCATTAGAGATTTTATTTTTTGTGTTTGTAAATAAGTTATTTTATGTTCATAAATTCAAAATGAAATAAAATGATACATTCACAATATTCATTGGTTTATGTGTGCATAACTACATCGACCATATAGAAATGATGATAACTTCAGTTGAGAGTTGCAAACATAGTAGTTGAGAGAGGATAAGTGAATGGAAATAATGTTTAAGAGAATATAAATTAATTTACACAATGGTTTTGACCCAAGACCAGACTGTCTAATGTTTAAAATTTCTCAAAAATTGAGATTATGTAAAGAAAATTTGAAAGTATGGAAAAAATGGTGTTTGGTAATGTACTAGAGTAAATGATTATTTTGTAATATGAATTATAATTGTTTAATTACATGAATTATTCATCTCCTATGACAATTATAACACCTTTAAAATTAAAAGGAGCTATTGGGATAACTTCATGAAATGTACTAAGAGCAGATTTTCTAGAAGTATAAATTTAGGGAATCAAGGATAATAAAGAGATATAATAATAAAAAGTTAATTAAAAAATAAACTATACCAAGGATGTAGTAGAATATATTTTTTTAAGATTACAATTTTTGATTGATTGATTCTTGAAGTATTAGATGCAATAAAGAAATAAATTGTCATATTTTTTAGAATAATTCTTTCTGAAGAAGGCGAAAATGATGAGAGAGCTATGGAAAAAAAATATGAATCATAAATTCTATAATTATAGCTAAGAATAGTAAGGACTTAATGAATCCTTTCTTAGAGTATTAAATTAATGTCATCCTTCATTTTATGGAACCTAACAAAGCACTAGGGCTAAATGGCTTTCTAGTAGATATTTTTAAAGATTTTTCAAGGTTTCTTGGCTTTTAATTGATTAGAATTTTTAATTAACCTCTAAATTATAAGAAATTTTTAATAGGTCTCAATTGTTATTTCATCTCACTTAATAAAAATAAATATAACCAGACTATTTTTTTAGATGTTATCCACATTTCATTATGCAATACTGTATATAAAAAAATAAGTAACACAATTTTAGAAAGAATAAAACATTTCCTTCCTCTCATAATTTAACTTAAATAAGGGTTATTTGTGATATTAAAATAAATTTGGGTTGGGATCATAAAGATTCATGAGATTTTTCACACTCTCAATTTTAAAAAATATCATGCATTTTGATGAATTTGGTTATTGAAAAGGTTTATGATATAGTTAACTATATTTTTTAGAACATGTTTTAGTTACTTTTAGTTCTGGATAGAAGTGGATCACATGGGTTATACATTGTGTAACTAGATTCTTCATCTCAGTATTGATTAATGGGAGTCTATTTGGATTATTTCAAAACTCCAGTGGGATTTGATAGGGAGATACCATATCTGCTTGTCTCTTTTTTATTATTATTATTATTATTATTATTATTATTATTATTATTATTATTATTATTATTATTATTATTATTATTATTATTATTATTATTATTATTATTATTATTATTATTATTATTATTATTTATATTTTTTGGGTAGAATCTTGGTTTAAATTAGGGGATGAATAAAAATTGAGATTTAGTGTTGATTTGTCACAAGGGAAACCTATGATACATAAAATGCAATATATTTTAAATACTTAATAAATTATAAAAACATGATGGAGGGTCAAGGTTTAAAATACATATATACATCCCAAATAATTAAAAAGAAAAAGTTTTCTCAAATTTTAGAAATGAGTAAGATTTTTATGACAAACACATTTTATACTATACAATGGATAGAGGAAAATTTTAAATATATAAAAAATTAAATCTAGTTAAGAATATTTTAAAATATAAGAAGATTTGTCTATATTTTTCACTTTTATTAAATACAACACCCAAATATCAAACTCTTGCATATGACTAGCCTATTTGGGAAGAAAACTCACCCTGGATAGATTTCATAGAATATGAGTTTTTGGTCCATAAATTTGATTTATGTAATAATAAATAGTAGATTATGTCCTCTATAATTATCTTTATGTAGGACAAGTGTGGTCCTTCCTCTTTTCCATAATAGGAAAACCTTGGGTTTGCCCAAGGTTGTTTAATGACACTTTTTTATTTATTAGCTACTTCAGTAAATGTAATCTAGCATATTTGGAAGAATTAGAATAACATATCTTTGAAAGATAACGGAATTGAATGAGAAAAGTTCTAGGCAAAAATTAAGTAGGACATTTCTATAATTTTCTCTCTTTAAGATAAGATTAATAAGATTTTTTGGGGTCTAATATAATTAAAAATATTAAATGATTGGATTAAGATCGTGACTTCCATAACTAGCCAATATATAAAGGAAAGAAGGATAAGTTGGATGGTGGGTGGGTTCCACCATGTCTTGGGTTTTCGAAACTTGATTTTAATGGAGTATCTGAGGGAAATATTAGAGTGGATAGGTTTGGATGCCTACTTCATTATCCTCAAAGAAAAATTCTATGGGGGGATTGTTTTTTCCTAAATAATCTTATTTAAAATAAATTAGAGGCCATTTCACTAAAGAAAGGGGTATAAAGTTGGCAAATGATGAAGGTGTTCATCACATACTTTTGGAGGGGGACTCAATCGTCATTATAATTTCTATGACGAAAATATTCAACACACAAATATAATTTGAATAATATCTTATGTGGAGCCAGAGAGTCATCATTGCATGTATCTTTACTCATATTTAAACATTGTCTTCAAAGGGCCAATCAAGAGGAAGATATGTTATATAATGTTGGAATTAGGCATATTTTTTTCCTTAATATTTAAAAGGGACTCAGAAGACTAGTTAATTTTACCACAAAATTTACAATCTCGTGTTAAGCGATAGAGTTAGGTAGATAGTGGAATAATTTTATAGATATGAAAGCATGAGAATAAATACACATATGCTTTTTTATGTTTTTCATTTGGATCATTCTACTTCCATCGAATATGAAAATTTGGTCTCAATCTCTACTATCCCATAATAAATATAATAAAAAATCATTTGAGGCTTTAGCTGGAAATTGTTTAATTATGAAAGGATTCAAAACACATTTTTTGAAGCATGATCCTTTTATAATATAAATCAAAGGTGATCACACTTGTCATTCCTTAAATACTAGAAAATTCATGGAATGCCACACTGACCTCAACATATTTCCAAAATTTTGTTAACACTAAAAATTTATTCTATTTCATTTA
Organism: Torreya grandis; assembly: GCA_037957365.1. Classification (NCBI taxonomy): domain Eukaryota; kingdom Viridiplantae; phylum Streptophyta; class Pinopsida; order Cupressales; family Taxaceae; genus Torreya; species Torreya grandis. The sequence goes on from JARHVA010001205.1 coordinate 1,956,916, forward strand.
AAATTCCTCTTTTATGAATAATTTATACATTTTAGCTCATATTTATTCTACATATACCCATGGGTTTAAAGCATTTCATTAGTTTCTCGATTCAAATACCAATCATTCTCATGTAATAGCTAAGGGGGTTATGTTTTAATGTAAAATTATTTATATTATTGAAAAATATGAGGGCCTTAGAAAACACTTTTAATGATTAAAATAAATTACTTCTTATCAGAAAACATTATAAAATAAAAAATCTATAAACTATGAATATTATAAAAAATAAATATGTTGATCATATATCATGTTTATCTAACTATGATATAGGTGTTTCATATACATGTTTGACACACGTGATTTTCATGGTATTTTTTGAGTGATTGAATTTTACGATACACAAGTTATATATGATCAAGGAATTTCATATATTATATGGCTACATTTGTGATCATACCCATGGGGGAATTATCACATTGGTGGTATGATTTTCATTTGGTAATATTTATATATAAACATTTATGGTAATGTCTCAAAGATATATTTTGATTTATTATATATATCCACTTACATTATTTACTATTATATTGATATTACTAAAACCTTTCATTTTATATTAATATTTACACTATGTTTTTACATATTATTATTGTATGGATGCGTTTGATATTCTCTTTTGTAGCTTATGATCATTTCATGCTAACAAAGTATGACTTTGAATCATCCCATCCATTCTTTCATTAGTATGTTATGATTAATTTCTATATCTAACCATATAAGGGGCACATTCACACATTAAGACATATCATTCATCCCTAGCTTGATTTTCCAATATGGGACATTGTACCCTTGATTATCTCTTTAAGCATATATATATATATATATATATATATATATATATATATATATGTATATATATATATATATATGTATGTATGTATATGTGTATATATATATATATATATATATATATATATATATATATATATATATATATATGTATGTATATGTATATATATATGTATGTATATGTATATATATATATATATGTATGTATATGTATGTGTGTATATATATATATATATATATATATATATATATATATATATTGCACCATATTTGACATCAAACTATTGAATTTTAACCTCTCATATTGGAGCATAAGTCTTATATATTTCCATTTGGGGCCACACATTTGACTTTCCCATCTAGACATTACTACGATTAAACATGACAATAATTTATCATATACATATCCCTTTTCAGATATATATATATATATATATATATATATATATATATATATATATATATATATATATATATATATATTGCACCATATTTTACATCAAAATATTGAATTTTAACCTCTCATATTGGAGCATAAGTATTATATATTTCCATTTGGGGCCACACATTTGACTTTCCAATCTAGACATTACTACGATTAAACATGACAATAATTTATCATATACATATCCCTTTTCATTTATGGGAATCACCCCCATATACTCTCCATGAGCATCATTTAATTTATCTTACTTATTTGGAGCCTCATTACTTTTTCTCCTTATGGTGTTATATTGATGAAGATATGCATCTTTTCATAACATTGACATAATAGTTGATACATGTACATGGTTATCTCTTGTTGCATATCAATATTGATAAATATACTTACATATTGCCATTGGGCTGATGATACCCACATATTACTGATGAGTTATATTTTGTTAAATCTTATGTTGGTGAGGACATCCTACTCACTCTCCATAAAATAAAATATACTAATTACCTTTGGGGTAATTATACCTAGACACATCCTATGAAATTTATTTATGACAACTATATCCCCTTTTACATTTGAGATAATAGCATCCATAATTTTATCATAGTTATTTCTAGATTATATTTGATGCCAACAAGTAAATGGTAACCACATACATTATTTATTTGGAATTTGATGATACATATTTTTTATGGGGAATATCACCTCCTAATATCTAGCAATTGTTTTTTTATTTCATATCAGGGCATGAAATTATCTTACATGTACCTAGTCACATAATTAGTTTTCACATATGATACATATATTTATGTAGCTTGATTTATTAAAATATATAATTGCATCAAGTAATAAATTAATTATCCATCATTAGGATACATTAAGGATAATTATTTACCTATACTATCTCATCCCCATAAAAGGACTCACACATTTATTAAGCCTTACAAAATGTTATATATTCTTTTTGGTTTTGTATGGACATATTATTTGCACATATATACTATATTCATAGTGAGGCATATGGTTTTAGTTCACTTTAGATCCCTATACTCCTTATAATTATATTTTATGATAATTACATACGTGTGTTTTTTTAAAAATTCAACAATTTAAAATGATTTTGATATATTTTGTAATGACATTTGGTGAATTTGTCTCTTTATTTTTAGATGAGTGACTATAATTAGATTTTTTTACAATCCCTCAGCTCAAAATGGAGGCATATATTAATATATTTTAAATATTTTTCAACTTTCAGAGAAATGGAATGGATTTGAAATAAATTTTCTCAAATATATTTCAAAACATTATAAATATTGAGAGAATTGAGAAAAATTGAATGAAATAAAGGCACCAAAAATAATCAAATGGTATTTACTTTTTCCTCTAATCAAGAAACATAGTAGATCTATCAAAACTTAATATGAAGGTTTTAATCAAAATTATCACTATATGATGTTATTTACCAGTTATGATAACATGGTTTGTATATAAATAAGTGTCTTTTTTTATTTGATTGGGTAAAACTATTTTCAAACTAGAGTTACGAACTAGGAAGGTGAGGGTTTTGACAACTAGACCAACATTTAGGTACAACAAGGAGGGTTAAAAAGGATCCCCATAATAACCAAGAACAAAAAATAGGGTTTGAAGGCTCCCCAAACCTTTAAAAATTAAAGTAAAGGTACCAATAACCTTGGTGAGATAAGATAACATGAGGGTTTTAAGTGTTCCCATAACAATGTGTTTTAAGGGTCCCATAACCTGTATTACACAAAGTTTTATCAGAAAGTGAACCTTGAAGGGTTTTCTCCCTTCATCATGTATTCTCTAAGAGCACTTCAAACTAGAAGATCCATCAAACAAGGAGGTCTTTTACCTCCAGGGTCTTTCGGGCAGCCTCCATATAATAGAGTTACATCGAGTGAGTTTATCTTCCCACTAAGATTCAGAACATGTTGAAAGAATAATAAGGGAGTTTTGAGGCTCCCAAAACCATTAAAAGGTGTATTTATTCCTATGCTCATTCCTTTTTATTTCAACATGGAAAATTATGGTGTTCATTTATTTCAATTTTTTATATAATGTTTTTATTATTTTACCAAAACCTCCTCTCATTCCATGTGAGTGGAGTCATCACATCCAATTACTTTATTATTCCTTATTTAGGTAAGTGTAGTTTAATGGGTTTTTTTTTTTTGTTTTTTTTTTGTATTTTTTACTTTTATACACATATTCATTTACATCACATGTGCACATAAAATTAAGAGAGTTATGGACAGACATAATTGTGGTAAAAGTTTATTACTTCAATGATTTTAGTGCCTTTTATTCAATATGGTTAATAAGTTTAAATTAGAGTCATATTGGCACTTTTCCATGTGTTTTTCATCTTCTCTTTTTTCTCTGTTGATCATGTAGTCTTTTATTCTTTCTTTTCATCTTTATGTTTTGTCCATTTTATGCTTATGTGATTTTTTTATTATTATATATTCATCATTTACCCTTTCCCTATTAATAAATATGTGGTGGTTCATTTAATACTTTTAAATATGTCTTGTGTAGATTCATTAGATCATCAAATCCTTTATTCATATTTTTATGATCCCTTATTCCACTATTAATGTCTTGTCAAATTTTAGTTGGTCTTTTTTACCCCCAATATGTCTCTAATATGAATTCCAAAATATTATATATAAAAATCCTAGATGAATTTTAAAAAGTACTATGAATGATAATTATCACGAGGAACTCAAGTCTAGGTATGCTAAAAATATTATTTTCTTCTCAGTACTTTCAAGTAATTTTTTGTTATATTTTGTACCAAAAAAATAAGTAAATGCTTATATAGCTGTATTTCATGTAAGATAAAATAAATAAGTCTTTCTTTAATTTCCACTTTCATGCACAAGAGAACTATAATGGTTTTGATTCCAAACATGAGGGATATGTACTTACAACTCCCTAATTATATTTAATGATTTAACACCTCTTGAAAATGTATGTGGTGCATTAGGTCAATAAAATAAAAAGAATAAAAACTAGAGAATTATGCCTTGAAAATCAACAAGGTGATCACATAACTCTATATGAAGCCTACAATATATATATTAGTGCTAGGTACAAATTTAATGGCTCAAAACACATATTGACAGTATAAAAAATATAAACTTGGTAGTCTTATAAATCTACCTAAGCAATATTTGAAGCTTCCTAAGGATGTGTCAAATCCATTCTTTCACACTCAAAGAAATTTGATAAATACATTCATATTGAATTTAAAGTCAATATTTTTGTCATAGACTCTTGGGATTTTGCCTAAGTGTATAATATTCTTATATATTTTTTCATTTCATTACTATTACTTTTCTCAGTTCATTACTTTTTCTCTTGGTTCCTATTTTTTAAGGTCACTCAAAGTTATTATTTAATTTTTAGACATATTTAACTTAAAATCCTTTGTGTCATATATTTATCTTAGTGTGGATTAAGGTTACTGTTATTAATGTCACAAAATGATAAAATATTATTAAAGAATAATCAAATTGAAAATTTGTATTTTTTTTCATTTAAAATATTTTCATATTCTTGATAATATAATCAACCAAATATAGTTTTTTACTAACTAAAATATTTATTTTTCTAAATACTATAACCAAAACATAAACCTAAATTGCAAATGTTGTCTTTTGATTGGTCGATCCATAGTTAATTATTTGAAATGTTGAACAATATTTTTAATAAGATAGTAACTAAATAAAAAAATAAATATTTGGTTGAATGAAATAAGTGATTAATAAAAATATAAAGAATAAACTAAAATAATATATAATAATTAAAAACGAAAAATAAATAAATATATGAAATATATTTTTATCAATATGATATAGACAGATTATAAAATAAGTCAAGAATTCAATAAGTATTTAATCTTTTATGACTCTAAATAAGTTTTTTTATGTAGGAAAATTTAAATGAACTAAAATGATACATTCACAAGATTAAATGGTTTATGGGGGTATAGCTACCTCCACCATCTACAAATGATGAAAAAATTAATTATGAGTTGAAAACACAATGAATAACAGAGGATATGTGAATTGGCATAGTGGTTGAGAGAAGATAAGTGAATGGGGAAAGCCCAAACTCTTTGACATTCAAAATTTCAGAAACAAATGAGATTATGTAAAGAAACATTGAGAGTGTGGGAAGAAATGGTTCTTGGTAATGTATTCAAGAAAATGATTCTTTTGAAAGATTAGAATTATTGAATTCCAAGAATCAATAATCTCTTATGAGAAATAAACACCTTTAAAAATAAGAGGAGTTTTTGGGAAAAGTTCATAAAATGTACTAACAGGAGATTTTGTAGAAGTATAAATTTAGGGAAACATGGATAAAGGAGTGAGATATGAATACAAAATTAATCCACCAATCACTTGTAGTAAGGAGGGAGTAGAATAAATTTTTTAATATTAAAATTTTTGATGGATTGCTTCTATAAGTATTAGATGCAATAAAGAAAGAAGTTGTCAAAGTTTTTAGAACACTTCTATCTAAAGAAGGGGAAAGGGATGAGAGAGCTATGGGGGGGAAATTACATGATACCTTCAATATATGTAGGTAAAATGAGGACTTAATGAATCCATTGTAAGAGCAATAAATTAATGTTTCCCTTCATTTTATGGAACCTAATAAAACATTTGGGTGAGATAGATTATTGCTAGATATTTTAAACATTTTTATGGGGTTTTGGCCTTTTAATTGACTACAAAATTGAATTGAATTGAATATTTTATGAACATCTAAAGTATAAGAAGGTTATTAGAGGTCTCAACTGTACTTTCATCTCTCAATCAAAATAAATTTAACCCAACTAATTTTGTATAATTTATCCCCATTTTTTAATGCAATATTATATATAAACTAATGTATAACACAATTAAAGTAATATTCAAACATTTAATCCATCTCATAATTTCCCATAAACAAGGCGTATTTGTGAGTGCAACATAGATTTTGAATGGTATCATAATGATTCATGAAATTTTTCACATTCTCAATTATAATAAATATCATACATGTTACTGAAGTTGGATATTGAAAATGTTTATGACATAGTTAACTATATTCTCCTAAAGAAGGGTAAAAATAATTTTAGTTTTGAAGGGAAGTTAATAACATGGGTTATGAATTATTTAACTATATTCTTCTTCTCAATATTAATCAATGCTAGTGTAATGAGGTTATTTCAAAACTCTAGACCCTTATATCCTTTTCTCTTCATTATGATGGTGGAATATTTGGGTAGATTATTAGTTAACTTAATAAAAAATAAATATATATAAGGGATTAAATATCATAATGTATATTATTGGTTTAATTAATACCAAATAATTATATCCAAGGGATTAAATCTCATGATGTAAATCCTTAAAATACCCAATTACATTTTGTGGATGATACACTATTTTTAGGGAATTGGGGAACAAATAAACAGTGAGATTTTGGATTCATTAATGGAAATGAAAACCTATGATACATGAAATATGGTATATTTGAGACACTAAATAAATTATACATTTTTTTTTAGTTTTTAAAAGACATAGACATCCCAACTAGGCAAGAGGAAAAAAAATCTCAAAATTTAGTAATGAGTAAGATTTTTGTGACAAACACATGATAATTTATAATGGATAGGGGAAAATTTTGGTATATTACAACATTAAATATAGTTAAAAATGTGCTACTATATAATTTTATTAGTCTATCTTCTTGATTTGAATTATGGTCAACACCCCTAGATCAAACTCTTTCACATGACTACACCATTTGTGAAGAAAACTCACCATGGATAGATTTCAAATAATAAGAGTTTTTGGTTAATAAATTTGATATATGTAAGGGGATTTTTTTTGTTATAACCTCATTCATTACCCATATACAATAAAAATTTGGTCTTGTCTCTTTTCCATAATTAGATAACCTTGACTTTGCCAAGGTTGGTAAATGACATATTTTATTCATGGCTTATGGGTGTCAAAATTTATCTTATTTTCGGTTAGATAATTTATAAAATTTAATATAACATATTTTTAAGGATTAGAGAAACATAAATTTCAAATACAATGCAATTAGATGGGAAAGGTCCTAGGCAAAGATTAAGTAGGAAGTTTCTATAAATGTATATTTTTAAGATAAGATCAATAAGGTTTTTTTTTGGTCTAATGGAACTAAAAATATTAAATAATTGGACTAATATTGCATTTTAAATGAACCAAAAATCCGAAAGAGAAAAAAAGGATAATTTGAATGTTAAGTGTGTTTCAACAAATGTTGGGTTTGCTAAACTCAATTTTGATGGAGTATATCAAAGAAATCTTTAAGTTGATAAGGTTAGATGCCTACTTTATTATCCTCAAGGAAAATTTCAATAGGGGATTATATTTTACTCAAAAAACTTAATATAAATTAAGTATAGGATATTTCACTAAATAAAGGGGTATATTTTTGGAAAAGGTTAAAAGTTATCAGAACATCCTTGTGGAGGTGTATTTAATTACCATGATAAATACTATGACCAAAAGGCTAAACACACAAATATAATTTTAATAATATCCTATGTGGATCTAGGGAGTCACCATGGCATGTATCTTCTCTAAAATTTCAATATTTTTTTTTAGGATTCCAATCAAGAAGATTACATATTATCTAATGTTAGAAATGGATACATTATTTTTTTCTTAATATTCAATAGGGACTTAGAAGACTAGTTGATTTTAACATAAATTTTATGATCTTGTGTCAAGGCATAGAGGTAGGTATATATTGGAATGCACTTATATATATGTAATTATGATGATAAATCTACCTATGCTTTATTTTTTTGTTTCATCTAGATTCTTTTGCTTCAAAAAACTATGAAAATTTGGAATCAATTTATCATATTCCCTAATAAATCTAAGGAAAATTTTATATGAAGCTTTATCTAGAATTTATGTTATTACTAAAGTATTCCAAACACATTTTTGGGGGAATTATCATTTTATAATAGAAATCAAGGGGGTTTCACTTGTTATTCCTTATGTACTATGAAAGTTGTGTAATGCCACAAGAACCTCAGGGCATCAAAAAAATTATGTGAATACTAAAAAATTGTTTTATTTCATTTAAATGTCATATTTTAAGAATAATTACTACTTTTAACCTCACATTTATTTTACGTCTACCTTTGGTTTAAATCATTTTATTTTTTATTCATTCCAACTATTGGTCATTCTAATGTAATGTCCCAAGGGGTATTTTTTTAATGTAAAATTGTATGATTTTAATGAAAACGGTGAGGTACCCCCAAACACTATTTTAATAATTAAAATTAATCAATTCTTGTCAAAAAATAGTTATAAAATAAAAAAATAGTTAGAAAATGGAAATATTATAAAAATCAAATAATTTATATATATCATGTTTATCTACCTATGCTTAAGGTATTTCATGTACATGTTCTACACATGACTTTTTCATGTGAATTTTTTAGAGGATGAATTGTAAGATATACAAGTTATATATGATCAAATAATTTTATATTTTAAAAGATAATTTTACGCCCATAACCATGGTGGAATTATCACATTAGTCATATGATTTTCATTGAGGCATCTATATATAGAAACATTTATGGTGATATATTTCTTTCTTTCCATTTACTATGTATATCCACTTACATTACTTATACATATCTTGATATTTTTGAAATTTTGCATGTTATATGAATATATACATCTAGTTTTTACATAAATTATTATTATATGTATGTATTTCCTATTCTCTTGTAGACCTTATGATCATTGCATGCCTACATACTATGAATTTGTATCATCTCATCTATTCTTTCATTAGTGTGGTATGATTAATTTATATATCTATCCCTTTAAGGATTGGATTCACACATTGTTACAAATCATTCATCCCTATCTTACTTTATCAACAAGGGACATTTTAAGCCTATTACTACATATATATTTTTCATCGGAGTTTATATCATGGCATTGCATTTTTCCATCTCATATTGGATCAAAATGCTTATATATTTCCTTTCAGCCCACACATTTAACTTTCCAACAAAACATTACTAAGATTAAACATTACAAGAATTTATTGTATACACCTTCATGTTCCTTTAAGGGAATCATATCTATATATTCTCTATGATCCTCATTTAATTTATCTTACTTATGTGTAGATTCATTATATTTCTACCTTATGGTGTTATATTGATGAACTTATAGGTATTTTCATACCATGGACATCATACTTGAAACATGTACATGGTTATCTCTTGATACATATCAATACTGAGAAAATGACTTACATCTTGATATTGGGGTGCTGATACCCACATATTACTCATGAATTATTCATTTGTTAATGTTTATGTTGTTGAGAACATCCTACACATTCTCCATACAATGTAGAGTACTAATTACCTTTAGGAGAATTATACCTACACACATCCTATGACATTTATTGATGACATATATATATCCATTTCAAATCGGGTTAATAGAACCCATAATTTTATCATAGTAATTTTTATATTGTATTTGATGCCAATGAGAAAGTATTTTTATTTTAACAACCTTAGTGCCATAGTTATTTTCTAACACCTGTGGGGAGTGGTATGCACATAAACAATATATTTGACATTTTATGATACATATTTTCTATTGGGATAATAACCTTCTTATGTCTAATAATCTTTTGTTGATTAAATATTAGGACATGAAATCATCCAACATGCACTTCATCACATAATTAGTTTTAAAATATGATACATCTATTGATGTAAATTGCTCTATTAGAGAATCTAATTTGATTGAGACATAAATTCATTTCATGTCACTTAAATAGATGAAGGATAATTATTTATACATTTTATTCCATCTTCATAAGAGGATTCACACCATTATTGAGCTTTACACAATGTTATCTATTATATTTTCTTTCATATGGACATATTATTTATCCATATCTACTATTATTCAGAGTGCGGTATGCGATTTTCCATAAATTTAAATCCACATATTCATTAGACTTATATCTTACAAGCATGTATGATGATATTTTACAATCCCTCACCTCAAAAGGGACACATATATTATGATATTTATAATATTTTTAAACATTGAACCATTTTGAATGGAATTGAACAAAATAGTTTAATGACTTTTATGAAACATTATCAAAATTGAGTGAATTGAACAAAATTGATTAAAATAAATCCCCAAAAATGGCCATATGTAATTTATTTCTTTC
>JARHVA010001205.1:1972500-1977500 GCA_037957365.1 Torreya grandis
GAAAACTTTACTTGTTTTTTATAATATTGCACAGTCTGATGGAGGGCACTGTAATTAATGAATCTTGATTAATAAAATCTTTACATTGCTCATGCCAATATCAAAACTCACCACCAATATTAAAAATTAGTCGCCATTATCAATACTTATCTATAAGAAATGTGTGGTCTCCTCTTCAATTTATTATTTCCAAATTTGTCTTATGTCCTTTTTATTCAAATTAATATCTATGAAAAATGATTTTTTTAATGATGTTTTCTCCTTAGGTCATCACTATACAAGCGCTATGAATGATCACAAAAAATAAATGTCCTAAGATTGATGAACATTTATTCAATCTTCCATGTGCAACCAATGCTCTAATTAGACTATTGACACCAAGAACTCGAGGAATAAATATAAATATATAATATTGAGAGAGTATTTCACACAAAATATTATATTGAATTAGTTTAGAATAATATTTACAAAAAGACTACAATATTATAAATATTTTATGGGTGGTTATAAGAGGTAACCAATTCCCATGAACCAAATAACAATAATAAAAATAAATAAATGTTTAACTAAATAAAATTTAGATCATAAAATTACCCAACACTATTGGACTCCATAAATTCCACATTCAACATCAAAAATATCAATCTTAGCTGATGATTTTAAATGTTATTCCAAAATGCCATTTCACTCTTCTTTACTTGGAGAGATAATGGAAATAGTGATAGCCAAGTTAATAGTTTTGTTGAATTCATTGTTGCTTCAACAACATATATAAAAGGCAAGAAAGAGTAATTGAACTAATTCCACCAACTATCACAAGTATAAGTCTTGGAGAATATATTTTTCCTATTATGTTAGGTTGTTGATTACCATAAGTAATGAATGACCTTTAATGAAGGAGGGTCTAAGTAAAACACACCATATCATGAAAGTGAAATGTAATGATTAACTTATAGATTTGAATGTTTTTAAATTGTTTTAAATCATTATGAATTCAGATATCCATCAAATCTAAACTTGGCCACCTTCCATAGAGGTTGTCTACCACAACCTCTTCCAATTGGTCCACACCCTAGTTAGATAAATAATTAGCTAAATTGTTATAATCCCTATAGTAATAATAAATGAATCGAGACACCATCTCATATAAGAGCATCCAAGTTATGTTGAGGATGTTTTTGAGCCATCAATCCTTGGCTTGGTAGTTTTGGATAACATCCACAATCATTTTAGAATCACCTTCAATCGCCAAGTTTTCAATATCACATTGATGAGCAATTTATATGCCGAATATAATCAATTGGTATTCAACCTCATTATTTGTTCCATCATGAATACTAGTGGTTGTGGCATAGATTAGAGATTTAATGCAGTCCCAAATACTACATCTAGTGCCTCAAGTTATGGGCTTCCCATGTGTTTCACCATAAAATTTTAATTTGAGGAAACCTATAGGAGGAGGAGTCTATGAAGATCTAAGATGAGGCTAGGTTTTAAATCTATATACTCTTGAAACATTAATGAGGGGAAGTCTTATTTTCATCCAATTATGTCAAATATTCATGTCCCTAGAAGAAATATTTGTAGGATTTATGATTGAGTGTGAAGAAACAACCTCAAAGATAGTAATTTTTAATTTTATGAGAAAGTCTAAAAGTTCACTCGACTTATCACTAAAAATCCAACTATTTCATTCCTTCCAAAGCTAACAAATGAGGATGTCTTGGTTGGTTAATCATAGAGCCCTCAAAACATCTCACTCATTTCCAATATTTTAGGTTGAGAAAGCATGGAGTAATTATGGAGGGCGATACCATTACCATCACAATTTATTACATAACCAATCCCAGCATGCATATGGAAAGGGAAAAAAGAATAAAAGGGGATTAATGGATTCTTCCTCTTTGAAACACATGCTATATCTAGAGGGACCATGCCAACCCATTTTACATAGATGGTCCTATGTCATAATCTTGGATTGGGTCATAATACAAGCTAAAGATCCATCTTTTGGAATCCCCTTACTATTTCAATATAAAAGGTTAATATTGGGACAATAATCTTCTTCAAAAACTTCTCTCTTGATTACATACAAATAAAATTTTAGCACTAAACACTATACTTTATTCCTTGAATTCATCTCTTAAATTTTATTATTTTGATCTAAGATAAAAGTAGATAGATTTTACATGCACATGAAGGTTTTTTTAAAAATGACTTATGATTTTTCTTTTATGCACATTTGAATTTCATCGTAAAACTCAAGTTATTTGTATTGGGAAAGGCATTCATAAGGTCAGATTGGGCACTTCATCTCTATAATAGGTGTGATCAAAGGGAAATAATGAATTATTATATTTTACATTGACCCTCAACATATTAGAAATGTTAGTTTTCAACCAAAGATCACTCCAAGTGGAAATCTCCCACTGTAGCTTAAATTTTATAAACATTTATTATCAGTGATTCTACATGTCGAAGGAGCTACAAAAATGCATACACAAGCATCTTTGGAGGTCATGGTCTTGGTAATACATGTGAGTTTTGTATCTATATTTTTTTGAAGTAGTGGATTATTAATGAGAGATCCTAAAATGGGAAATGTTTTTTGTAAGACAATAATTTATCTCTTAACTATAAAAAAATAACTTTTCAGCACCAATCATTATCTTGTCTAGAATGTATTAATAAATTATGTTTGATCACCATGATTCATAGTGAATTTATATGGATTATACATGCACATAAATGTTTTTTGGTTAATGTAAAATAATTATAATTTATTTTTACATGGGTTTACATTTCACCTAAAATTTACAATTTTATCATACTGGGAAGGATGTTCTTGAGGGAGGATTGGGTAATCCATATCCTGACTAGACATGATTGGAGGGAAATAACATGGTTATAGACATTATTTACCACCCACTATGTGGTATTGATTCTAGTTTTTATCCATGAAGAGCCAAAGGTGGAGCTATCCAACTATAGATTGAACTTTGACAACATTTATTTACAATGTTTCTACATGTCGTAGTAGCTGTAATAACATGTCTGATGTTGATTCAGAGCTCATGGTCCTAAGAACACTTTATTTTACTATCTCAATGTTTATAAGTGATGTATGCTGAAGGGGATAGCCTAAGAACATAAATTTTAGTTGGAAAACAAAAACTTGTCTCTTAACTACATAAAAATAGCATTTTAACATTGATCAATATATAATCTACCATAAAATCATCTCTTATATTATATCATCATGATATAAAGTGCATGTAGATGGATTTAAAATGCATGTGAAGGTTATTTTTTTTTGTGTCAATGATTACATTTTTTCATTTTATGTGCATTTGAAGTTCACCTAAAACTATAATATTTTGGTATTAGGAAAGGCATTCTTAAGGATGAAAAAAATACTATGTCTCCTAATTGAGAATGATCAAAGGCAAGAAACATCATCCTAAATATTATTCACCACACTCGACATGGTGGTGAATTTAAGTTTTACACATGAAGTACTAGAGGTGGAGATTTTCGACCGTGTCTTGAACTTTGATGACATTTGTTTTCAGTATTTTTGCATATTGGAGAAAATACAAAAAATGTATTCAGGTGGATTCATATATCTTAGTACTATGAAAACATGTGATTTTACTATCTTGGCATGTTGTAGGTGATGGACTTACATGTGTAGGTTCAAAAAGTTGAAATGTCTATTGGAGGACAATAATTTATCTCTTTATTGGATAAAAATAACATATTAGAGGTAATCAATATATGATATATCATGGGTTCATCTCTTATGTTTTATAATCATTCTCTAGGATGAAAGTAGAGTGATTTTAAATACACAAACATTATTTAGGTTCATGTAAGTAACTTATGATTTTTGTTTTATGCCCTTCTAATGTTTCCCTAAAGAACTATAATTTATCTAAATTAGGAAGATGTTCTTGAAGCCAAAATGAGTACTCTATCCCATGATTATTCATGATCAAATGAAAATAACATGGTCTTAAATGTTATTCTCTACCCTTGACATGGTAGAGAAACCAATTTTCAACCATGAAGTAATGGAGGTGGGGATCTTTAACTACAACTTGAAATTTGGTAATACTGATTGCTAGTGTTTCTACATGCTAGAGAAACTATAAAAATGTGTATCTATATGGATTTAGTGGTTGTCGTGCTAGGAAATAATGTTATTTTCCTAACCTGATGTGTTAGAAGTGATGGAATTGTACTAAGAGGTCCCATAAGTAGAAATTTTAGTTGAAGGTGAAGAATTTTTCTCTTGACTACATAAAAATAACATTTTAGTACGAATTAACATATAATCTACCATGGTTTTATCTCTCATTCTATATTGTCATGATCTAGGGTGTAAGTAAAGAGATTTGATACACATGTGAATATTATCTCAATTCATGTGATCGACATATGGTTTTTATATTATGTGCCTCTGCAGTTCACTTAAAAAGAACATTTTTTCATTTTGGAAAGGACATTCTTGAGACATAAATGTGTACTTTACCTCCTAACCAATCATGATCAAAGGTAAAAAAACATGGTCTTATATTTTATTTTCCACCCTGATGTGGCAATGATGTCATTTTTCAACCATAATTCACTACAGGTAGAGATATATGACTAAGTTTTAAACATAAAGATGACAATTTATCAATTAATATATATGCATATCTTAAGTCTCCTTTTATTAACAATACAAATAAAATTTTACAATTGACAGGGCATGCTATGAGTGAAAATTAGTTGTCATTATGCCACATAAATGAAATTAATTGAGGAATGATATGAGTCTTATGTCATATTTAAGGAAAGAAAACTAATCATTTATTCATATCCACTAAATATTCATAGGGTTATAAATCAATAAAATTATCATAATGACCAATTTAGACACAAGCCTTCATTGAAGTTAAAAGATAGAATATGAACCCAATTATTAAATATCCTAATTCTATGTCAAATAAGGATGA
>JARHVA010001205.1:1985000-2050000 GCA_037957365.1 Torreya grandis
CTAGCATTGTCATCTTGTTTTGGTGCATTTGGCTACTTAATTTCTTCTTTTGAGCCTAAAATTCCTCCAATTATTCTATCATTCTACCTCATACTCTCTTTTAGAGCATCCATGCTTTAGGGAGTGACTAGAAAGATGTTTTTGAAGGTGATTTGTAAACATTGTCATCATATCCTTTTCCATTTTTAGGCATCAAATCAATTTTCCACCTGGCCACCAAAAGATCATCCCTTATCCATTCATGTAATCTATTATAATCCATGGACATTATAATCCTTTGCATATCATTTGTTTCCTTTTCCAAAAAAGACCCTAGAGTTTTGGTTTCTTTTACCTAAAAAGACTTGGGATTTTTTGTTTCCTTTTTCACTCAAGTTCAACATTAAATGTGATGATGAAACATGACCCATCTGGTCTTCTATGGGTTTTTGGGCCTCAGTTTCACATTTACACTCATGTGGGTTTGTGGGCTTCAGCTGCTTGATGCAAAAGTGCAAATCTTGCCTTCATTTCCAAACTTGATCTTCTTTTAAAAATTTCCATTGCAATCAAGCCTCACACTTTTGCATGACTTTGACATGACATCTATAGAAGTATTTATTTTAGTAAATCCTACATAAAGATAGTTTGGAACATCACAATGCTTCATCATCTCAACAAGACAATCCTATTCTTCATCCATTTGGTCAAACATGTGGACTTCCTTTTCACTTCTTAAAATGTAGGTATATCATGGATAATTTCTTGGAACCACTCTTCATCATTCAAAATCACCTCTAATGTCATACATCATTTCTTTTGAGTTGTCATATGATCAATATGCCCTGCGTTAATCACCTCATCTACAATGTCCATCTTCAACTACTAAATGTTGTTACAAACAAGGATTTACATAGATCTCATATATCTAGCTTTTCTAGCTAGCTCATCTTCAAAAACTTTCATGCCACCATTTATTAATTAATCTTCCACATGATATCTATATATTGTGTCCACAATAGATTCCATATATTTAACATTAACTTCTTTATTTTGTCCAATATAGTTAACCATAGCTATTGCCTACTCCTTATTTTGGGAATTGGTATCTGGATCATAAAAAATGACTATGTCTACAGATTGTAGATTCAAACCCCTTATAGTAGCATGAATGCTAAGTAGAAAGATAAATAATTCATTTTGAGGCTTGCGAGACTCAACTATAGTTTATTCTCTATCAGCTAGGCTAGTCGATCCATCTATTATTCAGATCATGCCACTAAAAATAGTTTTCCAAAATACCAAGCAATTTCATCATAGTACTAAATAAGAGTACATGATGCCCTACACTTTGAATCTTTATTAAGACTCTATAAAGGACCCAAAACATTCCACATGTCCTTATAAATTAATCATCTATAGGAGAACCCTAGAAATGATCATGGTTGGTGTATCATTATTCCTTCTATGGGATTTTGGACCTCACTTGGACCTTTGCATCATGCATGTTTTTGGGCCTCTGCTAAACCTTTGCACTCTATAGTTTTATAGGCCTAAAATTAAATTTTGTACTTGATGCAATAGTTTAAATCTTACCCACATCTCCACACTTATTTATTAAGTTGATTCCTTTTGTAAAGTTGCTTTGTAATTAGACCATAGACTTCCACATGGACCTTGACCCAAGATGTTATTATGGACATAGAACACTTTTAGCTTCCTTATGATGTCATGTGTCCCAATATTTGGGATTTTAACCTCATTTTTTTAAATTTTCATGAAACAAATTATGATGTAACATTGTAATCTCCTCCCAAAGTCCTAAAACTCTTATTATTTTTCAAAGGGAATTTTAGATAGTAATTGTAATACATAGTCATTTTTTACTCTTAATGACTTGATTACACCATGTATATTAAAATAATATCATCCTTAAAAATATGAAAATGTTATGTACTATTGAGATCAAACCTTAGGGGGTTTGGACATGACTACAAAAGTAGGTTTTTGTTTCAAATGAACATTTCTTGTGGACTTCCTTTAGGGAGAATAGTAAGACTTTCAGACACTTACTTTTAAGGAAAGGGAAAATATTGATTAGAATATATTTGGGCACTAAAATTATCTCTTATTCATGGATGTATACCCCTTATGAGTGTATTAATAATCCTATAAAATAAGACCAGATGCCTATCCCTTAGACCATGGAGTCAAAATTTTGACAAATTCTTAACAAACAACTTTGGAAGCTCAATGAAACAAGGGTGGAAAAATAAAAAAAGATCAAGATAATATTTGAATGAACACATAATAAAAAACAATAAATGAAATGTACAAACAAATTCGGACATAGAAGGGAAAAAAATTACAAGACTAGACATTGTATATTAGTTTACACAAACATGCACTTAGTGAAGGAAGTGTTGTAAATGTCTGACATTAGCTGGTAGTTCCATTATCTCATCATCCAAATCTATTAATCAGAAAGTATGTTCCACATTTTTTTAGTTAATAGAATAAGGGCCCATCCATAAGGCATCAAAATTTCCATGTTTTCCTTTTTCTGGATGTTTGTTGTCCCAAAGTAAAACTAGATCTCTTATAAGGAAAAGTTCTTGGAGTGAAATTTATATCAAATATTATTCTAAGTCTTTCCTTAAAATTTATGTATATTTCATGATTTTATCTTCTAGTTTCATCATGCTCAATAATTTGTTTTATTATGCTTTCATAGTGGTTAACTTCATCACCTCTTAGCTGATGCATGATCTAATAGGTTGGCAACTCTAGATTCATAGGTAAAATAGGTTGAGATCCATAAACAAGCTCAAAAGGGCTCTTACCTATATCTCTCTTAGGTGTGATCCTATCATCCCATAAGGAATTTTTTTTATATTTACCCCACTTCTCCTTTGTAATTCCAAATTCCTAATTATTTTAATTAGGTTTCTATTACTAGATTCTACTTTCCCATTCCCCTAAGGGTTATAATTGGAAGCATAATTTAATGTGATCACATATAATTCAGACAATGCCATCAAAGGTTTAGCTCTAAAATTCATGTCATTATCAATAATTATCTACATATGCATACCAATTCTACAAATAATGCAATTCAATAGAGAGTCCATGATCACCTGATGTGTGGCCTTCTTTTTAGGGACTACCTCAACCCATTTTGTGAAGTAGTAAATTGAAACTAATATCTACCTATGACTATCACTTGATGTATTAATGATCTCCCCAACAAAATCCATTCCCCATTGTCTAAATGGGCCTTCAATCAATATAGGTTGCAAGGGCAGAGAGCTAGAATCTTTCAACATTACAACAAAGCATTGCCAATTCTCACATTTTCTTACTTTCGATGAAACATCCTTGAATAGTGAATACCACCAATAATCAGCTCTCAAAATATTATGATCAATGAATTTAGGTGCAAAGTGAATACCACATACCCTAAAATGAATGTTTTCAATCTAATTAGTAGTTTCTTCTTATACCATGCATCTTAAGAAAATGCCATCTAGATTCTTCCATGCCAGTCCATTTTCACTCAAGAGATACTTTTGGGATATAAAATTAAAAGTTATCCTTTGATTCTTATCTAAGCTAGGGGGACAAATCCAGCTTTGAAAGTAATAAATAATGTCCCTATACTATGGATACATGATAATTTTACTACAATAATCATCAATGTTTAAAATAATAGTTTTTAGTTCCATTGCTTATAAATTGGTATCATCCATGAGCTTGGCTAAGCCCATCCTCTCACTAAATTAGTAGTTTGGATCTCCATGGCACACTCTTTCAACTCTTGCTTGATACTTCAATCTAAGTCAATATTTCCTTGACCATTTTATGTGGGACATATGCAACAATCTATTAAATTAGAATACAAATTTTAAATATTTTAACAACTTCCAAGAAGGAAAAATCTTGCTTCTCCATGATAGTAAAATTTAGTTCAAATCCTTGCATAGATTTATTAAAGAACACTTTGGGTTGTTCATGACCATCATTATTATTTTACAATAAAATAGGATCTACAATATTTCATTATGTAAAAGAAAATATTTAAAAATCCCTAGTGTAATCAAGACTAGCCAAGATAGAGGTAGACTTTAAGGATCATTTGATGTGATTAAAATATTGTATGGCCTTCACCTCCCACTTGATAGTTTGGTGATTTTTTAACATGTAAGTAATAGGCTGAGTGATGCATATAAAGTTACAAACAAATATTCTTACAAATTTGGTTTTTCCAAAGAATGACTCAATTCCCTTCTTGGATTGTGGGATAGGCACTTTTTCAATGGCTTCCACTCTCTCTGGATCAATCATCACACCATTTTTAGAAACTATTTATCCCAATAACTTGGCCTTTTGTATTCTAAAGTGGCATTTCTTTGGATTAGGTAAATGCCAAATTATGTGAATCTAAGGAACACTTTTTCTAGATGCTCCAAATGCTCTTTTCTATTTTTGAAGTACACTATAATGTCATCCTAATACACAATAATAAATTTATTAGTTAACCTTACAAAATTGGCATCCATATCTCTCTAAAATGTTGCACTAGTATTCATCAATGCAAAAGTCATTCTAATATAGACATAAGTGTCCTAAGGCATTATAAATTTAGTATTGGGTCTCTTAGGTTCTTTTAACACAACTTGGTTAAATCCATGGAAAACATCTAATGTGGACAACATCTTTGATCTTGTAACACTTTGCAACATGTTATCCATATTAGGTAAGGGGTATTCATCTTTCAAAGAATTTTTATTCAAATTTAAGAAATCCACACACAAGTAGATGTCACCATTCTTCTTTCTTATGGGTTAAATAATCCCACCATCCATTAACTTCTTTAACTCTTCCTTCATCTTTGTGGCCAAGATAGGGTTAACAAGTCTCTAATTTTGCTTGCAAGGTTTACTTCAACATTGTAATGGGATGGCATGTTAAAATAGATCATATCTATATGGTTTTAGCTCATAATAAGACCAAGCTATGAAATCCTTATGCTTATTAAATAATTCAATTTAGGCTTTCTTCTCTTCTTCACTCCAATGAGTACCAGCCCAGATCTTTCTTGGATATTCTTCAATTCCCCAGTTGCATTTAATCACATCTTTTGAGATAAATATATATCTATTTTTAATTATGTATGCTCCATCAAAATATGCCTCTAAACTTACCAATCCTCTTGGGATGGTGTTTTTATTCAACCAAATGATATCTTTACCAAACAAGGTTTCTTTCCCATCACAAATTTTGACCATGGATTCCCAGTCTATGATTTGACCCTAAAATTCCACTTCATAGTTGAAAAACATTTTAAATTGATCATCATAATCAAATACTTAAAAATGATGAATGTTATTTGGGACCAAAGGTCTACCAAGTACCTCCATTTGATACTAATATTGAGGGTTCATATTCTCACTTTTAAACTAAACACCCAACCTTGGAAGTCTATGAGCTTCCTCATTAAAACTCCTATCATGAAGACAAATATAGAAAACACCAAAAAAATCTAGCAAGTCCCATAAAAAAAAATTATATTACCTTTTATTTTTGGTGTCATAAACATTTTGGACCTACTTGACCACTAACTATGAACCACCCTTTACAATGAGACTTGTAACTCCATATTCATGGGAAATACTCAAACCAAGCAAGAGTGACTCATTTTTTACAATGTTTTTAGTGTAATTAAAAGATATATTGAAAGAAAACTTAAAATGTTTTTCATTGGTGGCATAAAAGACAACCCCATCTCCATTTCTAAGATTGGAGCAAGCCCACCAAAACACATTCTCCAAACATAATCACTCTTTTTATCAGATCTAACATCAAGAATAGTAGATTGTTCAACAAAATCTATGTTTCCAACAAAAAAACCCAGATTCACATCAGTGTACTAAACCTAATTTAGAGCACATCTTGGATATTCAAGCACATGTAACATTCTAGAATCTCTACTATGTTTCACTATCTTACCCTCTAAAAGAATGGTGTCATAAAAAAATTCCATCTAAATACTGCCACCCGTGTTGGTAGCCCATTTTATTGAGAAGAGCATGCCCTAATTGGGAGGATAATACATAACTACCATATCCATGTTCATAAATTTACTTGGATAAATTTCTAATTACACTACCAATCCTTTAACTAATCCAGCAACTGGTACTTCTCTTGAGTCCATGGATTATCACTTGCCAAAAATAGATGTTATTCTTACTCGAATATCATTAAGGACACCCAAGGGTATCACATTACAAGAGGCTCCTAAGTCAAACATATAGTTATGAATAATTAAACAATTAATCAATAAGGTAATATAAAAAGGGTCAACACCCAATTGACTTTCTACTAAGGCAGTTCCCAAATAAACCTCTAGATCTAGTTTAATAACCTCATATGAGTCTTCATTATCATCCAAAGGTGTTGGGGGTTAAGTACTATCATTGGTATATGCATTCTAATTAATCTCCAAATACTCAAATGCCATCCTTATATGTTCTAGTATTCTTAATAGCTCAACAAGTGGGATAATGATTTTTAATTGAATCAAGACTTGGGCCATAACATACACACTATAATAAGGAAGGTGAGTGTTTGAAAGAAGTGTGACAACATTTTTAGTGGGAATAAAGTAATTTAAAGTTAGAGGGGGAACATGATGGGATGAAATAGCATTTTTAACAACATTTATCATTAATGGAATTCTTCTTACATCATTTATACCCTTAGGAATATTGGATAACAAAGATTCTCTATTCTCGGCTTGAGTATCTTTTTGTTTGATAGTTTGGGAAGTAGGTGCTAGATTGGAAGAAGTAGGAACCTCTCTCATTTTCTTAACTTCTCTATTTTTATCCCATACCTTTGGATTTTTAGGTGTATTCTTTTATGGATAATCACCTTATTGGTTGCTTCTTAGATTGTATTCTTTATATTGGGAAAATGTAAAATTTATTAATAGTTGTCTATCCTCAACTGAAAGAGTTCCCCCATCATATTTGTAATCATCATAGATCTCAAAAAGTCAAAGTCATGATTTGGCAACTCATATTCTTGTGTCATGTTTATAGCACAAATAAATTCATGAGTTGGGACAAATACATCTTTTACTACACTCAAAAGTTGATTAATGGTGGTAACACTTAGCAATTATATGGAGTTAGATACTTCACTTTAAAATATTTGATAACCAAACATCATAATCCCATCACTTTTAGGTGTAGATTCAAGTGCCTCTACATATTCATCACCTCTTTCAGTACTATCACATGGAGGATGGGGAATGAATTATTTATCACACTAATCTATATCAAATCATATTACACAACATTAACCCTGACATTCAATAGATCAAGAACTTCCTTCTCAGCTCCTCTATTTTAATTTCCATCTTTTTCATTATATTTTTTGTGGAAAGAGGATATCCCTTGTGCTTGATTCTAGTTTTTACCTCTCTTGACTAGAATATCGATGAGGAAGCCCCTTCTTAACTCTGGCCAACTTATATGGCATCTCCTTGACAATAGTAGCCAAGGGTTTTTAAAATTTCTCAAGGTTGGAAGTCTTATTGGACTGAGATTTCTCATTATTTGGAAACTTTATATCATTCCTTTTGTTCAAAGGCCTCCTTATATCCTTTATATTATTTTCATTATGAATGGCCATGTTTAATTCCAACATCAAATTTGTGGGAGGCTTATATCTCAATTAATATGTTGTCTTCTTATCAAATGTATCACAATATTTAATCAAACAAGCAATATAACTAGGACTGATATTATCAAGAAATCTCATCATAGTCTTATTAAACCTTGAATTAAACTCCACACATTCATTTGGGTTTTTATTTATGTTTTAAAATTCTACCAAAATAAATTGAGGATCAACTCTATTACCATTTTATATTAAAAACATTCTTTATTTCTTTCCATGAATCTATGCTTCCACGTGGAATATCATTGAACCATTCATGTGCATCTTCTTCTAGTGTGTGCATAAAAATATTAATATAAACATCCTCATGCTCAACCTCATAGTCTTTAATTATAATGTGAAAAGACCTCAAATGTTGTTCTCCAGTCACTTCATTATTTCCCTAGAACTTTGGGAGTCAATTTTTTACATCATTTAGAACTTCATTAGGGTAACCATCCATTTCATTAAATTTAATTGGTTGGAATCTAAAAATCTCAAATGCAGGACGTTCATTTTCTTCCTGATCTCTATGCCTCATGATTAGCTCTATGGTGGGCTTAAGATCAGATGACAAAGGGATATGAGGGGGTGAGAGAGGTGGACTTGGGGGACCGAAATGGGGAGGATATTCAGCTCATTGAGAAGATGCTAGGTAATGAATAGGACTATAAGACTCTATTTTATTAGGAGAACTATGAGAGTCTTTAACCAAAGGAATTTCAACAAAAATAAGTTCAGGTGTAATAAAATTATGATGGTCTAAGCACTCCTTTCCTCTAAACTTATCTCCTTATTTTATGATGAACACTTAACTTAGAGACAAGACTCTTTGATGAATGACATATAAAGGATGATCTCAGTCCTTCCAAATTTTTAAACAAGATAACACTCAAAATTTAATCAATTAAAGTGGGCATTAATCTTTCAAAACTAGATAAAATGTTGGAGTCAAAAATAGAATAAATATTTTAGGATAGAAGATATCACAAACATACAATGATACATTCTAAAATCACACTATATTGTAATCATCGATGAAATTTTAGAAACAAAGACACTGAAAAATTTAGATTCACATTCAAAAGAGCAAATAACTTTAAAACATGAACAATAACAATTAGCTATAATATTATATGGTAGCATAGGTTTCAAGGTCTTGTCCCTAACAATGGCACCACTTGGGTATTGGTTTTTAGTTGTACACTACTAGAATTTATCCTTGCATATTGAAAAAGACAAAATACAAAGATGATAAACCTCAGTTATGTCATTATAGCTAGGGAAGTGTATAACATCTAGATAGACTAAACACAAATAATGATTGAAAGGAATCGATAAAGGGTATGGTTAGTTCCTTACTACTTTTGGCTCTAACTGAACCAAGGTGAGAGGACCTATGGGGTAGCTTGGTCTAAAGGAGGGATACTATAGTTTAATCTCTAGGGAATTATCAAAACACATATAGATCTAATCAAGGCATAATCAAACTTACATAGTCCACTTGAGAAGATTTCTAACATAAACCGAGAAAATACTTTTAAATCAAACACAAGTTACTAGAGAGAGATAGAATGTGATTATAATCTTCGTTTCTACATAAATTATTGACAATTAAGAGCCAAATGGAAAATTACAATGTTACTCTTCAAACATCAATTACAAACACATTTTAGATATATAATATACATGCCTTTGTAAGCAAATAAAATATTTAACATCATGTATTATTTGCAGGGGGTAGATTAAGTAGGATGAGTTATGTATATTTAGAAGAGTTTTGGTGGATTTCAACATTGGGAGTTCCTTATTATGCCATGCTATCTTTCATTCCAGGATGTAATAGATTGAGATAAAATATAGAGAAAACTATATAGAATGATTTTCATTCATTGATACCAATTCAATGCAATCATTCAAATGATCCTTGAAATATCCAAAGCATATGATGTAAGCAATTCAAGAACTTTCACCTGTCAACTCCATAAATATAGGTTATCCTTAAAATATTTTCAACAAAACACTCCCAAATCATAATGTATAAAGGAATTTATAATCAAAATTCATGCTCACGATTGAATACCATTAAGGGACATAAAACCCAATTCCCAATACATGATGTATGAATAATGTGCTCTTGCACTTAATTGAAAAGAAAGAATATAAATCTTAGATAATTTTCACTAACATGAAAGTAAATCAACATATATCAATGTTTAGAATGATAACATGATGAAAAGAATAGTGGATTTACTCAGAAATAGGGGAGACATATATATAAATGCTCTTAGAGTTTGTTAATGAGTGTACAAAGAAATCACCTTATAAAAAAAAATACGAGTCAATAAATCCTAAAAACTAATAGCCCTTGTAAAGAGAACACCTCCTCTTTACTTATACAAAATTTTCTCACCCAAAATATTCCTAAAATATGGTCCATCTAGAAGATGTCCTTGCATATGCCTATATATTCACATGATTTACAAGGTAATGATTCTGGTAACTTGGTTATACATGTGATGATGAAATTTGATATGCCCAACTGGAGATTTGATGTAGTTGAGATCATGGGATAATATTATTCCTAAGTGCAAATAAACTTTGTCTTTATGTACAATAGTTTTGTACCTTTATTCAACTAATCATTTTTCCACCCAAATTGAGGATGACATGCCATCTAATGATTCAATTACTAATTTCCCTTTAAGGAATAAGTAATGAAATAATGTTTCTATAACCATTAACACATTCTCTTACATTTTGACTAGTCATTTCTAAATTCATACTTGCATGACGGTTACCTTTGCTATAAAAAACTAAGGTTTTCATGATATACCTTAGTAACGAACATGTTTAGACCACTAAACTCACCTCCACAAGTTCTATTATGTTATTTTAATTCTTATGCCTCATTACTTTCTTCTAGTGAGCCTAAAATTCCTTCAATGATTATACTATTCTACCCCATACTCCCTTTTATAACATTCCACACTTTAGTGAGTAACCAAACAAATGTTCCTAAAGGTGAAATGTAAACATTTCCATCATATCATCTTCCCTTTATAATCCTAAAATCAAAATTCCACCCTGCCACTAAACGATCATTCATAAGTTATTCACACTATATCTTGGGATTTATGGACCTTGCAATACTTTACATAGCCTTTTTTATTTTTTCCAAAAATGATCCTGGAGATTCAGTTTTATTTACCAAAAATGACTCGAGAGTTTTTATTTCCTTTCTTGGTCAAGGTCATCATTAAATATGATGATGACACATGGCCCATATTTCCACCTACAAGTTCTTGGGCCTCGATTACACATTTACACTGCAATGTGTTTTGGAGGCTCAGCTGCACTTGTGAGCTTGATGCAAAATTTCAAAGCTTACCCATATTTCTAAACTTACTCTTCCTTTTAAAATTTCCATTACAATCAGGCCTTAGACTTCTACATGACTTTGTCATTACATCTGCAGCAACATTTATTGCAGTAAAGCCTACATAAAGCTAGTTTGGAACATCATAATACTTCATCATATCACCAGGCCAATCCTATTCCTCATCCATTTAGTCAAACATGTGGACTTATTCTTCATATGTTTAAATGTATCTACATTATGGATAATTTCTTGGCACCTCTCTTCATCATCCCAAGTCATCTCTATTGTCACAACCATTTCTCTTGATTTATCTCTTGATCAAAATGGCTTGCATTTATCAGATCATTTGGGATGTCCATATTTAGCTATTGAATGTTTCTATGAAAAATTATTTCAATGAATATCATAGATCTATATTTTCCTTCTATCTTGTCTTTAAAAACTAGCATGCCACCATTACAAAATTCATCTTCCATGTGATGGCTACATATTGTGTCCACAATAGATTCTATATATATAATTTTATCTTATTTTTTATCTAATACAGTCAGCCCTATCTATCACATGCTCCTCATTTTGGAGGATGGAATATAGATCATAAATAATGATTGTGTCTACATACTAAATATTCAAACTCTTTCCACTAGCATAAATGTTAATCATAAAGATAAATCATTCTTTTCTAGGTTTGTTGTAATAAACTATAGTTGATTATCTATCATCTGTGCTAGTCAATCGATCTATTCTTCAGATCATGCCACTACAAATAGCCTTGTAAAATACCAAGTAAATTTATCATAAAACCTAATAAGAGTACATAACACCCTGCATTATGAAGCTTGATCACGATGCTATCAAGGACCTAGAACTTTCCACAGGGCCTTACTAGGTAGTCATCTATAGGAAAACCTTAAATATGATGATGGCATGTGTACCATTCTTATTTCTATGATATTTCAGACCTCACCTGCACTTTTACACCTTATAGGTTTTTGGGCCTCAACTACACTTTTGTACTTGATGCAAAAGTGTAAAATTTCCTTGCATCTTTGCATGCATTTATTAAGTTGATGCCTTCTAAAAAGTTTAGTTACAATTGGATGGTGTAATTGTATATGTACCTTGACCCAAAATGTTATCATGGTTTTATAATTCTTTTAACTTTGTTTTTATGGTACATGTCCCAGGATTAGAGATTTCAATAAATTCTTTACAAATTTGCATGAAACAAACTATGATGTAACATTGTAATCTCCTCTTGAAGTCTCAAAACTCTTATTTTTTTGCAAAGAGAATTTTAGACATAGTATTTTTAATACTTAGTCATCTTTACTCTTCATGATGAGAATCAATCAGGGATATTGTTATCAAAACATGCTTCAAAACATGAAAATGATAAGTATTGGTGAGATCGAGTCTTATAGGATTTGCACAACATGATTACAAAAGTGATTTTTTGATTTAGATGAACATTTCTTGTGGACTTCCTTCAGGGACTTTCAAAATTCACTATTCAAAATATGGAACAAATTTATTTGAAGATATTTGAGAACTAATAATTTATCAATAGGAAATTTTCCATTATGAGAACTTGTACTACAATGTTTTTGTATACATTCAATTATGGTCATTCTTTTTGTGTGGCCCATCATTGGGAGAAAATGGACCCATTAATTTATATAAAATTACCAATAATAATTTTCAAATGAACACACCATTTTATCATTGGCTTAAATATTTTTGAAGTAAGGCATGAAAAAAATTTAATATGGGTCATTAATATAAAACAACTGGCCATTAATAAAAAATAAAGGGCCATGTTGAAACATGTGTGACTCATTAATGTCAAAGCCAACACTATTTTCTAAATGGATTGGCAACCTTGATCCATTAATGTGGTAAGTTAATGCCATAATATTTGCCACCAATAAACATTTTTCTCTACCTTTTTGTATACCTCCTCCCCTAAATGGCCATGGAACCTACCTAAACAATATTGACCATGCCCCATTTTGGAAAGTAATTTTTCCATATGTCAAATGGAGGGATTAAATGTTTCATGCATATTAGTTTCTTGTAACTGAACCCATACATGTGTTCCTTTTATTATTATTATTATTATTATTATTATTATTATTATTATTATTATTATTATTATTATTATTATTATTATTATTGTTATTATTATTATTATTATTATTATTATTATTATTATTATTATTATTATTATTGTTGTTGTTGTTGTTGTTGTTGTTGTTGTTGTTATTATTATTATTATTATTATTATGATTATTATTATTATTATTATTATTATTATTATTATTATTATTATTATTATTATTGTGTCTTATATGTTAACAGTTTTAGTCACATATCTCTTACATCTAAGTAAACATTTAGTGATATGTCAATAGAAGTAGGAAATGTTATGTGCATGTGTGCTACATTTAATTAAACACACAACCTTGATATTTTTATTTTCATAAGGTTGTTATTATTATTTTACCTTCTATATTTATAGTTTTATTTACATGCATTCACACCTAATTAAATTTTTAGTGGATTTATAATGAAGGGATGAAATGCTATGAGCTTAGGTGTGTTACATATAACTGAACCCAAAACCAT
The DNA here is from genome assembly GCA_037957365.1 of Torreya grandis. NCBI lineage: Eukaryota > Viridiplantae > Streptophyta > Pinopsida > Cupressales > Taxaceae > Torreya > Torreya grandis. Next base: position 1,998,715 of record JARHVA010001205.1, read on the forward strand.
GTTATTTATATTGTCATGTGGTTATTATTGTTATTGTTCTATCTATCTTAATGGTTTGTTTTATGTTTATTCATATCTAATTAAACATTTAGTGGTATGATAATGGATTAAATTCATGCTTAGATTGCTTGGAAAGGTATTTTAAATTAGGATGAAATACTTAACATTTTCACATATCTCCTCCCCCCAAATGACCATGAAACCTACCTAAAAGTTCTCAACCATGTAGAATTTTATAGATTAATTTTCATTTATAGAATGGAGGGATGATTTTTTTGTTGTTTTTCCTTGTATATTAATTATTTTTATTTGCATGCCTTTGCATCTAACTAAAATTTTCATGGTATCTTAATGTAGTGATGAAATTATACACCTAGGGGTGTTTCCTATAAATGAACCCCTTTAAATACCTCACTTTCCTTTGTAATTGATAAAATAGTGGCTGGCCTCCTTTTGTTAGTAGCCGTAATTATTTTCAGCCAATTGGACAAAGAACTAGGTTTCATTCTCCACTTTACTAAAATGACATTTGTGGAGTAAAATTTATTATCAATTATAGAAAATATTTATAAATTATATATCATATAAGTATTATACACTTATAAAATACATGTCATGGATGTACCTTCAAATTTTATACTTTTTTCACTACCAAAAGGCTTATATACACTATCTCTATGTGCCTTATTTATTATCTCTTAGCCTAACCTATGTTATTATTATGATGTAGGCCTTCTATCTCTCCATTAATGTTAAAATCTTGGTTATATTCCATCTCTTCAAGTTCTAGACCTTCATCTATTTTTTAACTACTTAGACACTTGTGTCCCAATCATATGCTTGCATCATTGCAAGTGTCGAATCATAAGACAAGTGTCTCAAGACCTAAATTCATCCAATCTATTTAGGTCCATGCTCCCACCATTTTAAGAGATGAGTTGATCCATCTTAAGAAAGATAAAGAGACTTTATTATTACTGACTACACGACCATCATATGATTTTGGCCTTCTATATTTGCTAAATTATGGATAAAAGAGACAAGGGTTGGGAAAACATGAGTAATTTATAACCCATCCTATATATATTGAAAATATAATAAATATCAGCAAGGCTTAGTATTTTTAGAAAAAAAAACATGATGCATCAACAAGGAAAGTCATCTAATCACGCTATTCCTACACATTTTCCCCTAAAAGTGGGTATGTATAACCAAGATGCTCCTTCATATGATCATCAATAGTTCTGATAAATAAATAAATAAATTATGAATCTCTTACAAATTACTTATAAGGGGGATACTCCTTCAAAATAATTAATGCAAACCCTCATAATTCAAGTATTTCCAAATAATGTCCACCATATCAGGGGTGATGATTCTCTTTTCCCTTCATTTGACATTGAATTTTTTTATAATATTAACAAAGACATCATAGTATCTTTACCATGTAGATTTAAATCACCATGAAGAGGGAAACATTACAAACTTAACATGTCAAAAGATCATAGTCTTCTAGATATTACAACTAAGGTATTCAAACCTAGGGATCTTTATCTCCCAAAAGATTAATTCATGAAAAATGTTTATAACATACCAAAAGAGGTACCTTTAAAATATATACCTCTAATACCAAGTGCTATATATCTCTAAAAAATTTGAAACTACCAAGCTCTTTGAATGATATAAATAGGGTACCACCATTCATAGATCTAATACCATTATCAAAGTATCCTAAATTTAGTGATTCAGAACTTGCACTTGTTATCCTTGAAGATGATGATACTTATATGCCTAGATTCAAGAAAGGTGGTGGATTATAATTAATGATAACACCCAAATAAATCACCACCATTCCCACAAAGTATCTTATTTATATGATGACAACTATTGGGGATATTATAAAATAGATTTATATATTTCAAATGCAAATGACTTTCCATAATAATAATTCAAATGTTAACTCATAAAAAAATCAACCTCTTTCATAATGTATATTTGAATTTACTTATCCATACTATTTTTAAATTGTAATATACCTAGATGGAGTTATAATAACATAATAGTAGAATAGTGTGTGTGTGTGTGTGTGTGTATTCAAAAATTAAATAATTATATATGTCAATAAAACATTTCTAAACTTTGATGGTCATGTTTTGTAAGAAGATGATGAGGATGATAGAAAGTATAGATATTATTTCATGCATGTACTAAACATATAAAACAAGTTTATATATGATGACTATGTTATATCATGATCGAAGATGATTGTGATGAACACCAGGATCTAGTTAGTACATGTAGGTTTTTCATGTGTATTTTTGATGGGTTAATACATGAATTTTTATATATACAATGTTATCATATTATATATGATCATTATCCCTCTATTAAAAATTGAATATACTAGCTAAGATGAGGACTTGACAAATGCAAAAAAATAACTTGGCTTATAAAAGCTTTTCCTTTTCATAATAGAACCATTCTATTAAAAAAAAAATCATAAAAAAATTATAGGTTGGCCAATTCTGAAAGAATCACACCTTTAATTTTTTGTCAAACTCAAACCGTGCACCAAAATAATATGTAACTATAAGTAACCATGATTCACTATGAAATACTATTAGTGAAATACATCCAAATACCGTATGCCATATGTTATAAAGTTGATACCCAAATCACGATTGGGGAGTTTAGTTGGCACCTCCTCGATAGGTAAATTTACTTCCCAATATTCACTTTGTTTATTGTAAAGACACAATTTCTCATTTTCTAAAGATAATAACATTAGTATGGTTTTATCTATGTTCAAAATAATAATCTTAATACTACACATATGACACACACATGCACGTGCAGACACACACACACACACACACACACACACACACACACACACACACACACACACACACACACACACACACACACACACACACACACACACACACACACACACACACACACACACACACACACACTCGAGTAATAGTTTTTAAATGATTCAAGAATTTACAAATCAAATTACAAGAAATAAAAAATACTTGGTCATTTTTAATAACTCAAATTGGCATATTTAATATGTTCAAGATACAAGAATCCTTGATACTACTACTAGACAAGACATATAATAGTAAAAGGGTATGCCCTATCTGAATTACTAATGACCATCACTTCTAGAGTGGTAAAAATATTTTATGTGATATGAAGAATGGTCTACACAACATTAAGGATTTTGGTGGCTGTGGGTCTATAATTGTAGACTCCCTTTTATGATTGTGATAGGCTAAACTTGTTAATTTAAATAATTCCCAACAAAACTATCTTTAAACTTTATCTATTCCTTCTTTTATTATCTCTAAAAATATTTGTAAAGAAACAGGGATGAATCCAAGCATGTGAAGAAAATAAAGATCACAAATTGAGGAAAAATATGGTTGAGGCTATTGTTTCATCTACAAACTAGTTCTAAAAAATATTGTAAACTTATAAAAACCCTAGGAAATATGATAAAAGGATAAATCCACATAAAGAACATTAAAAAATCTAGATAATATGGATATCGACCCCATGTCTACTCTGTGAAGATTATGTGAATTTAAAAAATGTAGAATAAATAGTTAGAATGACCATTTAAACCTCACACATTAAAAAAACTAACACATTTCTAATATTCATTGACCCCATCATTGGTTTGGATTGAAAAGGCCAATGCCATATAAATTATATATATGCTAATATGACTGTTAACTTTAAAACATACATATGGTAGGGTAATCATAATGGGAAATAAATGTAATGAGATATGGGGAAAACTAGGATAAACTTCACTAAACCAAATATGATGACAATAAAATTTTGAACCTCTAAGGAAGGTGGTTGTAAAGTAGCTCAATATTATTGTGAGTGATCCTAATAATGAAAAAGTTTATAGGATCAAATAAGTAACTCTCCTCAAACCATGAATTTTGACATAAATATTAGGGTTCATCAATGTTATAATTTATTAAAACATCAATCTGAATAGGGCCATGTATAGTTTCCCAAGAAGTGTCACTCTCTTAATACCATAAATTTAGGTTGATAAATTAAGTTTCGTGGTTGTAATAATTTATAAAAACATAGGTCCAAAGAGGGATATCCCTCATCCTAGTTGATATTTTCATTATGTAATAAAGAGGTCATTTGTGATATCATAAATTCTTACAACCATGAACCTTAATTTGTACACCCAAACTTGTGTTATTAGGGGAGTGAAAATTAGAAAATTTGCTAAGGTCTATCATATTATCAAAAGAGATATAAAGTATCAATAGATATATCATACTATCAAAAGAGATAGAAATGGGAGAGAAATTTAAAATGGGACAGGTGTATAAATCTTATGTTTGATTATGCGATCAGTTTTCACATATAAAAAATGGGCTTGAGTCATTGATTCATTGAATATTGGGGATCAAAATTGGAACCATGTAGTCATTAGGTGATATGCCTTCAATCCTATATTGTTATTGATAAATTATACACAATGTTGCATTAAAAGTATTAAAACAACAAGAATGATGTTAAATGTTATTGATGTTAAAAAATATTATCATTACTAGATTTTGAACTAAGCTAACATTTAAATACCATCTCATGTTGACATATTAGCCTTGAGAGAACATACCACTTGTAATGCATAATGGTTTCATTTAAACTTCTATGATTTTAATTATATTAAAATATTTTTATGAGAAAATATGAACTCAACATAATATACCTAATAAAAATTTACTTTATGAATACAAGAAATCAATGGTAATGGAAATGTGTATAAAATGAACATTACATTATATCATCAAAAGGGAGAAATACAATGAAAAACACATGGATAATTTTTGTCTTAAGTATTATTGTGTACCTAAACATAACAAATATTTGTGTGTGTGGGTGCTTAGTTAGAATGATCTATATTACATTATATTTAATCTATCTCGAGTTAGTGAAGGTTTAGTTCATGAGTTAGCCATTAATTAATTAGGATTTGTAATGGTTTAATGTAAAAGGTGGAAAACCCATAACTAATATATCTTATTTTAAAACACTAACTTAATGTTATAGATGTTTGATATTGTGTGAGACATATTTTATTATAGTTATATTTTTAGGTGCAATCTACCCTTAGGGATGTAGGTGTTCTAATATTTTTTTGTTTATCAATATTTTATATTTTATTTTTTAGTTTCAATTTTTTTATTTGGAATCATGTGAGTGGTATCAAATAATCAACTGATTTATTTTTTATTTGAAGTCACTACGAAAATTATGAGGGGAGTTTATCGAGGAAAAATCACAAATTTTGTGACCAAAGATGAGATTAAGGGGTTATTTAATGAGTTATTTAAGGAGTTTCAAAAAAATGATCTTTAGTAAAACTACTAGATTGACCATTGATGGAGATGAGGATGAAACTATTTTAGGAAACCTGAAATGTAATCCACTAGATGATGAAGAGGAAGAAGCATGAGATGAGGATAAAGATAAAGGAAGATCACATAACCCTTATTTTAACCTTCAAATGAAGATTGCACAATTTAAATTTGGAAGTAAAATTGAGGCTTGTGCATGGTTGAACAAGCTTAAATTATACTTTAGTGTCCAAAATATAAAGACTTAAGAGGAAAAGTTGAATGTATATCTATAAAATTTGGATGACATTTTACACACTTAAGTAGAGAGATGGGTTTCTAACAATTCAAAGGGGGCCTTATAGTGGTTTTCCAAAGATACATGGATAAGTGAGTCAACCATAACTGGGATGAAATGTATGATACCCATTTGATTCACTTGTTTCAAAAATTTGTGTATGTATAGGGTTATATGGAAAAATTTCATGTTTTGGAGTCCAAGGACAAGATTTATTTGAAGTTAGTGTGGAATATATATATTTCTAACATGTGGGATAATATTCAAATCAAGGTAAATATGTTTGAATGTGATTGTTTTGAAGGGGACATTACTATATCTAGAAGATCATAAGACCATATTGATCCCCTAAAAAATAAAATGGAATGACCTATTATCCATAGATATTTTATATGGCATGAGAATGCATAAGACCCTAGTTGTGTTTCTTCCTCTACACCCACTATTGTAAACTAATGTCATATGTGATATTCTCCATGGAATAAAGGTCACATATTTAATATAAAAAATATTTTAATGGTAGAGGATTTGCATTTTTATGAGATAAGATCATATTTATAAAATGAGGAAACCCTTGATAACCCCACTTTAGGGTGTGAACGCAAAGATCTATCTCATGCTATGGTATAAATTGGGAACCTATATGTATTGATTTATGAAACTATAGGATTGGACCATTTGGACACATTCAAGTATTTTTTTCATGTCTAGAAACCCTGATTTTTTGTCATAGTCGATCTTGGAAGTACACATAATATTCTAGATTTAAGAAATAATTCCAAATATTAATCATTTAATCATATATTTTTAAAAAAATTACCATTTAACTTTTAGTACATATAAGTATTAAATATGTAGGATTAATCCATATTTAAATATTTTAGTGGTAGATTATATGCTTTCAAATAAATTATGTGTGGCTTATATTGGGGGTGTGGATGTTTTTAGGGGTTAAATGGTTATGCTCAATTGGAACATACTCTAAAAATTATCAAGATCAATTCTTAATGATCAACCAAGGGTAACATTAATATATTATCAATCCCTTACCATTGAGGGAAATTAAAACCATTGATTTTACTTAGGTGGACAATGTTTTGAATAACCAAAATTTTAACTTTATGGAAAACCTATATAATATCGATATGGAGTATTATACCACATATGAATAAGCTCTAGGGATTATAGAGTTATTGTGAGAATATATGATAATTTTTAAGGATCTACAAAATAGGTTATCACTAGATATGGAATAGGAGCACATTATTGATCTTGGTCATGCAAATGGGCTCATGGTGATACACCCTTATAGATATGAGCATTTTAAAAAGTCAAAGATAAAAAAATTAATCAATAAATCTTGTATGTTGGCATAATCATCCATAGTAAGAGCCCATAATCTACTCTAGTAGTACCATCTAGGAATAAGTATGGGCCATATATACTTTGTATTGATTACAAGGCCTTGAAAAAATATCAATAAGAAATAAATTTCTAATGCCAAAGATTGATGATCTGCTAGATGAGTTGCATTTGGAAAGTATTTCTCAAAAATACATCTTAGATTATGATACTATTTTATTCCAACTTGAATTCAAGATCAAAATAAGACTGATTTTAGAATGCATTAAGGCCATTATAAATTTAGGGTTGTGGATTTTGGTCTTAACAATGCTCCAATCATATATAAATAAGGTATTCATAAAATTCATCAATATGTGTATTCTTGTAAAAACATTATGACATTTTAGTTTATATTAGTTAATTGGAATCTAATCTTGAGAATTTAGATTCTATGTTGGATATATTATCAAAGGAGAAGTTATATGCTAAGGCATATAAGTTTGAATACAAAAAATAATCCTTTGAATACCTTAGTCACATATATTGATGAGGTTTGTACTAACACTACAAAGATCAAGTACATATGTCATTGACAAGTACCCAAAACTCTTATGAAACTTAATTTTTCTTAGTTTTATCAAATTTTAATGGAATATTTATGAGGAAATTCTCAATAATATATCATCCCTTGAATAACATCACTAGGATAGATTGTATCATGTGATCCAATGAAACACACATAGAAAAAAAAGATCTCAAAGGATCTCTAGTTTGCACTTCAATTTCAGCATCCCTTTATTTCTCAAAGTCTTTTTTCATTGAATTTGATGCTTCTAGATTTAAACTAGGTGCAATTTTGTCTCAGCATGGCTACTCAATTGCATTATAAAGTAGAAAAATAAATGAATATTAGTGAATAATATCTAAATATAGAAAGGATATTATTTCCATCCTAGATTTTTTGCTAAATGTAAGGAGTTTATATTGAGGATTAATCTATTTTTATAAAATTGACCACCTTAATGTTCAGCACCTCTTAACTCTAGGGATATTAATAGAGGAAAAATAGACATGGGTTGATCTCCTTATAGCCTATGATTTTGATATATTTTAAAATAAAATAATGGATAATGTGTGAAAGCCAAAATGGAATTTAATTTAGAAAATCACTACAAGAGGTGATTATTTATACAACACTAAGAGAGATTAGACATCCTAATATATAAGAGATTATGACTCACAATAAAACTAACCAAACATAGTAAATACCCCATCTAACTAACCAATGTTAATCAAAAGTGTAATACCTTGAGACATTTATTACAATATTATAGGATTAATTAATTATTCTAACACCCCCCCTTAAGTAATGATAGACTGAAGAAAAGAATAGAGAGAATTTATGAATGATTCAAACTTATCACGTATAAGTGACTTCATGAAGACATCTGCACATTGATCCTGATTGGGGCAATACTAGAGTTGTATGTTATACTACCGAACATGTTCACTTATGAAATGAATTGAAACCTCTATGTGATTTTTTCTCTCATGAAACACTATAATGTAAACAAGATGTAGAACACCATGATTGTCATAATTCAAAACTGTAGACTAAGTCTATGGAACTCCAAGTACTAAAAAAATGTGATGTATCTATATCACTTCACAAATAGTTCTTTTTATAGTGTGATATTTTGCTTCTATGGAAGATATAGAAATAGAATTCTATTTATTACTCCCTCATGAAGTCAGACAAGATCCTAGAAAGAACATAAATCTAAAAGTTGATTTCCTATCATTAATTGAAGCTCCATAATATACATCAATGCAATTTGTCAAGAATAACTTGTCATTATTCTTGTACTTTGGTCCATACTCAACTATACCTATGATGTATCATAATACCCACTTTATTTATTTCCAATGTATCATCTTTGATTCCTACATGAACTGAGAAAGATAGCTGACAACATAGCTAATATATGGCCTAGTATGTGTCAATTAAATGAGAATCTCAATCAACTATTGATAGATAATTACATTTACCTTTGGTTATCTATATGATACAACTAAATTCTTGTATCCATAGGTGTTGTAATAATCTTGCAGTCCATCATCCAAAATTTCTTGAGTAATGTCTTCGTATACTTCATCAGTGAAAAAAATGTAATGTTCCTTCTATCATACCTCCAAACCAAGATAATAATTTAGAATATTGAGATATATCATGTCAAATGATCACTTGAGATCATTATTATTTACATCAATCATCTCCACTCTGCTTCCAGTAATGACTAGATCCTCAACATAAATAATCACTATAAAATTATCCCCTGATGAATTTTGAGGTAGAGGTTAGGATCAAATAGACTCCTATTGAATGCATGGTGTACAAGATGCTCATCAATATTGATGGACAAGGCTCAAGGATCTTGTTTTATCCCATAGAGAGACTTAATAAGCCTACATAGTTTTTGTTCCTGATTAGGTGCCATAAATCCTTCAGGTTGAGTCATGTAGACTTCCTCTTTCAAATATACATTGAGAAAGACACTTTTTATGTCCATTTTATTAAATATCCATCCAAGCTATGTATCCATATCAAAAACCTTTCTGATAGTCTTTATCTTAGATGTGGGAGTAAAAGTATCCTCATGATCAATGCCTTCTTTCTGAGCATAACCGTTTACAACAAGCCTTACCTTATCCTTATCAATACTACCATATGATTTTTACTTGGTCTTAAATACCCTTTTGCATCCTATAGGATTATTTCCTAGTAAAAGATCAAAAAGATGCCAAGTGTTATTATTCATTAGTGACTGATATTCTACATCCATGGCATCTTTCTAAGGTCTAGACTATAAGGCTTATGTTACTGTAGAGCGCTCACATGTTTCTTGCACAATATTCATAAGGGACATATTAAAATATTTTTGATCCATGCTTTGAGTCCTCAATTTTTAAATGGATGTATCTAGTACTCTATTCAAGTTAGCATCCTGTATAGTAATTATATACCACTTGAGCATACATTGAATTGTAGGTCATGATGTTAGAGGTCTTGTTTGACTATCTTGCTTTTCACTTTCACCATAACTATCTAAAAATATTACAAGATTGTTTTCTATATCATTCGCTTGTGTAGAAGGTGGATTGATTCCACTCTTTTCATCAAACACTACATCTCTATTGATTTGTACCTTCTTTATTTCCAGATCAAGGAGCTTGTATGCCTTTGATTGTTCACTGTATCCCACAAAAACACATTCCTTTGTTTTGTTATCCAAGTTATTCCTTTTCTTCTTAGGAACATGAATATATGTCTTCCAACCAAAAACTTGAAGGTGAGTTAAATTTGGTTTAATCCCTATCCAAGCTTCATATGGTGTGATTCCATCAAGGGCTTTGGTGAGATCTGAAGGAAGAGTGATGAATTAAGAACATGAGTTCTAAGTGATAGGATGTTATCCTACTTAGCCTCACATTGACTCAATTAACATTGAGTTGCATGTTCTTTTTACCTTTTGAGGGTATGTAAGAATTTATGAGATGATAATTTTCTACTTTTCACTCTAATTAATGAAATGATAAAGAGGTAACTCTATTTCAAACAATAACCAGAATTTATTCATATTGAATGAATTAAAATAATTACATATCAAAACCATGCTTAAATAAGCATCAAATCATAATTAGATTTGACATGTAAAAATTTGAAAAAAAACTAAAATCTAAAAACCTTTTATTTTTAGCAGCTTCTATTTTTAGTAATTTTTGCATGCAAGTACACAAAACTCTAAGAATCTCCCAAAATAATCTAAATAGTAAAATTATCCTATTATAATACTTTTAACTGATGTTCACATCTGATCATGAAAATATATAATTTCTAAAAAAGAAATTTCTTAAAAAACTCAATAAACTACAATTTTGAATGCTGGGATGGTTATGTTTGGCCTTAAAAAAAAATCAAAAATACCTCTACGGAGAAAGCTCAAATGGAAAATCCACATAAAATAACATTCTTAGCCTTGACATTTCTTTCATATTATTTCTTGGTACCGTGATCAGTAAGAGTTGTAGCAGGAGTTATATATCCATTTACAATAGACATCCATACATCAAACCCTAATGAAGGTAAATATGCTTCTAGTCTTATGCTCCAAAATGCATAGTTTGATACATCAAAGAGAGATGCCTTTTTTAAGGAAGATCCTTCTTGATTAGCCATTTGTGTTCACCATCCAAGATCTACCTGAGATTATTCAACTTATTCTAAGGAACTAGGGCTCTAATACCAATTATTTAAACACAACTATATACTAAAGGGGGGGGTAAATCATTATATTGATTAACTTATTCCTTTTATTATATTTTTAAATTAGATTAAAACTATATACAAAGATCATATACACATAAATAGACACAATACTAGATATACCATGGAAAACTCAATATGGGAAAAACCACCATGAGAATAGTTGATATAATTTGTCATTCTAATCTAGCCTCACAATAAAAAACCTCACTAGTTATAGTGTTTAAGGCTACCAACCCTAAAGAGACACTGATCACTTGAATTAAGAGCACTTACTCTAAGGAAGCACCCAATGCTTAACTATGCACCAACTCAGCTTATCTAATGGTACCTACCTATCAGATTCTATTATAGAGATATAACTCTAAATTACAATATATATTCATAAATGAATCTAAATATCTATTCTCTATTATAGGTTTAGTCTATAACTTCCCATGCTCTACACTTCATCTCTTTTCTCTTATACTCCACCTCTCTGCTTCTGGGTCTCTATATATCTCTATTTGACATAATTCAATAATATTAACAACTTTGCCTGTATCCTAGATGACATATATATAATAATTTTATCTAAGTCTTCATATATTTTCCATGTTCACACTAGTTTTATAACACATCATGTTCTATTCTAGACTCAGTTCATTATCTCTTAAACAAAAATTTACCCACATCTTGAACTCATGCATCACCATCATGATTCTTGGTCACATTACTATCTTTAGCATATGTTTGGATCTATTTTTGATGCACATGCCATATCACAGATATTAGATAAATTACAATAATCATTCTCATTGTTTGTATCATAATTTATGGCTTACTAATATGTTCTTACACTTGAAATTTAGGATGATCATAACTTGAAATATCGATAGTTGATCTTAAGTTTGGCAACATGATCTAATGTTCTTCATTCAAAATTATTCAACTTTAAAATGTGCATTGCATTAATATCTGACAGTCTTATGCACTCTATTAGATCCATGTACACTTTTAAACTTTAAAACGTGTTCATTTATTTTTATGATCCAAGCTCTCATGTGTCATGAGATATTCAAACTAAAACAAACTTTAATAATGTCTTATCATTAAAAATCAATTTCTTTATCTCATCCCATTTCTTCCTAAGTATTTGGAATGAATACGGTCTATCAATATCATAAAGTAATCTTGTTCTTTAACTTGCCTCTATCTCATTAAATATCAATCACTTAATCTCATCTGAGTCCACTCGCTCTGTTATATCTTCATTACATGATCAATCAATCATTATTTGATCTTATGAAAAGAAAAAACTTTATTTCTAACAAGATCTCGTGAATGTGACACTTAGCATTAGTGTCTACCTTCTACATATTAATTTTAATTCCCACTATTTAGGCACATGTCATCCTTTCATTGGTCATTGACTAATTGACTTTGAACTGAATCGTAGATTTACTATTCAAGCTCTATCATTGTGACACTTATCAGTAGCATGTTCACTCACAGTTGCCATTGACATATTAAATTTGTTATGAATTATTAGATATTCAACATATGATGAAACGCTAACTATTAGATCTTCTAGCAAGATTGAAATTTACCTTGTATAAATTTGACTAAGTATGGGGACCATCTCAATATGCTTGGAAGGCTAACTTTGCACCTTCATATCTTTTACTTCACTCATCTTCCTATTCTAAAATTTGAACCATATAAATTAGACATGATAATGAATAAACCCATATTCTCATTTCTTATTGAATCCTTTATGTGTACGAGATATAATTCCATTAATCTAATTACTCAGATTCTTTTGCCATAGAGACAACTATGCTTAGAACTACCTAGAAGGACAAATTTATTCTTGCATAACATTTGATTCTATTCATCACATGACATATAATTTTAAACATAATATTCTCTCACTAGGGTATTCTATCCATATATTCATCTGCTCTTGAAACCTTCATACTTGTAATATATTATATCATCAAAATGCCTTCCTAGGTTTTATTATAACCTGTAAATTTTGTGATGTATGGGAAAACACTATCAAAATACCTGGGAGCCCAAATTTTCTCATGCATATCAGTTATTGTGTTACATCATATGACCTAAAATTTATTACATAAAAACTAATCATAAAAATAAATAAACACATATGATCATTTTGTCTTAACACCTCCATGTGTGAAAATGTTGACCTCATCAACATGCTTGCTTAGCTCTACTTAAACCCTTTTAAAAACTTGGATAAGTATCGAAACTTAGTGAATTCTATCTTAGTAGCAAACTTTTCATCCTCGTATCTTCTACCGTGCTTTAGTGCATGACTTAAAATCTAGTTAATAACAACTAGGGACCAATGTGATGACAACCATATGGGTAATTCCCCTAGACTCATCCTCATGTGGTAATGATGACATTAACAAATTTCCTATTTAGATTCTCCTCTATAGACCCAAAATTTCTAGATGATCAATATAAAGAATTGGATGAATTCCACTCATGCACACAAGCACTCCAATCATCCTTAAACTCTGATAGGATTCCTTTCACATCCATAAAATCACCATGCATTTCCCCTAGCATTAATTACATCCATAATTCTAATAATGTATCTTTTGACATCAATGATAATCATATTTCCAACATAAACATAAATCCCTAAACCCTTAATCCTAAACCATAACCCTATAACCCCAAACCCCAAACCATAAAATCTAAACCATAAATACTAAACCCAAAATAGTTAACCTAAAGCCCTAATCCCCAAACACTAAATCCCCAACCATAAATACTAAATACTAAGTTCCATATCCAAACCCCTAAGACCAAAACCTTGAATCTTACACCCTAAACCCTGAACCTTAAGTTTAAAACCATAAACCCAAAACCCTAACCACTAACCTTTAACCCTAAAATCTAAACCCTTGGTCCCTTGATCCACAAACTATAAATCATAAAAATTTAATCATAAAATATAAATTAAAATCTCTAAATCCTAATAATTAAGCCATAACACTAAAACTTTAACCCTAAATGCTAATCCCTATACACTAAACCCTAAACTTTGGTTCTTGAACCATCAACCATAAACCTTAAAACCTAAATTTATAAATACTAAAAATTTTACCATAAACCATGATTGAGTTATCACCTATATATATATAAAGGAGAGGAGGCATTGGCTAAGCCATATATTGAAAGGATTAGAGTCATTGTCAACTATATAGAGAAATGAGTGACTAGGGACATTCATGTAAGAGTCTTGAAGGTGGATTCAAGATGAATTCCCAAATAATTTATGGGATTTTTAATCAATGTGTCTATAAATATGCATAAATGGCAAGCCAATAGCATTCAAACTATAGTACACATATAGTAATGATATAATCATTCACACATTACATCTACCCCACACCTAGTACAACATGTAGGTATGTTGTCACTCACACATGGCATATTTCTATATTCATGACACAATCACTATACCAAACACAAATAAAACTAATCACCCTAGTAAACTCCATTTACACCTAAACCACTAACCCTAAACCCTAAACCTTAATCACCATAAATATTGAATGTTGAACCTTAACCATAAGCCCTAAATTCTATAAAAAAAATTCTAATCACCCTAGTATAATATACCAAGAGTAATACATCATGACCCTGCCTAATCTATAATAATGAATGATAATAATAACCCTAGTACAATCCAATCAAAATAAAAATAATCAAAACACCATTCCAAATTCATCTAAAAAAGATATTATTTAATCTAAAAGACATTATAATAGATGAGGGAGTGACTAGGGATGATGGAGTCACTAGGTATGATGATGGTGAATGAGGGAATGGTTAGGGATAATGAGGGATTAGCAAATATGAGGAGGGGGTGATTATGGATGATTAAGGGTGATTAAGATTAACGAGGGAGTGATTAGGGATGATGGGGATGATGAGGGATGATGTGATAGTGATTAGGTATGATTAGGGTTGATGAGAGTTGATGAAATAATGTTTAGGGATGATCATTGATAATGAGAGATGATTAGGGATGATGATGCAATGACTAGGGATGATGAGGGTTGATGATGGAGTGATTAATAATAATGAAGGATTAGGATAGTCGATGAGGGAGTGATTAGGGTTAATGGAGGATAATGATAACTGATGATGGAATGAATAGGGATGATAATTTAATATGATCCCATCGATGAGGGAGTGTATTATGTGAATTTTGAGTTCTATAATATGACTTTATTCTACATGACTTTGAAAAAATGCATGAGATTGGAATCAAAGAACGCATGTATTGAACATCTAACATTTGTTTTAGAGTGAATGATATATTTTTTGAATTTATTTTGAATGGTGTCTTGATTTATTCTATTATAAATGTATTCTATTAGGGTGATTATCTATATTCATGTCTGGTATAAGTTATCATATCATGACTACAAGTAGATGTCATGTATGAGTGAATTCATAAATATATGTAATAGATATGCAATAACAATCATGTATGAGTGACTGTACATGACTATAGGTATGTTAAAAATTACATGATACATGGTAGTCATTTATACATATTGATATTCCAATTGATTGAAAAACCCACAAATTATTTAGGAATATACCTTCAAGTTTGAGTATTCAATCGGGTAGGGCATACTCAATCAGGTAAAATATGGGTCATAATAAATGGTATAGATATATTACATACATAAAATTATTTGTAACATCATTTATAATTCTATCTTACAGTTCTAAAATTATGAAAACTAAGTATTAACTAGATTAGATTTTGAAAAACTAACTTCTAATTAGTAGCTACTATAGCTCTTGAATCGATTTTATAAGATGTAGAGTGTCCATGATTTTTCATATTTAGTAAAATAAATTTAAAATATAAGAATATAAATTTTAATATAAATTTAATGTAAATTGAAAAAACACAAAAAAATAAATGCCTTTTAAAATGGCATTTGTCCTTTTTGAAGGGCATGCATCCTTTAACAATTAAAATATTTTTTCTTACATTTTCCCTCCAAATTTTTCTTGGGTACAAGCTTGGGGAGGTCTTAATCTAGCTTAAAACTAGTCATGGAGTATCCCACATAGTTTATAATAAATTTAGGAATCTTTTTCATCTTTGTTGACACATATGATTAGGTAACATTTATTATTTTTTAAAAATATGTATATGGTTTTATAGAAGAGAAAGTTTAGTTTTAGAATATATAATTTTGTCAATGTTAGAATATTATTTATAATTATTACTTAATATCTACATAATATACCTCATTATGGACTATATACATACTTTCACAAATTCCCTCATAAATTTTTGAATATTAATTGAACGCTTATAAAGCTTATATCTCAGCAATCTACACATTTTCAACTATGGTTTAAAAATAATAATTTTCATTGAGTTAAGGTCAAAAATTTATGTTTGTACACTTTTAGTTTAAATTTTACTTCTATCTTGACATGTAAAATTACACACACACACACACACACACACACACACACACACACACACACAGATATATATACCTATATATATACATATATATGTATATGTATATATATATATATATATATATATATATATATGTCAATATGTATATATATACACATATATATATGTATATATATATATGAATATGTCTATACACACACACACACACACACACACACACACACAGACATATATATAGATATATACATATATATAGATATATACATATATATATATATATACATATATACATATATATATATATACATATATATATATATATATATATGAATATGAATATGTCTATATATATATATGTATATATGTATATATATATATATATATATATATATATATATTTATATATGTATACACACACACACACACACACATATATATATATAGATATATATATATATACATATACATATATATATATACATACACACACACACACACACACACACACACACACACACACACACACACACACACACACACACACACACACACACACACACATACACACACACACATATATACATATACATATACATATACATATACATATAATTTTAAATTAATAAAAAATATTTTCAACAATCTTCGATATTTCACCTATCCATATATGAAGTTTCATACAAACATTCATTCATTTACATAAAACAACAATGTTTTTACACATCCAATCTCTTTATATTTTCACATAAAATGACCAACCTATTGTCATAAATGCATATAATTCATACACTTTTATCATCTAGGTATTGAAGAAAATTATATATTTAGAAACTACGTTAAAAATTCCACAATTCATGTTCTTATATCATTGTCAAATTATTTTTTTAAGTGACTCTTAACATTTTCTCCAAGTTGAACTATTGTTATTTTAAGAAAAATATTGTTGCTTTATACCCTCCATTTCCTCCCCCCCCCCCCCCCCATTATCCTTCATCTACCCATTATTTTGAAAACATTTTTCTATTTGGGCATTTACAAAATACCAAGATGGTTTTTCGTATTGCTTAATTTTTTATAAGCTCCCAAAATTTCACTTGGCTTTCCTTTGGATTTAGATATTTCTCCAAGAACAATAATTTTCTATTATATGGGAATTGAAATTGAAAACTTTGAAAATGAATGGTAAGTCAAGTTTGTGAAAATGAAAATAATAAAAATGAACATACTTCTTGCACTCTTTTATTTTATTATTTATTTCTCTATAATTATTGAAATTAATAAATTTTTATTTACTTATTTAACATTTTATTAAACTTATATATATATATATATATATATATATATATATATATATATATATATATATATATATATATATATATATGATATAAGTTTTTTTCCTTGCATTGATGAGCCCCTAGAATATTTCCAACCTACTACCACATAGCCAATTTATCATAGATCTAAGAAAGATATATATTTATTGATAATTTATTATTGGTTTTGATAAGTGATTCACAGTTTTTGATAGTAAGGTGTACATCTATTTTTAATTATCCACCACCACTATCTTTGCATATTTAGATGTAAGGACAACCAATACAGATGAGAGTGCTTGTTGTACTAAAACAAGTGAAGAATTTTATTCCAATTTTTTTTCATGAGGTACTAATGCTAACATAGACACTCGCTTACTTGATGTTGTTCTTGATCTACATGAATCTTATAAAACCTATTATTTTTTTAGAATTACACTTTGATTTCTTTTTTTTTTTTGAAAAATTCCCATTGAGAGCCTCTTAAAAAAATGGGTTCATAACCATTGGAAAGGCCACGATGTTAAAATGGAAGGAATCTATAACCTTAATAAGGATTTATTCTTGTTTTAGACCAGCAAAACATAATACTATAAATCCATTATTAATAATTGTCCTTGTTTCATATATAACACGTGGGTGGTTTTTCTTATTGGACTCAAAAAATTCAAGCTTCCAAGCAAGCATTAATAAAAATTCAAGTCTATGTTGGTTTTATTAGATTGCCTCTCCCCTTTTGAGGTGTTATCGATTAAATCATAAAACCCATGGGGCACATTCTATGTCATGAAAAATGTTTTTTTAAGGCCTATGTAAAAAAAGAAGTTTGTGTGGAAGTGGATCTACTCCAGGATATCAAAAAGTATATTTATAATCAAATTAAAAATAATTATTTTTTTTAATAAGTGCTTTACACCAACTTATCGAATACCTATTTAGTTACTAATACTTAGATCATATGATCCAAGAGTGTCCCTTAATGGTACATGCTCATGTTGCTCCTACAGACTTAGAGCTACAACCTAGGGTGGAAATGTTGATGGTTTGACCATGGTCACTAGTAAAAATAATTATTTGGAAAGAGGTAGTGGTAAGACTCAACCTTCTAATTATCACCTAGTCATGGCTCCCAATGCCTCATCCCTTTTTGGTATAATTGGTATTTTTGTGCCTAACAAGTCTTTACCTCTACTTATGCACACCTTGTTTCACATTTAGCTTCTCAAGCCCAATTGTCACAACCCCTCCTAGGGTGACCTCATCAAAATAAGAGAATAATATCATTAATATATACCATAAATCAATCCTTTAGAACTCTCTAAGTTCCTTTTCTTCTCATGAAGAGGAATACATAGCGCATAAGTGATAGCCTTTTTAGAATGGTGGTTTTATGAAGCAAAAACCTTCTTTCAATTTGTTTACTACTATTGAATATCTGATAGAGGGTGTTGGCATGAACCTTGATGTTTCACAATGTTAGTCTATCCATGGAATGTTTTGGACCTTATTAATCCTCCATATAAGTATGCAGACAAGAATAATTGTTATCTTTTTAGTAATATGAAAATTATTTATATGAAATAAGTAAAGATATTTGGTCTTATCCTTTCAAATACATGGTGAGTTATTTATCCTAAGACCCGTTTTCATAATTCCATATAAGAATCTGGTTGTGGTGGGTTTATCAGTCTTTTAGCTTCATGACTTTATTAACATTTTATTTCTTAGGATCTAACCCACTCATTGTGTTATTTGGACTTTATTTGAATTTGATAATCACATCATTAGGTTGGTGAATATTTATTCCTTTAATGATGTTTTATAATGGAAATTTTTTTTATATGGTTGGCAAAATCTCTTCTATATGATCATTGGATCCTTTGTGGGGATTTTAACATGGTAAAATCTCTTAAGGATAAATATGGCTATCTCCCTATGGATTGGTGTGATGATAAATGAGAAGTATAATTTTACAGTCACAATAAACTCGGTGTGTTTGATGCAAACTACAATCATAGGAAATATTTAGATCTCCATAGTTTACCTGGTACATTTTTGACAAATAAAGGATCAAGTTATTCAACATTTTGACTAGGATTTGTTGGCTAAGCAAGATCTTTTATTTATTTTTCCTATTCAAGAAAGAGTATTTTTCATTCTCCCTAGGACATTATTATTGGATCATAATCCTATTTATTCCAATATTGAGTTGTTTAATACTCAAGTGAGGCCTTACAAAACCTAGTTTTATCTCAATATTGTCACCTTTAGCATGAGAGAACTATCAAGCACATTATCAAACTTTCAGATTTGGTTCCTAGGCCTAATGTAGACTCTAGCTAGATAAAGTAGTTGATAGATGCTATTTTTCACACTACCACCTTTATTCATGCTTGTGGTATGTAAACCTCTCTCTTTTACTAACATATTAGTAATGTTACAAACTATGAAAACCTATAGGTAATAAAGGAACTTAAAGCCTTTCCTTTTATTGTCTATTTGTAAAACCATTAATCCTATTTTCATCATAAGATGCAATTTTATGAGGCATAAAAATATAGAGGGCCTCAACTTTGAACTCAAATACATTGGATAAAAATTGGGGATAAGGTAACCAAGATAGTTTTGGCTCATTTGCATTTTATAATGGATGCTAATAAAATTAAAGGTATAAAGGAGGGATATATTAGATTTAATAAAATCCTTGAAAAAAATTTAATATTCATCATTATCATGGTATTCTTTAGTCAAGTCATATTTTCCTAAGTGTGAATATACTTTTGCCTAGTGCCTACAATCTTCCCTTATAATGTTCTTGATGCTCAATAGGTTTCTTGTGATAGGCCTATAAACCTAAATAATCCTAAGTAAACTATTATGAAGATGGATAATAATAAATCACCAGTCATTTATGGCTTCTCATGTGAGTTCTACTAGACCTTATGGGATACTCTGGGTCCAAATACTTACAAGTTTTAATTTGAAGTGGTGTTGAAGAATTCTTTGGGACCTATTACAAATCAAGGTAACCTCAAGTTTGATCCCAAATTTTATTAGTATGATGTTTTATTTAACTGGAGACATCAATTTTTATTATAAGATAATTTATAAGTCACTACCTCTCAAACCTAAGCATATCCTTACATTATTTGTTAGAAGTGAGCAAACTAGATTTATCTAGCATAGATACATCCTTGACCATGTCATTGTTGTATATGAGTACATAGAATGGGATTTTTCTTTAGTCAAAAGGCCCTATTTATTAATATTTATTTCAAGAAGGATTATGACTACATTGAGTGGCTAGTTATTTAAGCTATGCTTGAAGCACTCAATTTTGATCCTAGATTTGTTTAGGTGATTGATATGCCTTTTTAGAATGTTAGGTAAAGTAATAATACTAATATAACCCTTTCCTCTCAATTTGATATTCATACACGCATGTGCGTACACACATACACACACACACACACACACGCGCGCGCGCGCGCGCGCGCGCGCACACACACACACACACGCACACACACAGGCACGCACACAGGCACGCACACACGCACGCACACACATGCGCACACACACACACACACGCGCACACACACACACACACACGTGCGCACACGCGCACACACACACACACACACACACACACACACACACACCAATTTAAGGTTTTACCTATTTGTTAGCTAATTATTCCTTTAAAGTCTTGGTGAAAATTATCTCTCTCCCTAATTTTAGTTGCCAATTTATAAATGGTCACTTTATTGATGACTCTCTTCTCTCTCTCTATAGGAAGAGGAAGAGTTAGATAATCATTCTATAGATTATCTTCAAATTTTTTTTTGGCCTCTAGATCCTCCATTGAATGGGAAAATTGTAGTGATATCACCAGCTTCTCTTTCCCAAACCCCCTTGGCTAAAGGGATATTAGTGGTAGTATTTTCTTCCATGTGTTCATTCTAAGTTGCTTGGTATTCCTTTGGTTTTTTGGATTATCATGTTGAGTTGTGTTCCTATATTGTTCAAAGGGTTGAGAAAAAAAACTAATTAGGTTAAAAAACCCTTATCCTTGGCAGGTAAGTTTTATATTTGATCCATGGTATTGACATCTATGAATTTTTATTATTATTACTATTGGGATCCTTCTAATTTTTCCTATATTAGACTAGAAAAGATTATAATAAATTTACTCTGGGCCAATTCTAAAGGACGTAAATGATTTCATAGAGTTTCCTAGGATATTTGTTGTTGGCCTAAAGAATCAGATGGTTTGGGTCTCTTGGATATCAATCTTCAAGGTCTTACTCTCAAAATTAAATGGGTTATCTTGCTTCATCATTGTATCTCTCAAAGATTGTAGTAGGAATGCATAGAAAGTCCTTAGGATTCATTCTCTTCTCATTATCCTTATTAATTTTAAAATTAATGGTAATTTTGTTATTCACATCATTTGGAAAGCTTGGGAGAAATTCAAACCCCATCTCATTTGGGTAGGGGAGGGTTTCAAGAATGGTATTTATAGTAATTAGCATTCCCTTTGGTGTTCTCCTTGTTTAAATTTTCATTATTTTAACATTACTTTAGTCCATTGGATCAAAAGCTTATAGATGTTTTAAAAAGGTGTGAAAAACATTTGGGATATTTTTTGTAAAGTGAGCTATTATCAAATTCATTCATAGCAAGTTTTGAATAAATTTAGACTAAATAATATAGATGTTGAGTATATCATAAAGATTAAAGCCTCCATACATGTTGAGTATATTCATAATATTAGAGTTAACTACTTTTCTCCCTAGTACAAAGATTATCATTATCCTACACCCATTTCTTTTACTCCTAATTCTCCTCATCTAGGGTATAATATTTTAGCTTCCTATCACTTTAAGATGATATTTTCAATCACTAATGGAACTTTCAATCCATCCATGTGGTTTGATCCAAAATGGTTAAAGGAGTGTGGGATGGTCCCATTAAGCCTAAAATAATACGTCTTAGAAATGGTTAGAGGACAAGGATGAATAATAGTTACTCATATGAGAACGACTATGCAAGAGATGCAGAGGAAAGTGGAGCTATTAACTAAAATTATAAAAAATCAGAGACAAATGCAAGTGGAAGATGAAATAGAGGAATAAACAAATCATGAAGATGAAATTCAACAAGAAGAGCAATGGAAACAACCACTATCAATAGAAAAGAGGATGGCTAGTGTTTTAGAGAGAAGTAATGAAGGAATCAAGGTTGATGTTCCGAATTGTGGAGGTAGTTTATAACTAGAGGAGTTGATAGATTAGATGAATAGCATGGATAAGTTTTTAGAATATAAAATCTAAGAAACACTAAGAAATTAAATTTTATATTCATGAAATTGAAGGGTCATGCAATGTTTTGGTGGGATCAACTACAGAAAGAGAGATAGAGAAAAGGTAAAGAGAATATCAAAATATGGAGCAAGACAGAGAAGAAGTTGAGGGATATATTTATTCTTGTGGATTATGTGAAAACCATATTTAGAAAATTCCATAATTTGAGGTAAAAGAATCAAAGTATACAAGAGTTTATAGGTGAGGTTTCCAAGTTTTCCATATAAGTGGATCATGATGAAACACAAGAACAAAGGACTGCAAGATGTGTAAATGGTTTGAATTTTTATATACAATATTAATTAAGAATTCATAAAATAATTTTCATGGAAGAATCTTATCAATTAGCTTTAAAGTTATAATAAAAGCAGAATAAAAAAAATTTTAGAAGATCAATTGGGAAAAGAAGAGGATAATCCCCTCTAGTAAGGGGATGATGTGGGTTTAATAGCACTGGAGGTGGGTTGAATCCCACTAGAGGAGAGCTATCATGTGGTGTGGAATGTCAATAAGATAATAGACAAGGGTTTTAGAGAGAATGATTTTATAATGGTGCTAGAGAGGGTGGTTTCCAAATAAACATAGGTCTTCTATTTTTTTATAGATGTAAAGAAGAAGGGCATAGCACATTTGAGTTTTGTCACTATCTTGAACAAGAAAGGAGCCAAGAGGATCTTTGAAGAGTAAATTTAGTTGAGACTAAGATACAAGAGAAAAATATTAAATTTGTAGCAAAAAAAATTGGGACAAATCTCATGATGATTAAAATAATGATTGATCTAAGGAAAGAAGAGGTGCAAAATAAGGAATATAATGTTGCATGGATACTTATAAATGTTTTTCGAACAAGGTGTACTTCGGGAGGTAAGATATGAAAAGTAATTATAAATGGTCTTAATTGTAAAAATATGGTTTCTAAGGAGAATATTGAGTTTAAATAGGTTTTTAATCAGAAAAGCATCATTATCATTATCGTATTTCATGGTTTAATAAATGGAATAAACTTACATTAGATAGAAGGTGTTTAATTGAGTTTCTTATAGGAAAAACATACAAGGATGAAATATGTCATAATGTTTTGGCAATAGATGCATGCCATATGTTATTATGAAGACCATGATAGTTTGATATAAAATTAATTCATGATAAATAAAAAATTAGATACTTTTTGGAAGTTGGTATGTAATGAACCCGAATACTATCAAGACAATAAAATTACCAATATGCAAAAATTTTAAACAATAACCAAAATTTATTCATATTGAATGAATTAAAATAATTACATATCAAAACCATGCTTAGATAAGCATCAAATCATAATTAGATTTGACATGTAAAAATTTGAAAAAAAACTAAAATCTAAAAAACTTTTATTTTTAGCAGCTTCTATTTTTAGTAATTTTTGCATGCAAGTACACAAAACTCTAACAATCTCCCTAAATAATCTAAATAGTAAAATTATCCTATTATAATACTTCTAACTGATGTTCACATCTGATCATGAAAATATATAATTTCTAAAAAAGAAATTTCTTAAAAAACTCAATAAACTACAATTTTGAAACCTCGGATGGTTATGTTTGGCCTTAAAAAAATTAAAAATACCTTTATGGAGAAAGCTCAAATGGAGATACAAGTCAAAAATTATAGCCTCCAAAAGTTTGGCCTATTTTTTCCACATCAGTATAAAGGTAATTTTATTAACTCCAAATGAACAAGGGAAGACTAAAAACATGTTGTCTATAAAAGAATTTATCAAAGACATAGAAGAGGTGCAAACAATATTAAAATTAACATAAGTGTTGACAGATTTTGTAGATATTATACCTAATGAGTTACTGCATGGTTCACCACCAAATAAATACATTCAGCATCAAATTTATTTAATTCTATCTCTACCCAAACAAACAACTTATATGATTAATCCAACAAAACGTATAAAATTAAGTAAACAAGTTATTGTATAGTGAGGAAGGGTGTATTGATGGAGGGTTTGAGTCCATATACAAAACTAACATTACTAAATAAAAATAAAGATGGAGGGTGGAGGATGTGTCAGAAAAGTAGAGAAATCGATAAAATTACCATCAAATATAGATTTCCTATTCGTTATTTAGTTGATATGATGAATGTTCTTACAGGAGCTAATTAATTTATCAAAATTGATCTAATGAGTGGTTACTATTACATTCATATTCGTGAAGGAGATTAATATAAAAAATTTCAAGACTAGGGATGGCTTATATTGGTGGATGGTGATGTTATTCAGATTATCTAATGTACCCAACACATTTATGACGGTGATGAACATAATACTATGAGATTACATTGGTAAGTTTGAGGTCATTTATTTTGATATTCAGTAAAAATAAGGTATATCACTTAAGGTATTTTATAATGGTATTAAACTTATTAATAAAGGAGAATATCTATGCAAATTTGAAGAAATGTAGGTTTCTGAAAAATAGTTTTATAATTTTAGTATTTTTATTTTCAACAAATGGAGTAAATGTGGATCGAGAAAAATTAAAGTCAATTAATGAACTTGGCTTATTTAAAGAAGCATAATATTGGTAGGAAGCTTTCATGGTTTAAAAACATATTACAGTAAAGTCATTAGTAATTTTAGCAGTCTTGTTTCACCAATAATAGATTGCATGACAGGAAAAGAATTTGTGTGGATAAGGAAAGTAACAAAAAGATTTGAATTGTTAAATAGTAAGATTATGAAAAAAATTATTAAATATCATTACTAGATTTAAAAAAGTGTTTGACATGGATTGTGATGCTTCACATGTGGGAATTGGTTTTGTGTTGAGTCAAGAAAAAAGGTATTAAATAGCATATTTTAGTGAGAATTTGAATGGGGTAAGAAATATGTATTTTACATATGATGTGGAATTTTATGTCATTGTAGAAGCATTAAGACATTGGAGGTATTAATTGGTGCCTAAGGATTTTATCATATTTAAATATCATGAGACATTGAAGTATTTGAACACTCAAAATATATTAAATAGTAGGCATTGAAAGTGGGTGTATTTCTTGTAGAGATATAATTTAGTTATGAAATACAAATTAGGAAAATAGAATTGGGTAGATGATACTTTCAGCAGGAGAGTGCTGCTATTAAATACTATGGTGAGTGAAGTAGATAGATTTGAAGTTGTTAAGCAATTACAAGATATTGATCTCAATTTTGGAAAGTTAGTTGAGTAGTGTAAGAATCCTTTAGTATGTAAAAATATAAAGGAAAAAACTTGAAGTGGTAAGAGAAAAAGGTGAGAGTTAACTATGGGAATCAATCCTATAAACATGATGTTTTATTCCTAAATGCCTAGAATGACACTAAGGTTCATACGAGCATGAAAAAAGTAGACATGTCTATGATTATAGCCTAACACATAGAATATGACCTGATAATTAAATTATTGAGGAGGATGACAAAAGAATTTAAATTCAATAATGGTTTTCTACATCCATTTATAACCCTTCTCCCAGAAAAGGAGCAAATAGACAAAATCAAAATGTCTCATTTGAATAAGTGAATGTGGAATATACATAAGAATTTATCCAAGGCTCACCTCCACATATCATCACTTCTACTCCTCCTCCACCTATAATTAGCACAGAGGGTCCTACATGTTCTACTATGATAATTGGAATATTTTCTATGATGCATTTTTATCCACTCACCACTATGTAGTAAGTCTTCATACATTCCTTTCTTCAGTTTCTATTATTTCTCCTCCTTAATCACTAGCTCATGGAGTTACACCATAATTTTCACTTTCCAAATCACTTGGGAAAACATCTACACCTCCTTAAAAAAAGCCAATAGCTACTGATACTCTAAATTCATCTCCACATGTTACCCCAATATCTTCATCATCTTCCATGCCACTTCCTTGAGGACAGGATTCTATTTATACTAAGGCACCTTTTTCCTAAAAGAGAAAGCCCAATAATCCTCTAGATTCACCATAGAATGTACTGAAAGAGTGAGGACCTTAGGAAATATTAGGCAAAGAAAAAGAGAGAGGAAGAGGTTAACAGAGGTTAGATCCCTTTGATTTATTAGACAATGATTAATAATAGAAGAAGTGTGATACTGAGGAAAAATGGGTTTTTATGACACAAAAAAGAATGATAATATACCAACGAAACTGTAGAAAGTGATATTGAATAAGAATGGATGGCCGAAGATGATGCTCACAAAGTGATATTGGGAGAGACTGAAGAAGATACTAGTAATCTATTATCAGATATAGAATAATAAAAGTAAGGTGAGGTAAATTCAAAACTAATAACCTCAACATAGGATCCATCATCAACCATACCTACATGATCTTTAATTCAAAATATTTTAGTTACAGTAGTAGCAACTTCCCCAGCCACATCTCCCCAAAATGTAATTGCATAAGTATCTTATTCGTTATATACTTTAACTGCTATGATTAAAATATGTATTATGTATTGGTTCTCATTATTTACATTCTTTCATCCCAAAAAATAAGGCCCAAGTAGCCACAATGCCAATTTTGTCAACCACAGTCCAAACTCCTCTATTTTTTTCGTTTCCACCTCCAAGTTGGTCTCCTAAGATACCTAGTACTACTAAAACCACTATAATAGTTGTATTCACATCAATTAAAAATTATCTACAATATTTTATTAACACCCACATGGCATATTCATTCTTTGGTGCCACTAACCCTCTATCCTCTCAACCAACAGGGCAAGTATATTTTGAGAGCCTAGTGTCCACTTCTATTTTTTCTGCATGAGAGACTCACCATTAGATAAGATTCCTAGATAGATTATTATATAATTACAATACACAAAGATTCTAGTCAAAGAAGGTCAAGTATATCATCAGTGCCTTGGCACAGAATAAATTTATTGGCAAGAAGAAATCTATACATATTTTTCCTCAGTTGGGGGAATCTTTCATAAACTAATTCTTCCTCCATGGTAATCTCTTACTTATAATCCTACATAAACAAAGAAAATAGAGTAACTGATTGCATTGAATGTCCATTAATGAAGTCAAGGGTTACAACAAGAATAAGTAGGAAGATAAGTATCAAGAAAGGAGCACTATATATTCCCCAAAGGAAATCATTAATCATGTGCATGGTGTAATCGAGAAGATATATGCCAAAATAATTTGATAAGGTGTGCAAATGATGAGTCCCAACCTCAGTGGTGAGATGTATATCAATTAGTTAATAGAATTAATACAATGGAAGCCAAGCTTCATTTTTTCATCTAAGATACAATAAATAGGGCCACTTAAATTTAATAATAGCACCATATGTTACATGGGCCAAAAATCATGTGTCTACCAAAAGAGATAGATTGATTAACTGGAATCAAGAGATTCAATCCTTAGTAGATTAGTTTACAAATCATGAAGGATAATATATCTCAATTTTGAAAGGCATGAGGGTTACTATAGTAATCAATCCCCTTAGGTAATTGGCTCTTAATCCCATTTTTGGGAATATTCTTTGGCTTGTAGTTGATAGATTTAGAGAAAAATTTGAAAAGCCCATTTATATAAC
The DNA here is from genome assembly GCA_037957365.1 of Torreya grandis. Taxonomy (NCBI): domain Eukaryota; kingdom Viridiplantae; phylum Streptophyta; class Pinopsida; order Cupressales; family Taxaceae; genus Torreya; species Torreya grandis. The sequence continues at coordinate 2,027,796 of JARHVA010001205.1, forward strand.
CAATGAGGAGATTCTACATTTAATAAATTATTCTAGAGATAGGTTTACTACCACATAAAGGTATTTTATGTAGAGGTTAGAGTGGCATTGAGCACTCAAATGAGGATGATGAACAAGCTCCTATAGTTTTTCAAGTGACATTTTCTAGATTTTAATGCTATTATTATTGATTTTTTAGACTAGCCATGCCTTGCAACTATAAATAGAAGGAAAATGATAGTCAAATTCAACACTAGGGGATTATCTATCACCTCCTCCAGGCACTTCAATTATGACTTTAGTCTCATCTCTAGTTAGCATGTTAACATCATTAGTACCCATTCAAAGTAGAACTCAAGACATGACTGTGACTATAGTTACAATTGCGATCATGCATATTCCATCCACGTCCATTGCCATGTCATGAAGAAAATTTTGTAATTAAAAGTTCACTTGTAAACCAAGTTCATCTTTAGCTATTCTATTTCTTATGACTGAATATTCTTATGAAAAAATTATTATTTTTGGTGAATATATTATAAACATGCATGTTATGCATAAGCTTATACAAGCAGTCTATTTTTAGTAGTTATTTTATGTTACCCAGGATTATCAAAACATTGACTTTGCTTATCCATTTCTTCTAAATTACTTAGATAATTTACCTTTGTTCTCATTTAACTATCCTCATAGCAATTGTGAGACTAGGACTCTCTTCTTTAAATCTCACAATCCTACACATTCAATGAAAATGGAAAAGTCAAAAACTATAAATAATTATTTTATATGCATACTCCAATGATTCTTTTTACATCGTGAGAAACATCAAATTAGATAGATAAGGAAACATAGCATTAGACGTAACAAATTCAAAATTGACATTCATTCCTGCATCAACAGATCCCATCAATCCCATCCAAAGGTAAAACATATTTTAATACAAAAATATTTTTACATTGACTTCTATAAAACTTATTACATCAAATTTAGCATACGAGATTAACCAATCAACTCATTTTTTTTCTTGTTCAAGGTATGAACATGTTTTACACCCACTTACCTTTTAGGCAATCTCAATAATAATAATAATAATAATAATAATAATAATAATAATAATAATAATAATAATAATAATAATAATAATAATAATAATAATAATAATAATAAATAGCTCATGTACAGACTTGGTGCTTAGAACCCTTGTTATTATCACAAATCTAATTCATATAACCTTAAAACCTAAACCACGTAGAATGGGTAGGTAGACGTGTAAAATGAATGAGTTTTATTGATTATGGATTATAAATCAAAGTTAATATTTTTAAGGGGTCTGAGAACAAGAAATCAAAATATAGTTCAGATTAATGTGTAAATTCTATATGTACAATGCAATTGACATTTTCCATGTGATCAAATGTGAGGGGAGACTATAAAGTAAAGTCCAAAAGGGACCAATTTAAATAATGGCATCACCACGTGACCAAATGAGCTATTGTCTTTTGTCAGATTTTGATTGATGACAAATACGTAAAGACATGGTCATTAAAATCTCTTGATGTTCCCATTCATAAACGACATGATCAAATGCCTTTTCGGATACTGTAATAATTAAAGTCACCTTACTGGGACTTTACTACCCACAATAGGATTAAATTACTCATTCACACCTTTATAATGATATATAAATATACACTACTACTATTCGCTAAAGTTGAGCGAATTATGCTCAACTATGTATTTTTTAAATGCATGGTTTACTTTGTTGTTGACCATCTTATATGCCATTGGGAACACCTTTGGTGAATCAAAATTAATCCCTATTGCCTTTCTTACATATAAGAAGGATTTCATAATGTATCAACTTAACATCTTTTAGATAAATGTGTTTAAAATATCTTTTGACATATTTTAGATATATATTTTTAAATAATAAAATGATTGAAATGAAATCTAAACGAATATAAAATTTTGTTTTAAAAATAAATAATCTAAAAAAATTATTTCTATCATTTAAATTATATAAGCCAAATATTTCAATAAAACCTATAAAAATATTGTGAGGGTTTAAGAGCACTATTATAATATTTTATAAGTTTATATTATCATAAAAACTTTCTGAAATAATTTATTTCAATATCTTATTTAATATGACTCTAAAATTAATCATTTATAAATTTAAATAGTATTTTTATACATAATTTGGATAATTAAATATGAAATGAAGTCAAAAATACTACTAAGACTATTTAAAATAATAATTATTACATTAAAAATACATAAATTTATTTAATATAAAACAAGTTGAACTCGGAACAAAAAAATACAATAAAATTGAAACATCCTTCCAAAGATAACCGTGAACATATCTTAAAACAATTCCCTACTTATATAAACTATAAAATTAATATAATCACATAAATAGAGCTAAATTAAACATTTAAATCACAATCCAAGTCACACCATGTATATCCAAAATCATAAATCCACCAACTCCAAATCAAAATGCAAAATTCAATTTCATTTGCAGTGAAGCGGACTCAAGGAATTTAGGAACGGATCGCTGTGATTTTTAAAACTTTCTTAAAATAAAAGAACGCTTCTCACACCAAAGAGACTGCCGCATTGGTCATATCACCGTACATCAAAGCCAAAATCACCAGCGCAATCATTATGCAAACTGGAACCAGCAATAATAGAAGAGGCGGCGGAGGCAGAGGGGGCAGTACTAAAGGAAGAATTAATAATGTGGCAGCCAGGCATAAGAGTGCCAAAATGGACTCATTATGGAAGCAATTAACACTAAATGGTCGCTTATTTTGCCTTAGTTCCGTTCTTCTGTGTACTTTGTACACCGCAGCAGATGAAACATTGGATGGATCGTTCATTATTATTCTCAGAAACACTGTATTTAAAGATCTTCCCGGCATACAGAACGAGAACAAGATTTTCTTCAATACATCGCTTTTTGTAAATTTTGCATCTGAAATTCCCACTAGAGATCAGATTAGTTTTTCTTCAAGTATTTGCGAGGGAGAAATATCTATACAGCAAGAAGTGTTCCCCCGGCATATTATATGGTTTGGAGGGAAATGAAATGTTGGAAATATGCAGTGTATCCTGTATTGAATTCAAAGACACGTGTTTAACGAACTTGCTTTGAGATCTCTTCTACCAATTGGTTCCCAGCGAATATCTCAAGAAACTTCGTAAAAGTTTGGTAGCCTGTGTAACAAACTTTTACCATATGGTTAAACACTTGTACCTAATTTTTAGGTGTTAAAGTTGATAATAGGTGTAGAATTGTCGTATTTTAGAGTATTTTTATGTTTATTGACTATTTTTTTTTCGGTTGTTTTTGTTGATGATCTTTATTAAGAATTGTACAGTTTTAAGATTGGTTTTGTTTTTTTTTTTTTTTTTTGGGAACTTCTTTTCTCTTTCTTTCTTTTTTTTGGTTTTTAATTTTTGTTTGATATATATTGTTTCTTACTTGTTTTAAATTAACGTTTATATTAATGAAAATTAACATTCACGTTAATAAAATTTAAATTTAAATGATAGGGAATAATTATATATTTATAGTAAAAATTTATTATGAAAGTCCAAAAGATGGTTAATCCAAATATTTTAAGTAGAATTAAAACAAAATCTAAAGTGCTTATTTCTTTGACATACATTCATTCCAGCTTAACATATCATATAAGATTAACCTTTACATTCATTGCAACACATCTTGACACATGCATTAAGTGTTAATTATGTGTGTGTGTGTGTGTGTGTGTGTGTGTGGACTTGGTAATAATTGAGGAATAATAGAGATATTTTTATATTTTACATGTTATTTTGGAATGTGGTGTTCTATTATGAATTTAGAAACGGAGATTAAATTTTCCTAGATTTACATATAATTTTGAAAAAATCAATTAAATTTTTGAAATGTTAAAATGCACAAATATGACAATTAATTCAAAACTGTTAATTGAAATTTACAAAAGAGTTCATTGATGTTTTTAAAATAATCAATTAATAAATAGTACATGTTTATTTTAATTTTTGTGGGTTTTCTTCTTCAAATTATCTAGACATATTATGTGTTGTTTATTTTTTAAAATTATCTCTAAATTTAAAATATATAAGAGATGACAAATAATAGATTCAAATTCCATATTGTATCATTAAGAATTTATATTTTTATTACAAAATTCATATTATATCATAAAAATACATTTCTAATTATAATAATTTTATATTATATGATTTCAATTATAATAATTCTATATTACATAATTCCAATTATAACAATTTCTTATTACATAATTCTACTTACAAAAATTTCTTATATATAAGACTTTATTCATCTTTCATATATTACACTTATCATCCCCAAACTCTTATCTCCCAAGGTAATAATCCTACAATGGGACGCTTAGTTATTTCCATCCTTACAAGAAACATGACCAGACGAATGTGTCTCATTCTTGGGCATGTTGGAAGAAATTAACTAAGGATTTAGAGCTACCTCCATTAAAATATTAAAAGAAAGAAATACGGAGAACTTTGAAATAAAATAAATAAATAAAAAATATAGAGAACATTGAAATATAATTATCTTTTCAATATATTTATTTTTATCATTAAAAAAATGTTAAAATTAAAAAATAGAAAGAAATTTGGAATATAAAGTTATTATTTTTTGGATATATTTATTTTTAATATGTTAAAGGGTCAATAACCAAATTCTTAACATATTTATAGAATTAACATGAATTTTTATTTTTATTTTTCAATTCGTTAACAAATTATCTTATAATATAATGTCTCAAATTTAATAATTTTTAATTGAAAATTTTAATGATCAAAATTTATGAAACAAATTTAATTTAAGAATAAGTAACATGAGATGGGATTGCATTTTAATATTATCAATTCCACAAGGGTCCCTATGACTATTTAAATTTATATATTTTCTAAAACCTATTACATTTATTTATAATTTTTAAAGTGAAAATAGTATCATATATATTTAATTATAAAATGAGTTTTCTTAGTTCTTATTACTTTATTCCTTTTTTATAACTCAAAAAATTTTACTTATTATTTGGAAAACACACCCTCTACACATTTATTTATCTTTAAAATATCAATAAATTTTCTTCGAATAATATAATTAAAAATTAAAATATATGTCAAACATATCAAAAATATCTAATTAATATAATAAATTAAAAAATATACAAAATAATATATTTGTATGTACAAAATTATAAAAGGATTGGTTAGAAATTTTGAATTTAAAAATGTACAACCACAAGTCAACCACTACCCATTTGAAGCTAGGTGTTTGGACTACAAATTCTATTTTACAAAAAGTTTGGGCCAAATTTATAACCTAGATGAAGCATTTGTTACTAAATTCAAACTTTTAGATTATATTTTATTGGTTAAAAACTTTTTTTTCTTTTCCTTTGTATTTTGCATTACAACTCATGTGTCCATACAATTTTCACTTTTTTTACTTAAATTGTTTAATTTTTATTTTATTTTTTTTCCAATTTATCATGTTGATGAGTAAGAGATAAATATATATAAAAATAATAAATTATAAAAAATAAATAAATTCTTAAATATGTATTGTATCCAAATTAATTATTTATATATATATATATATATATATATATATATATATATATATATATGATTTTAAATTTATATTTTATAATATTAACGTGTATTAATTTAAGCCAATTAAAATTAAAATAACTACATAAACCCATTTTAAAAAAAGAAAAAAAGAAATAAAAACTTTATATTCCATATAATTTAATCTAAACCTATTAGCACGCCCAAATCTAGCATTAGAACGATGAATACATGATAGAGAAATTGAATGAATGAAAAAATTTGTATGGAAAATTTTAATGTAAATATCTAAATCTCCAATACATTATAAAATAACAATATAACTTTAAAAATTCCATAACTACCTCAATGGCTCCAAAAATCTTAATACAAAACAAAAAAAATTAATCAATGTTACAAAAACTCCTCACATAATATTTTATGTTATTATGAAAGGTAAAGTAAAATATAATTTTCCCTAAAAAATCAAAGTACTCTTAAATTACTAAAAATCTATTTTGATAACAAATGTGATAAATAATGTATTAAGACTTATCAATAGAAACAAAATAAATACTAAAAACATTCTCACAAACCTAACTATATATATTATGAGTTATTTTCATAACAACTCATTTACATGTTATAATAAATATATTTTTTCATATATATAACACTCTCACATAATACTATGTACTGACTAAAATATTTCATCAAGATATTTTTATTTTATCAAGCTTGTTAATTATTGCTACATTCTAACATATTTTTTGATTGACAATGACATTTGATATTACTATTTTAGATCTTATTAGGCTTATTTGTATGCTTTACAAGTAGATACTTAATATTCTAAAGTGAATTAATCTAAATCAATTTATCCATATATGGTTAAATATTTCTCTCTTACACCTCTTAAAGTTACCTCTAATTTTCATTATGATAAATATATTTTTTATATTTTTCATTTTATTTAGAATTAGTATTCATAGTTATTGGGTGTTAAATTTAACACATGCATTATCTTTCTTGCATATCATTGAAAATCTAATATATATTTACATGTGTGTACATTATGTTATAACCTTAGTCTCATCTAAATTAATTATATTTAAGATCCCAATTATGAGTTGTGTTAGAACAAATTATAATCTTATTGATTTTATTAAAATTTGTTATTTAATTTTAAATTATATTAATTTAGCATATATGTCTTATGATAAATATTTTTATAAATTTGGTAATATGGGCCCTCTTGTGGACTTCAGATGTATTCATATTTATTACAATACTTGTGTATCTTCTAGTTTATCCCATCTTATTTTAAGAGAATCTTATTATTTTTATATCCCCTTATGGTTTAGACACCTTGTGAGGCCTTCTTTTAGGTATAGTACCATTGCATTTAGCCCTTTCCCTTTTTCTAGGTTCTAGTTGTTGGAAGTTGATGTGATTGGTTGTATTATTTTAAATTAAATTCAAAATTTATATATTAATTTATTAGATTGATATTTTATTTAAAAATGAAATTATTTATATATTATTCAAATGAATTTATTGAGAAATTAATAATCATTCAATTATTAAAATATATGTCATTGATACTAGTATTTATCATGCAGCACTTTTGGTTCAAGCCTAAAGGTTTTCACGTTACTTGAATTATTTAAATGTATAAAAATTATTAGGGTAGATGCATAAATTTGAGGGGAAAAACCATGACACAATGGAAAAACCAAAACATTTTCTATAAAGCGCACATGCCTTTAAAAAAAAAGACAATGAAAAGCATGAAAGGGTTGGTCTTGACCCTAAAGGGTGTATTCCCTTTGGAATGAAAAAAACATGTGCCCTTTTGAATACAAATGGCATACACCCTCTGGAATGTAAAGGGAATACACCATGTTTGGTTTTTTACAAGGTTACATTCAGTAAAATAATCTAGTTTCTTACAAGTATAAGTTTACATTTAATTTTATATTCTTTTAATTATAAATATATTTTACTAAATATAAAAAATTAGGTCCACTCTACATCTTCTACAATCTATTATAGAGATGTAGGAGTTACCAATTAGAAGTTATTTTTTCAAATTCCATTCTGGTCAATACTTAGTTTTCAAAATTTTACGATCGAAAGATTAAAATTATAAACAAGGTTTTAAATCATGTTACATATGTAATATATCTATATAATTAATGATTAATTTCCTAGTTTACCTACTTAAGTATACCATAATTTATTGAATAACTAATCCATTTCTTGATCTCAAGGAGTCTACCCTTCCTAACTACACAAGCCATATCTTATTATTTACTATTCCCTACTAGTGTTAAAGTAAGTGTTCTACTTTCTCAACATGGTATTCTTCAAGGTCCTCTAGAAACTTGCTTTAATTTAAGTCTCTTCCTAACCATATATTATCTCTTATTCTATCACAAAAGGTCTTTTTATTATTGGTATTGAAATACTAATGACCTTATTCTTTAGTATTATCTCTTGACTTATTATCCTTTGTATTCAAATCAAAAGACACTTTAAATGAATTAAAATAGTGTAACCAGTCCCAAGAAGTAATCAACCTTCAAGTAAAACCCTTCTTTGACTCCTAAATCACTCCATTGTACATATTCAATTCTTTGAACAATACTATGAGGGTTTCACCAATTATTTGACTCAATCTTATTAGTCTATGAATAAATTCAATGCAAAAATCATATGATAATAAATTTACCCTTTATAGGCATATTAGGCTAAATTCTACATCTTAATGACTTGATACAAAGAGATCTACAAATACCTTGTTTTTTGGACTCATTTAATTCAAAATCATAACAAAAATATCAAGACAATTATACAAGACTCATAGGTCTCTTTACACAATCTAAAAATACCAATTAGATCACCAAAGTGCCCAAAAATTTGACTAAGTCTGAAGCATTATTACAATATTATGTATAGGTATGTTTGGTGTTGAAAATATTTTATTAGTCTAAGATAATCAAAGGATTATTAAAAATATTTGTTAATATTTTTGGATACTATCTTTGAGGATGAGAAACTAATTGCCTTTATTTCTTTCTTAATAACTGGACTTCAATGGCAACTCTACTTTTTAGGCTTGGATCACCTAATATGCTTACTTGCATGGATATTTACATGGCTTAATTACCAAATACTTTGAATCACTTTAATTACGTATTATATAGTTTTTAAAAAATAAAATTTGACCTTCATAAGAGGTTTATACTCAATAAATAAAGAGAAAGTCTTCAGGTTTCTCTTGATTGAGCTTTCATATGACTATCTACAGGCAAATAAAAAAATAGTCCTTTGTATTTTTAAGAACAAGGTGATTTTGACCATGTTACCTATTGAAATACCTTATAAATATGCTCTAAACAATTCCCTACGAGTTTTGGGACATTTGGCTAGTTTAGATGAAAGTTATGGTTCTTTTTGTATAAAAACCCCTATTCTAAGGTTTGATTATGCACACAGATCTTGATAGATTTAAAATGATTATTCATACAACTTAAATACTATTTTCAAGAACTAACACTATGAAAAGAGTCTTAAATACCTCCCTCAACTTTTCCAATATTATAAACAAACTCATGTGATGTTTTCCACATGATACAAGAGACTATAAGTGACTATAGATTCACATAATACTGGCTTTAGAAGGTTTCAATGACATGAACCTTGGATCAAGTATAATTTATCTTCGAGTGAATCTGGATTTCATTCACACATTCAATAAATTTTTTAATAAAACAAATTAAGTAACAACATACCGTTTTATTCACAATAAAATGATTATTTTGACAACATAGATCCTTGTTCTGTCTTGGTAGACTATCAACTTTGCTTGCAGTCATGATGTTTTTCACTTTTTAAACTTTTTATAACATTTGATTTCTTATTTTTTATAGTTTTAAATTTTATCAAGTTGTTGGATATGTACTATACATGGATTTTTCTCTCTTTGCTGTGGAATCTTCTTAACAACCTTGTTATCAACGTAGAAAATGAACTTTAAATAATAGGTCTATTAATATGCATTAATGAATACCCTGTAGCATGCAACCTATTATATATATATATATATATATATATATATATATATATATATATATATATATATATATATATATATATATATATATATATATATATATATATATATATATATATATACACGATACAGTCATTCATACATTACATCTACCATATACATATAATTACATGTAGTTATGAATTTACTCATGTATGACATATTCTTATGGTCATGATATGGTCCCTCATATTAGACATGAATTAAGCTAATCACCCTAGTACAAACCATTTCCACCTAAACCATTAACCTCAAACCCCAAACCCTAAACTGTAAACATTGAAACCTAAACCACCAAACCCTAAGCCATAAACCCTAAACCATGAACAATAAATAATATACCTAAACCTTATTCCCTAAACCTTGAACCCTTAACCCTAATAAATTAGACCTAAACCTAATACAATAATCCATAAATTGTAAACTATAGACCCTAGACATATAATCTTAAAACATTAAACCCTATACTTTATACCCTAGACACTAAAAGCCAAACATAAGCCCTTAACCCTAAACCCTAAACCCTAAACCTAAAATCCTAAACCCTAAACACTAAACCATAAAACATTAACCTTATACCCTAAATTTCAAACTTTAAACCCTAAATAAATTCAAAATTAAGAACATTAAAACCTAAAAATAGAACCCCAAACCCTAAACTCTAAACCTTGACCCATAAACTCTTAACCCTAAACTTGAATTCTAAAACCCTAAGCACTAAACCCTAAAAATTGAAATTTTAACCCCAAACCATAAACACATAACCATAAAATTTCAAATTCAAAACCATAAATCCTAAATCCTAAACCTTAAAAGCTAAATTCTAGAACCTGAACAACTAACCCCAAACACTAAAGTATAGACCTTGAAACTTAAACCCTTCACCCCAAACCCTAAAAGATAAACCATAAAACATGAACACTAAATCTAAACACAAAAAATTAAACCATAAAACATGAACACTAAATCTAAACACTAGAAATTAAACCATAAAACGTGAACACTAAATCTAAACACTAAAAATTAAACCTTGAATCCTCAACCTTAAAATGTAAATCCCAAAGCAAAAACTCCAATTCCTAATCTATTAAACCCTAAACACAAAAACTTCTTACCAAAGCCCAAAACTCTAAATAACAAGATGTAAACCCCAAACCCTAAATCAAAAACCTATGACCTACACCCCAAACCTTAATATCTAGACCCTAAACCAAAAACCCATAACCTTAAACTCAAAACCCCAACAACTCAACCCTAAAATTTTAACACTTAACCCTAAATGCGAAAACACAATTCCTAAACTCTAAATCATAAATCCTAAACTCCAAAACTAAACCCTAAAACGTTACACTTAATACTTAAACTCTTAAGCCCAAGCCTAAAACCATAAACCATAATTTAGAAACCTTAAACATTAAATCCTAGACAAAAAATTCTAAATCCAAACAAAAAACCCAAAACGCAAAACCTTAAATACTAAATTTTTAAAACACAACTATATATTGAGAGGGGGGGTGAATTATTATATTTGTTAACTTAGTTATTTCATTATCTTTTTAATGAAAATTAAAACTATATGCAGAGATCACATACACATAAATAGACACAGTAATAGATATACTATGGAAAACCCAATATGGTAAAAATCACCATGAGAATAACTGCTAAAATCTACCATTCTAATCTAGCCTCACAATAAAGATCCTCACTAGTTACAATGTTGAGTGGAACCATCCCTAAAGATACTTCTATCCCCTAATTTAAGATCACATACTCTAAGGAAGCATCCACTCCCTAACTAAGAACCAACTCAACTTATCTGATGGCACCTACCTATCAGATTCTACTATGGAGCTAAATATTTGTTATCAACTACATGTCTAGTCTATAACTACTCCTATTCTGCACTTCATCTCTCTTCTCTTCTACTCTACCTCTATGCTTCTCTATCTCTATAAATATCTATTTGACATAGTTCAATGATCCTAGTAACTTCTACTTATATCCTAGATGACATACATATAATCATTTTCTCTAGGTCTTCATATATTCTCTATGTTCACACTAGTTTGCTAACATATCATGCTCTATTATAGACTCATTTTATTATCTCTTGAACATCAAGTTTCCCACGTCTTGAACTCATGCATCACCATAGTGATTCTTGTTGTCATTACTATCTTTATCATATAATAGGCTCTAGTTTTGATGCACATGCCATATTGCACAAATTTGATTGATTACAATAATCATCTTATTGTTTGTATCATAATTTATAGCTTAGCAACATGTTCTTGCATGTTCTTATGCTTGGCTGTTAGGATGATCATAACTTTAAATATCAACCATTGATGTTAAGTTTGGTGCCATGATCTGATGGTCTCGATTGAAATTTCCCACATTCAAAATGCATGAATTGGATCAATATATGATAGGAATACATGATATATTGGATCATTATACACTTATAAAATTTAAATTTTAAAATTTAAAATGCATCCATTAATCTTTTTGATTTGAGCTCTTGTGTGTCGTTAAATCTTCAAACTACCATGAACTTTAATTTTGTCTTGTCATTAAACATCAAGCTCTTTATCTTATATCTCTACTTCCTGAGTCTTCAAAATGAATACACTCCATCAATCTTGTTAAAAATATCATTATTTAACTAGCCTCTATCTCATTATATATCAATCACTTAATCTCATCTAAATCCACTAACTCTGTTATATCTTCATTGCATAATCAATCATTCACTGTTTGATCTTATGATAAGATCAAACTTTATTTCTAGGAGTTACCATGAATATGACACTTAGAATTAGTGTGTGCCTTCTTAACATTGCTTTTATTTCCTTCTATTGAGATACTTGGCATCCTCACATTGATAATTGACTAATTGACTTTGAACAACATCATAGATTTACTGTTCAAGCTCTGTGATTGTGATACTTATCACTAATGCATTAACTCGTAAGTGCCTTTGACATATTGAATTTAATACACATGATTGGATATTCAAAATATGATTAAGTACTAACAATTATATCTTCTAACAAGCTCAAATTTTACCATGTGCAAATTTGACTAAGTATGGTGACCATCTCAATATCCCTGGAAGGATAACTTTTCATCTTCTTATCTTTTGCTTCGCTAATCCACTTGTTCTAAAATTTGGAATATTTAAGATAAAAATGATAATTAAAAAAACCATATGCTCATTTCTTCATAAATCCTTCATGTGTGTGAGATATAAACCCATTAATATGCTCACTCAGATTCTTCTACCACAGAGCCAACTATGCTTAGAACTACATGGAAGGCCAAGTTTGTTCTTGCATAAATTTTGATGTGCCTCATTGCATGACCTATAATTTAGCGTATAATATCTTATCATATAGGGGATTCCAACCATATATTCATCTTCTATTAAAATCTTTATACATGCAAGATAGGACATCATCAAAATGTCTTCTATGTTTTTCTTGCAACCTCCAAATTTGGCAAGCGTGGGAAAAAATTGTCAAAATGCCTGGGATCCCAACATTTCTCATGCATATATTTTATCACGCTAAATTTCATGACCTAAGATTTAGCACATCAAAACTAGGTAAAAAATTAACAAACCCATATTATTCTTTTGTCCTAACACCTCCATGTGTGTAAATGTTGACCTCATCAACATGATTACTTGGCTCTACGTGAACCCTTTTGCAAATTTGGCTAAGTAAAAAAACTTAGTGAATTATATCTAAGTAGATAACTTTGCATCCTCATATATTATATCATGCTTCAACACATGACTTCAAATCTAGTACATAACTACTATTGACTAATGTGCTCAGAACCATATGACCAACTCCCTGAGACTTGTCCATATGTGGAAATGGTGACGTCAGTAAATTGCCTATTCAAATTTTCCTCTATAGAACCAAAATATATAGATGATCAATATGAAGAACTATATGAATTAGACTCATGCACACAAACACTCCAATCTTCCTTGACCTCTTATAGGATTCTTTTCACATCCTCAATTACCATACTCATTCTTGAATATTAATGAAATCCATAGTGCAAATAATCTCCCTTTTGACATCAATGACAATCATATTTACAAAAATATCCCCCTTTGTCATTGATGGAAAACTAAATACTTTGATATTCTAATATTTTCCTCTTCTAGCATTGCTTGCATTAGTTTTTGATGACTATGAACTGAAGTTGTTCATATAAAACTTGTTCCCCCTTAGGCATTGGGACATTTTCCTAAAATCAACTTGGACACTTGCTCTAATCTTATTTGGTAATTATATTTTTTATCCAAAATCTTACAGAGAGAATTTGCACTTCGCCCCCTTTGACATTAATGGAAAAGGGAATCTTTCTCATTATTTATCCAAATGTTCCTTCCCCTTTATTAGATAAAGGAGTTTGTCCAAAACTCTAATACCATCAAGTCACTATGAATTTGAAAGATTATGCATACTTGAGTTTCCTTTTCTCTCTTCTTCTAGGGATTAACAAAGCTTCTATTATTATCCCCCTGGACTCATGCCCTATCACTAAGATCTAGTTATGTGATGTAGGATCCACCACTCCCAAAATTTATCTTAGATACTTAAATTATTCCTAGGAAAGATGTTTGGTGAGTATGTCTATAATTTTGTCTTGTCTTGGCACATATTCCATTATGACCTCTTGATCTAAAACCTTCTATGCTAAGAAGTGATACTTGATTGATATGTTCTTGCTTCTAGAGTGCATCACTAGATTCTTTGATATGTTGATAGCACTTAAATTATCACAAAGAATAGAGATAGGTGATTTGTACTCTACCTTGATGTATTTTAGTGTTTGATTCATCCACAAGAATTGAGTACAACATGGCACTACTGCCACATATTCTAATTATAATGTAGACAGAGTAACTGACTCTTACTTTTTGATCATCCATGAAACAAGTCTATTTCCAAAGAAAAATGCACCACCATTATTGCTCCTTTTGTCATCCACACCTCTTGCCCAATCAGTATCTATATATGCTTTCAAAGTGAAATATTCATTTTTAAGATACCATAGGGCATAGCCAATTATGATTTTGATTCATCTAAATATCCTTTTCACTATATTGACATGTGAGTCTTTGGGAGCAGCCTAAAATCTTTCAACCATGCACACTGCTTGAAAGATATATGGTCTTGATGTGATTACCTATCATTGATTTGTATATAGTCTGATTTGCATCAAGGGTCTCATCCTCTTTGCTAAACTTAAATCTAGTTATCATGGGATTACTAACTGGTTTGATATCTTTGCATAATTGGTTTGGGATATAAATATCCCTTCATTAGTATGTGGTATTTATAAACCAAGGAAGAAATAAAGTTCTCCAATAATAGCCATCTCAAACTCTATTTCCATTTATATATCAATGTCAATGCACATTTTTTATTTCTACCACCAAAGATGATGCCATTTACATAAACAAAAATCAACATATGTTCACCTTCTGATTTCAATTATAAATTGATGTATGCACACCCTTTTTTGAATATTTATTGTTCTAGGTACTTATCTAATCTTTAATACCATGTTATACATGCCTTTTTTAGACCATACAAAGCTTTCTTCAGTCTAAAAACATAATATTCTTCCCCTGATAGCTAAAAACCTTCAACTTATTCTATGTAAACTTCCTCTTCCAAGTTCCCATTCAAGAAAGCAGAGTTATCATCCATTTGATAGACTTAAAACATCTAATAAATAGATAATGATATAAACTTTCTTATGGATTCCAATCTAAAAACTAGATCAAATGTTTCCTAAAAATATATGCCCTCAACTTGTGCATATCCTTTGCACACCAATCTTGCTTTATTTCTTATAACAACTCCATCCTCATTGAACTTATTTTTAAAGACCCACTTTTTACCTATCACATTCTTATTTTAAGGTCTTGAAACTAATTACCAAGTTTTGTTATTTAAAATTTGGCTTAGTTCTTCTTCCATGGATTTTATCCAATTCTCATTCTTGCTAGCTTCGAAATAGCTCGTAGGCTCAATTTTAGACATTAGAGAAAAAAATTCTCCTTGCTTTATGCAACTCTTCTCCGTGTCTGAACTCCATTATTATTTCCAATGATATACTCTATAGGATGATAGTTTTGAATAAATATTGTAGGTGCCTTTTTATTCACTTCCACATGATCTTCATTAGATTCTTCATATTCAAAATCTAATTCTTCATTATAGATTTCTTTGTCATGTTTAACATGTTTTAATCCATCCTCAACCTTGACATTGATGCTCTCTACAATATTGTGTAGCCTTTTATTTTAACATATGTAGGCTTTTCTTGGATTGAAATAACCAAAAAATATTCATTCTTCACATCTTGATTCAAAGCTTCCAAATTTTTCCTCCTTTCTCATAATGTAGCATTTGCAACCAAACATTCTAAAATACTTCACAAAGGTAGGTTTTCCATACCATAGTTCATAAGGAGTTTTGTCATTGTTTACCCTTAGTTTAACTCTATCTAAGATATATACTACTATTTGGATTGCTTCTCTCTGGTATCCATCAAGTAACATGGCCTCTTTTAACATCATTCTAGCCATCTCCTTGACTATCATGTTCTTTGTCTCAACAACTTCATTATGATATGGAATATTTGTTGTAGAGTAATTTCTTATGATTCCATTTTTCTCACAATAATCTATGAACTCATTTGAGATGAATTCTCCACCTTTATTGGATCTTAAGCATTTGATTTTTCATCCAATCCCATTCTCCACCATGACTCTAAATATATTGAATCTCTCAAATGACTATGACTTGTCCTTAAAAATGGTTACCCATGTCATTATAGAGTAATCATCTACAAATAACATGACATATCTCTCTCTTTTATATATTCTTGTCTTAATAGGACCGCAAAGATTAGTATGAAATAATTTTAGAGGATTTATAGTTGTATACTACTTTATTTGAAATTTGACCCTTGTCTTCTTTCCTAGTTAACATTCCTTGTAATTAGTGTTTGTAGGTTTGGTTATATTAGGCATGTGTCTAACACACTTCTTTGAGCTCTCTTTCACTAGGTTATCAAATTTGACATGACCCAGTCTTCTATGCCATAACCTACTCCCATCAATCTTTCTTATCAGGCAACTATTAGCATTCACTTCAATAATATTATAGATATTGCTTTACATTCTTTTCCCTTTTACAACTAGTTTTCCAGATCTCTTTAACTTATAGATTTCTACATTAAATGTGACCTTATATCCATTATTAAACATTTGGATGACACTTAGTAGATTATGATTTAACGTTTCAACATAAAGGACATCATGTGTAGGTAGTTTTTCATCTATGTTTAAGGTTCCTTTACCTCGATATTTATTACAATATTGTCTCCCAAGATGACAGATCCTTCCTTACATTTACTTAATTTTATGAACTTAATCTTATCACCAATCATATGTTTTGAACAACCATTATCTATTATGCACAAATTCTACTCCTTGGAATGGAATGTATTTTAAGAAATCATATATTTATGTTTCACTTTACACACATCATTACATTTCTAATTTCGATCATTTTTCTCCTTTTTAGAGACTTTTGAACCTTTGTTCTTATTGGGAGGCATGCCTTCATTTTTACGTTGTGTTTTTGGTATAAAAATTTTTGCTCTATATTGTTTAGGTATGTGATAAAAATTATTACAATTATAGCATATTATATTTATATCTAATAAGGGATCAAATGAATTTATACTTTCAAAATGTGTTCTCC
This sequence comes from Torreya grandis, assembly GCA_037957365.1. Taxonomy (NCBI): domain Eukaryota; kingdom Viridiplantae; phylum Streptophyta; class Pinopsida; order Cupressales; family Taxaceae; genus Torreya; species Torreya grandis. The sequence goes on from JARHVA010001205.1 coordinate 2,045,319, forward strand.
TTTTAGGTACAACTTGACAATCAATAGCCCTATGACCAAACTGATTACATGTATAAAAATAACAATATTAATATGATGAATACCTTATCATAGAATTTATTTGAGTAGTATGAGGAGCTCTTCCAAACTCTGGCTTCTTCAAGTCTCTCACTTTTGTGTATCTATTTGCATCATCTACCTTTGTCTGCTTCTTTTCTTCAATATTCTTTTCTTCTTTAGCTTTCAGCACATCATCTGTGTTTGAGTCTATCTTTTTATTCTTGAAATATTTCTCTTTATTTGCTCTTGATTCTCCTTTTGATTTGATGTTATCATATATGTTATCAGATGTACTAGTTATGAAACTTTTTCCTTTTTCATAACCAAAACTTGATCTCTCTTTTGAAGGCTTTTGAGGGTTGATCAATTCATCAAGAATGTTTAATCCTCTTATCAACTTCAAACTTTTATCTATTTGTCATTTATATTTTTCAATATCTTTTCTCAGAGCCACTATCTCTAATTCTAGCTTCATGTACTCATCAGATTTAGATTGTAGTTCAAGTTTGACTACATCTTCTATTCCTTTGTCCTCTTCAACTTGTGTCTTTAGACTAACCACCATTTGATTAGATTTTTAAAGACTTTTGGACATTTTCTCATTCTCCTTTTTTCCAATATTCTTTTGTTTTGAGTTATCTTTTCTTAGCTTGTCTATTTCTTCTAAAGAACAAATGAGTTCACACTCTAAATGCACTTCTTCTTGTTCTAAATCTGATTTTTTAACTTATTCTTGATCCACAAAATTTGAAATTATTGTCATGAATATGAATTATTTTTCCTCATCCATAAAATCATATTCATGATCATCATCATAACTATCACTATCATCCATTAAATCATTATCTTATTTTATGTATAGGCCTTTCCTATTTTCCAAGAAGTTCTTCTTCTTAGAGTAGTGAGGTTTCATCTTTTTACTATTCTCTTCTTGCTCAGAGTTATCCTTGTTTTTATAAGGGAATTTAGGAGCAAAATTTTCTACTTTACCATGGTTAAATCATTCGAAGGGTAACTTACCTTTGTACTTTCCAAAAGATCTCAATATTTTGATAAAATTAGCTTCTTCTTCATCAGTCTCCTCAGATCCAAATATAGGTTTCTTCTGCCTTCATTGGTTTGGATGCTTTGAATACAAATTCTCTTTTGAATCTATTTGTTTCTCCTATTCTCATCTCATAGGTTGTGAATGTTTCATGAAAGTCATCAATAATGAGTTTATATAGATCTCTTGATTTCATGTTTATAGATATTTTAAAGTCATACCTTGATGGTAGAGATCTTACGACCTTTTTTATAATGACTAGATCTTTCATCTGTGCTCCAAGTCCTCTGATTGCATTGATTATTTTATCTAAGCTATAGCATTAGTCTACAATTTCTCTTCATTCATTTTAAGTCTTTTGAACTTGCCTTTGAACATTTGTATCTTGGTCTACTTTACCTTGTTATTAGCGTCATATGTTATCGCCTTCATAGGTGATTTTTTATTTGATCAAGATATCTTGTATATTTTGACAATGCATCGCTTTAACAAACTCTAAATTAGAAAATCCACATAAAATAAAATTCTTAGCCTTGACATTTCTTTCATATGATTTCTTGGTACCATGATCAGTAAGAGTTGTAGCAGGAGTTATATATCCATTTACAATAGACATCCATACATCAAACCCTAATGAAGGTAAATATGCTTCTATTCTTATTCTCCAAAATTCATAGTTTGATACATCAAAGAGAGATGCCTTTTTAAAGGAAGATCCTTCTTGATTAGCCATTTGTGTTCACCATCCAAGATCTACCTGTGATTATTAAACTTATTTTAAGGAACTAGGGCTCTAATACCAATTATTTAAACACAACTATATACTAAAGGGGGGGGGGTGTAAATCATTATATTGATTAACTTAGTCCTTTTATTATCTTTTTAAATTAGATTAAAACTATATGTAGAGATCATATACACATAAATAGACACAATACTAGATATACCATGGAAAACTCAATATGGGAAAAACCACCATGAGAATAGTTGATATAATTTGTCATTCTAATCTAGCCTCACAATAAAAAACCTCACTAGTTATAGTGTTTAAGGGTACCAAGCCTAAGGAGACACTAATCACCTGAATTAAGAGCACTTACTCTAAGGAATCACCCACTGCTTAACTATGCACCAACTCAGCTTATCTAATGGTACCTACCTATCAGATTCTACTATAGAAATATAAATCTAAATTACAATATATATTCATAAATGAATCTAAATATCTATTCTCTATTATAGGTTTAGTCTATAACTTCCCATGCTCTACACTTCATCTCTCTTCTATTATACTCCACCTCTCTGCTTTTGGGTCTCTATATATCTCTATTTGACATAATTCAATAATATTAACAACTTTTGCCTGTATCCTAGATGACATATATATAATAATTTTATCTAAGTCTTCATATATTTTCCATGTTCACACTAGTTTTACAACACATCATGCTCTATTCTAGACTCAGTTCATTATCTCTTAAACAACAATTTACCCACATCTTGAACTCATGCATCACCATCATGATTCTTGGTCACATTACTATCTTTAGCATATGTTTGGATATGTTTTTGATGCACATGCCATATCACAGATATTAGATAAATTACAATAATCAATCTCATTGTTTGTATCATAATTTATGGCTTACTTGTATGTTCTTACACTTAAAATTTAGGATGATCATAACTTGAAATATCGATTGTTGATCTTAAATTTGGCAACATGATCTAATGTTCTTCATTCAAAATTATTCAACGTTAAAACATGCATTGGATTAATCTCTGACAGTCTTATGCACTCTATTAGATCCATGTACACTTTTAAACATTAACTTTTCAACTTTAAAACGTTTTCATTTATTTTTATGATCCAAGCTCCCGTGTGCCATGAGATATTCAAACTAACACAAACTTTAATAATGTCTTATCGTTAAAAATCAGTTTATTTATCTCATCCCATTTCTTTCTAAGTATTTGGAATGAATACGGTCTATCAATATCATAAAGTAATCTTGTTCTTTAACATGCCTCTATCTCATTAAATATCAATCACTTAATCTCATCTGAGTCCACTCACTCTGTTATATCTTCATTACATGATCCATCAATCATTATTTGATCTTATGAAAAGAAAAAACATTATTTCTAACAAGCTCTTGTGAATGTGACACTTAGCATTAGTGTCTACCTTCTACATATTAATTTTAGTTCCCACTATTGAGGCACATGTCATCCTTGCATTGGTCATTGACTAATTGACTTTGAACTGAATCGTAGATTTACTATTCAAGCTCTATCATTGTGACACTTATCACTAGCATGTTCACTCACAGTTGCCATTAACATATTAAATTTTTTATGCATTATTAGATATTCAACATATGATGAAGTGCTAACTATTAGATCTTCTAGCAAGATTGAAATTTACATTGTTTAAATTTGACTAAGTATGAGGACCATCTCAATATGCTTGGAAGGCTAACTTTGCACCTTCATATCTTTTGCTTCACTCATCTTCCTATTATAAAATTTGAACCATATAAATTAGACATGATAATTAATAAACCCATATTCTCATTTCTTATTGAATCCTTTATGTGTACGAGATATAGTTCCGTTAATCTAATTACTCATATTCTTTTGCCATAGAGACAACTATGCTTAAAACTACCTAGAAGGACAAATTTGTTCTTGCATAACATTTGATGCTATTCATCACATGACATATAATTTTAAACATAATATTCTCTCACATAGGGTATTCTATCCATATATTCATCTACTCTTGAATCCTTCATACTTGCAATATATTATATCATCAAAATGCCTTCCTAGTTTTTATTATAACCTGTATATTTGGTTATGTATGGGAAAACACTATCAAAATGCCTAGGAGCCCAACTTTACTTATGCATATCTCTTATTGTGTTACATCATATGACCTAAAATTTATTACATATAAATTAATCATAAAAATAAATAAACACATATGATCATTTTGTCTTAACACCTCCATGTGTGAAAATGTTGACCTCATCAACATGCTTACTTAGCTCTACTTAAACCCTTTTAAAAAATTGGCTAAGTATAGAAACTTAGTGAATTCTATCTTAGTAGCAAACTTTTCATCCTCATATCTTCTACCATGCTTTAGTGCATGACTTAAAATCTAGTTAATAACAACTAGGGACCAATGTGATGACAACCATATGGGTAATTCCCCTAGACTCATCCTCATGTGGTAATGATGACATTAACAAATTTTCTATTTACATTTTCCTCTATAGACCCAAAATGTCTAGATGATCAATATAAAGAATTGGATGAATTCCACTCATGCACACAAGCACTCCAATCATCCTTAAACTCTGATAGGATTCCTTTCACATCCATAAAATCACCATGCATTTCCCCTAGCATTAATTACATCCATAATTCTAATAATGTATCTTTTGAAATCAATGATAATCATATTTCCAACATAAACTTAAATCCCTAAACCCTTAATCCTAAACCATAACCTTATAACCCCAAACCCCAAACCATAAAATCTAAACCATAAATACTAAACCCAAAATATTTAACCGAAAGCCCTAAT
>JARHVA010001205.1:2055000-2105000 GCA_037957365.1 Torreya grandis
AGGCCTATGTAAAAAAAAGGGTTTGTGTGGAAGTGGATCTACTCAAGGATATCAAAAAGTATATTTATAATCAAATTAAAAATAATTTTTTGTTTTAATAAGTGCTTTACACCAATTTATCGAATACCTATTTAGTAACTAATACTTAGATCATATGATCCAAGAGTGTCCCTTAATGGTACATACTCATGTTGCTCCTAAAGTGAAGGGTTGACTTAGAGCTACAACCTAGAGTGGAAATGTTGATGGTTTGACCATGGTCACTAGTAAAAATAATAATTTGGAAAGAGGTAGTGGTAAGACTCAACCTTCTAATTATCACCTAGTCATGGCTCCCAATGTCTCATCCCTTTTTGGTATAATTGGTGTTTCTGTGCCTAACAAGTCTTTACCTCTACTTATGCACACCTTGTTTCACCTTTAGCTTCTCAAGCCCAATTGTCACAACCCCTCCTAGGGTGACCTCATCAAAATAAGAGAATAATATCATTAATATATACCATAAATCAATCCTTTAGAACTCTATAAGTTCCTTTTCTTCTCATGAAGAGGAATACATAGCCCATAAGTGATAGCCTTTTTAGAATGGTGGTTTTATGAAGCAAAAACCTTCTTTCAATTTGTTTACTACTATTGAATATCTGATAGAGGGTGTTGGCATGAACCTTGATGTTTCACAATGTTAGTCTATCCATGGAATCTTTTGGACCTTACTAATTCTCCATATAAGTATGCAGTCAAGAATAATTGTTAGCTTTTTAGTAATATGAAAATTATTTATATGAAATAAGTAAAGATATTTGGCCTTATCCTTTCGAATACATGGTGAGTTATTTATCCTAGACCCATTTTCATAATTCCATATAAGAATCTGGTTGTGGTGGGTTTATCACTCTTTTAGCTCCATGACTTTATTAACATTTTATTTCTTAGGATCTAACCCACTCATTGTGTTACTTGGACTTTATTTGAATTTGATAATCACATTATTAGGTTGGTCAATATTTATTCCTTTAATGATGTTTTATAATGGACATTTTTTTTATATGGTTGGCAAAATCTCTTCTATATGATCATAGGATCCTTTGTGGGGATTTCAACATGGTAAAATCTCTTAAGGATAAATATGGCTATCTCCCTATGGATTGGTGTGATGATAAATGAGAAGTATAATTTTACATGCACAATAAACTCGGTGTGTTTGATGAAAACTACAATCAAAGGAAATATTTAGATCTCCTTAGTTTACCTCGTACATTTTTGACAAATAAAGGATCAAGTTATTCAACATTTTGACTAGGATTTGTTGGCTAAGCAAGATCTTTTATTTATTTTCCCTATTCAAGAAAGAGTATTTTTCATTCTCCCTAGGACATTATTATTGGATCATCATCCTATTTATTCCAATATTGAGTTGTTTAATACTCAAGTGAGGCCTTGCAAAACCTAGTTTTATCTCAATATTGTCACCTTTAGCATGAGAGAACTATCAAGCGCATTATCAAACTTTCGGATTTGGTTCCTAGGCCTAATGTAGACTCTAGCTAGATAAAGTAGTTGATAGATGCTATTTTTCACACTACCACCTTTATTCATGCTTATGGTATGTAAACCTCTCTCTTTTACTAACATATTAGTAATGTTAAAAACTATGAAAACCTATAGGTAATAAAGGAACTTAAAGCCTTTCCTTTTATTGTCTATTTGTAAAACCATTAATCCTATTTTCATCATAAGATGCAATGTTATGAGGCATAAAAATATAGAGGGCCTCAACTTTGAACTCAAATACATTGGATAAAAATTGGGGACAAGGTAACCAAGATAGTTTTGGCTCATTTGCATTTTATAATGGATGCTAATAGAATTAAAGGTATAAATGTGGGATATATTAGACTTAATAAAATCCTTGAAATTTATTAATATTATTTTCATCATTATCATGGTATTTTTTAGTCAAGTCATATTTTCCTAAGTGTGAATATACTTTTGCCTAGTGCCTACAATCTTCCCTTATAATGTTCTTGATGCTCAATAGGTTTCTTGTGATAGGCCTGTAAACCTAAATAATCCTAAGTAAACTATTATGAACATGGATAATAATAAATCACCAGTCATTTATGGCTTCTCATGTGAGTTCTACTAGACCTTATGGGATACTCTGGGTCCAAATACTTACAAGTTTTATTTTGAAGTGGTGTTGAAGAATTCTTTGGGACCTATTACAAATCAAGGTAACATCATGTTTGATCCCAAATTTGATTAGTATGATGTTTTATTTAATTGGAGACATCAATTTTTATTATAAGATTATTTATAAGTCACTACCTCTCAAACTTAAGCATATCCTTACATTATTTGTTAAAAGTGAGCAAACTAGATTTATCTAGCATAGACACATCCTTGACAATGTCATTGTTGTCTATGAGTACATAGAATGGGATTTTTCTCTAGTCAAAAGGCCCTATTTATTAATATTTATTTTAAGAAGGATTATGACTACATTGAGTGGCTAGTTATTTAAGCTATGCTTGAAGCACTCAATTTTGGTCCTAGATTTGTTTAGGTGATTGATATGCCTTTTTAGAATGTTAGGTAAAGTAATAATACTAATATAACCCTTTCCTCTCAATTTGATATTCATACACGCATGCATGAACGCACGCACACACATACACACACACACACACACACACACACACACACACACACACACACACACACACACACACACACACACACACACACACACACACACACACACACACACACACACACACACACACACACACACACACACACACACACACACACACACACACACACACACACACACACACACACACACACACACACGCACGCACACACGCACGCACATGCACACACACACAAAGGAAAATAGTACTTTATCTCATTTATTTTATGCATTACCAATTTAAGGTTTTACCTATTTGTTAGCTAATTATGCCTTTAAAGTCTTGGTGAAAATTATCTCTTTCCCTAATTTTAGTTGTCAATTTATAAATGGTCACTTTATTGATGACTTTCTTCTCTCTATCTATAGGAAGAGGAAGAGTTAGATAATCATTCTATAGATTATCTTCAAAATTTTTTTTGGTCTCTAGATCCTCCATTGAATGGGAAAATTGTAGTGATATCACCAGCTTCTCTTTCCCAAACCCCCTTGGCTAAAGGGATATCAGTGGTAGTGTTTTCTTCCATGTGTTCATTCTAAGTTGCTTTGTATTCCTTTTGGTTTTTTGGATTATCATGTTGAGTTGTGTTCCTATATTGTTCAAAGGGTTGAGAAAAAAAACTAATTAGATTAAAAAACCCCTATCCTTGGTAGGTAAGTTTTATATTTGATCCATGGTATTGACATCTATGAATGTTTATTATTATTACTATTATGATCCTTCTAATTTTTCCTATATTAGACTAGAAAAGATTATAATAAATTTCCTTTGGGCCAATTCTAAAGGACGTAAATGCTTTGATAGAGTTTCCTAGGATATTTGTTGTTGGCCTAAAGAATCAGATGGTTTGGGTCTCTTGGATATCAATCTTCAAGGTCTTACTCTCAAAATTAAATGGGTTATCTTGCTTCATCATTGTATCTCTCAAGGATTGTAGTAAGAATGCATAGAAAGTCCTTAGGATTCATTCTCTTCTCATTATCCTTATTAATTTTAAAATTAGTGGTAATTTTGTTATTCACATCATTTGGAAAGGTTGGGAGAAATTCAAACCCCATCTCATTTGGGTAGGGGAGGGTTTCAAGAATGGTATTTATAGTAATTAGCATTCCCTTTGGTGTTCTCCTTGTTTAAATTTTCATAATTTTAACTTTACTTTAGTCCATTGGATCAAAGGCTTATAGATGTTTTAAAAAGGTGTGAAAAACATTTGGGATATTTTTTGTAAAGTGAGATATTATCAAATTCATTCATAGCAAGTTTTGAATAAATTTAAACTAAATAATATAGATGTTGAGTATATCATAGAGATTAAAGCCTCCATACATGTTGAATATATTCATAATATTAGAGTTAACTACTTTGCTCCCTAGTATAAAGATTATCATTATCCTACACCCATTTCTTTTACTCCTAATTCTCCTCATCTAGGGTATAATATTTTAGCTTCCTATCACTTTAAGATGATATTTTCAACCACTAATGGAACTTTCAATCCATCCATGTGGTTTGATCTAAAATGGTTAAAAGAGTGTGGGATGGTCCCATTGAGCCTAAAATAATATGTCTTAGAAATGGTTAGAGGACAAGGATGAATAATAGTTACTCATATGAGAAGGACTATGCAAGGGATGCAGAGGAAAGTGGAGCTATTAACTACAATTATAAAAAATCAGAGACAAATGCAAGTGGAAGATGAAATAGAGGAATAAACAGATCATGAAGATGAAATTCAATAATAAGAGCAATGGAAACAACCACTATCAATAGAAAAGAGGATGGCTAGTGTTTTAGAGAGAAGTAATGAAGGAATCAAGGTTGGTGTTCCTAATTGTGGAGGTAGTTTATAACTAGAGGAGTTGATAGATTAGATGAATAGCATGGATAAGTTTTTAGAATATAAAATCTAAGAAGCACTAAGAAATTAAATTTTATATTCATGAAATTGAAGGGTCATGCAATGTTTTGGTGGGATCAACTACAGAAAGAGAGATAGAGAAAAGGTAAAGAGAATATAAAAATATGGAGCAAGACAAAGAAGAAGTTGAGGGAGATATTTATTCTTGTGGATTATGTGAAAACTATATACAGAAGATTCCATAATTTGAGGTAAAAGAATCAAAGTATACAAGAGTTTATAGGTGAGGTTTCCAAGTTTTCCATATAAGTGGATCATGATGAAACAAAAGAACAAATGACTACAAGATGTGTAAATGGTTTGAATTTTTATATACAATATTAATTAAGAATTCATAAAATACTTTTCATGGAAGAAGCTTATCAATTAGCTTTAAAGGTATAACAAAAGTAGAATAAATAAAATTTTAGAATATCAATTGGGAAAAGAAGAGGATATAGTAAGGGGATGATGTGGGTTTAATACCACTGGAGGTGGGTTGAATCCCACTAGAGGAGAGCTATCATGTGGTGTAGAATGGCAAGAAGATAATAGACATGGGTTTCAATACCAACAAAGATGAAAAGGGTTTTAGAGAGAATGATTTTATAATGGTGCTAGAGAGGGTGGTTTCCAAATAAACATAGGTCTTCTATTTTTTTATAGATGTAAAGAAGAAGGGCATAGCACATTTGAGTTTTGTCACTATCATGAACAAGAAAGGAGCCAAGAGGATCTTTGAAGAGTAAATTTTGTTGAGACTAAGATACAAGAGCAAAATATTAAATTTATAGCAAAAAATATTGGGACAAATCTCATGATGATTAAAATAATGATTGATCTAAAGAAAGAAGAGGTGCAAAATAAGGAAGATAATGTTGCATGGATACTTATAAATGTTTTTCGAACAAGGTGTACTTCGAGAGGTAAGATATGAAAAGTAATTATAAATGGTCTTAATTGTAAAAATATGGTTTCTAAGGAGAATATTGAGTTTAAATAGATTTTTAATCAGAAAAGCATCATTATCATTATCGTATTGCATGGTTTAATAAATGGAATAAACTTACATTAGATAGAAGGTGTTTAATTGAGTTTCTTATAGGAAAAACATACAAGGATGAAATATGTCATAATGTTTTGGCAATAGATGCATGCCATGTGTTATTATGAAGACCATGATAGTTTGATATAAAATTAATTCATGATAAATAAAAAATTAGATACTTTCTTGAAGTTGGTATGTAATGAACCCAAATACTATAAAGACAATAAATTTACCAATAGGCAAAAATTTCAAACAATAACCAGAATTTATTCATATTGAATGAATTAAAATAATTACATATCAAAACCATGCTTAAATAAGCATCAAATCATAATTAGATTTGACATGTAAAAATTTGAAAAAAAACTAAAATCTAAAAATCTTTTATTTTTAGCAGCTTCTATTTTTAGTAATTTTTGCATGCAAATACACAAAACTCTAAGAATCTCCCAAAATAATATAAATGGTAAAATTATCCTATTATAATACTTTTAACTGAAGTTCACATCTGATCATGAAAATATATAATTTCTAAAAAATAAATTTCTTAAAAAACTCAATAAACTACAATTTTGAACGCTGGGATGGTTATGTTTGGCCTTAAAAAAAAATAAAAAATACCTCTACGAAGAAAGCTCAAATGGAGATACAAGTCAAAAATTATAGCCTCTGAAAGTTTGGCCTATTTTTTCCACATCAGTATAAAGGTAATTTTATTAACTCCAAAAGAATAAGGGAAGACTAAAAACATGTTGTCTATAAAAGAATTTATCAAAGACATAGAAGAGGTGCAAACAATATTAGAATTATCATAAGTGTTGAAAGAGTTTGTAGATATTATACCTAATGAGTTACTGCATGGTTCACCACCAAATAAATACATTCAGCGTCAAATTTATTTAATTCTATCTCTACCCAAACAAACAACTTATAGGATTAATCCAACAAAACATATAAAATTAAATAAACAAGTTATTGTACTAGTGAGGAAGGGTGTATTGATGGAGGGTTTGAGTCCATATACAAAACTAACATTACTAAATAAAAATAAAGATGGAGGGTGGAGGATGTGTGCGGAAAGTAGAGAAATCGATAAAATTACCATCAAATATAGATTTCCTATTCGTTATTTAGTTGATATGATGGATGTTCTTACAGGAGCTAACTAATTTATCAAAAGTGATCTAATGACTGGTTACTATTACATTAATATTCGTGAAGGAGATGAATATAAAAAATTTCAAGACTAGGGATGGATTATATTAGTGGATGGTGATGTTATTTAGATTATCTAATGTACCCAACACATTTATGATGGTGATGAACATAATACTATGAGATTACATTGGTAAGTTTGAGGTCATTTATTTTGATATTTAGTAAAAATAAGGTATATCACTTAAGGAATTTTATAATGGTATTAAACTTATTAATAAAGGAGAATATCTATGCAAATTTGAAGAAATGTAGGTTTCTAAAAAATAGTTTTATAATTTTAGTATTTTTATTTTCAACAGATGGAGTAAATGTGGATGGAAAAAAATTAAAGTCAATTAATGAACTTGGCTTATTTAAAGAAGCATAATATTGGTAGGAAACTTTCATGGTTTAAAAACATATTATAGTAAAGTCATTAGTAATTTTAGCAGTCTTGTTTCACCAATAATAGATTGCATGACAGGAAAAGAATTTGTGTGGATAAGGAAAGTAACAAAAAGATTTGAATTGTTAAATAGTAAGATTACGACAAAAATTATTAAATATCATTACTAGATTTAAAACAGTGTTTGACATGGATTGTGATGCTTCACATGTGGGAATTGGTTTTGTGTTGAGTGAAGAAGGAAGGTATTAAATAGAATATTTTAGTGAGAATTTGAATGGGGTAAGAAATATGTATTTTACATATGATGTGGAATTTTATGTCATTGTAGAAGCATTAAGACATTGGAGGTATTAATTGGTGCCTAAGGATTTTATCATATTTAAATATCATGAGACATTGAAGTATTTGAACACTCAAAAGATATTAAATAGTAGGCATTGAGAGTGGATGTATTTCTTGTAGAGATATAATTTAGTTATGAAATACAAATTATGAATATATAATTGGGTAGATGATACTTTCAGCGGGAGAGTGCTGCTGTTAAATACTATGGTGAGTGAAGTAGATAGATTTGAAGTTGTTAAGGAATTACAAGATATTGATCTCAATTTTGGAAAGTTAGTTGAGTAGTGTAAGAATCCTTTAGTATGTAAAAATATAAAGGAAAAAACTTGAAGTGGTAAGAGAAAAAGGTGAGAGTTAACTATGGGAATCAATCCTATAAACATGATGTTTTATTCCTAAATGCCTAGAATGACACTAAGGTTCATACGAGCATGAAAAAAGTAGACATGTCTATGATTATAGCCTAACACATAGAATATGACCTGATAATTAAATTATTGAGGAGGATGACAAAAGAATTTAAAGTCAACAATGGTTTTCTACATCCATTTATAACCCTTTTCCCAGAGAAGGAGCAAATAGACGAAATCAAAATGTCTCATTTGAATAAGTGAATGTGGAATATACATAAGAATTTATCCAAGGCTCACCTCCACATATCATCACTTCTACTCCTCCTCCACCTATAATTAGCACAGAGGGTCCTACATGTTCTACTATGATAATTGGAATATTTTATATGATGCATTTTTATCCACTCACCACTATGTAGTAAGTAAGTCTTCATACGTTCCTTTCTTCAGTTTCTATTATTTCTCCTCCTTAATCACTATCTCATGGAGTTACACCATAATTCTCACTTTCCAAATCACTCGGGAAAACATCTACACCTCCTAATAAAAAGCCAATGGCTACTGATACTCTAAATTCATCTCCACATATTACCCCAGTATCTTCATCATCTTCCATGCCGCTTCCTTGAGGATAGGATTCTATTTATACTAAGGCACCTTTTGCCTAAAAGAGAAAGCCCAATAATCCTCTAGATTCACCATAGAATGCATTGAAAGAGTGAGAACCTTAGGAAATATCAGGCAAAGAAAAAGAGAGAGGAAGAGGTTAACAGAGGTTAGATCCCTTTGATTTATTAGACAATGATTAATAATAGAAGAAGTGTGATACTGAGGAAAAACGTGTTTTTATGACACAAAAAAGGATCATAATATACCAACGAAACTATAGAAAGTGATATTCAATAAGAATGGATGGCCGAAGATGATGCTCAGAAAGTGATATTGGGATAGACTAAAGAAGATCCTACTAATCTATTATCAGATATAGAATAATAAAAGTAAGGTGAGGTAAATTCAAAACTAATAACCTCAACATAGGATCCATCATCAACCATACCTACATGATCTTTAATTCAAAATATTTTAGTTACAATAGTAACAACTTCCCCAGCTACATCTCCCCAAAATGTAATTACATAAGTATCTTATTCTTTATATACTTTAAATGCTATGATTAAAATATGTATTATGTATTGGTTCTGATTATTTACATTCTTTCACCCCAAAAAATAAGGACCAAGTAGCCACAATGCCAATTTTGTCAACCACAGTCCAAACTCCTCTATGTTTTTCTTTTCCACCTCCAAGTTGGTCTCCTAAGATACCTAGTACTACTAAAACCACAATAATAGTTGTATTCACATCAATTAAAAATTATCTACAATATTTTATTAACACCCACATGGCATAATCATTCTTTGGTGCCACTAACCCTCTATCCTCTCAACCAACAGGGCAAGTATATTTTGAGAGCCTAGTGTCCACTTCTATTTTTTCTGCATGAGAGACTCACCATTGGACAAGATTCCTAGATAGATTATTATTTAATTACAATACACAAAGATTCTAGTCAAAGAAGGTCAAGTATATCATTGCTGCCTTGGCACAGAATAAAGTTATTAGTAAGAATAAATCTATACATATTTTTCCTCAGTTCAGGGAATCTTTTCATAAACTAATTCTTCCTCTAGGGTAATCTCTTACTTATAATCCTACATAAACAAAGAAAATAGAGTAACTGATTGCATTGAATGTCCATTAATGAAGTCAAGGGTTACAACAAGAATAAGTAGGAAGATAAGTATCAAGAAAGGAGCACTATATATTCCCCAAAGGAAATCATTAATCATGTGCATGGTGTAATTGAGAAGATATACGCCAAAACAATTTGATAAGGTATGCAAATGATGAGTCCCAACCTCAGTGGTGAGATGTATATCAATTAGTTAATAAAATTAATACAATGGAAGCCAAGCTTCATTTTTTCATCTAAGATACAATAAATAGGGCCACTTAAATTTAATAATAGCACCATATGTTACATGGGCCCAAAATCATGTGTCTACCAAAAGAGATAGATTGATTAACTGGAATTAAGAGATTCAATCCTTAGTAAATTAGTTTACAAATCATGAAGGATAATATATCTCAATTTTGAAAGGCATGAGGGTTACTATAGTAATCAATCCCCTTAGGTAATTGGCTCTTAATCCCATTTTTGGGAATATTCTTTGGCTTGTAGTTGATAGATTTAGAGCAACAATTGAAAAGCCCATTTATATAACCAATGAGGAGATTGTACATTTAATAAATTATTCTAGAGATAGGTTTACTACCACATAAAGGTATTTTATGTAGAGGTTAGAGTGGCATTGAGCACTCAAATGAGGATGATGAACAAACTTCTATAGTTTTTCAAGCGACATTTTCTAGATTTTAATGCTATTATTATTGATTTTTTAGACTAGCCATGCCTTGCAACTATAAATAGAAGGAAAATGATAATCAACTTCAACACTAGGGGATTATCTATCACCTCCTCCAGGCACTTCAGCTATGACTTTAGTCTCATCTCTAGTTAGCATGTTGACATCATTAGTACCCATTCAAAGTAGAACTCAAGACATGACTGTGACTATAGTTACAATTGCGATCATGCATATTCCATCCACGTCCATTGCCATGTCATGAAGAAACTTTTGTAATTAAAATTTCACTTGTAAACCAAGTTTATCTTTAGCTATTCTATTTCTTATGACTGAATATTCTTTTGAAAAAATTGTTATTTTTAATGAATATATTATAAACATGCATGTTATGCATAAGCTTATACAAGCAGTCTATTTTCAGTAGTTATTTTATGTTACCCAGGATTATAAAAACATTGACTTTGCTTATCCATTTCTTCTAAATTACTTAAATAATTTACCTTTGTTCTCATTCAGCTATCTTCATAGCAATTGTGAGACTAGGACTCTCTTCTTTAAATCTCACAATCCTACACTTTCAATGAAAATGGAAAAGTCATAAACTATAAATAATTATTTTATATGCATACTCCAATGATTCTTTTTACATCGTGAGAAACATCAAATTAGATAGATAAGGAAACATAGCATTAGACGTAACAAATTCAAAATTGACATTCATTCCTGCATCAACAGATCCCATCAATCCCATCTAAAGGTAAAACATATTTTAATAGAAAAATATTTTTACATTGACTTCTATAAAACTTACTACATCAAATTTAGCATATGAGATTAACCAATCAACTCATTTTTTTTCTTGTTCAAGGTATGAACATGTTTTACACCCACTTACCTTTTAGGCAATCTCAATAATAATAATAATAATAATAATAATAATAATAATAATAATAATAATAATAATAATAACAACAACAACAACAACAACAACAACAACAACAACAACAACAACAACAACAACAACAACAACAATAATAAATAGCTCATGTAAAGACTTGGTGCCTGGAACCCTTGTTATTATCACAAATCTAATTCATATAACCTTAAAACCTAAACCACGTAGAATGGGTAGGTAGACGTGTAGAATGAATGAGTTTTATTGATTATGGATTATAAATCAAAGTTAATATTTTTAAGGGGTCTGAGAACAAGAAATCAAAATATAGTTCAGATTAATGTGTAAATTCTATATGTACAATGCAATTGACATTTTCCATGTGATCAAATGTGAGGGGAGACTATCAAGTAAAGTCCAAAAGGGACCAATTTAAATAATGGCGTCACCTCGTGACCAAATGAACTATTGTCTTTTGTCAGATATTCATTGATGACAAATACGTAAAGACATGGCCATTAAAATCTCTTGATGTTCCCATTTATAAACCACATGATCAAATGCCTTTTCGGATACTATAATAATTAAAGTCACCATACTGGGATTTTACTACCCACAAGAGGATTAAATTACTCATTCACACCTTTATAATGATATATAAATATACACTACTATGAATCGCTAAAGTTGAGCGAATTATGCTCAACTATGTATTTTTTAAATGCATGGTTTACTTTGTTGTTGACCATCTTATATGCCATTGGGAACACCTTTGGTGAATCAAAATTAATCCCTATTGCCTTTCTTACATATAAGAAGGATTTCATAATGTATCAACTTAACATCTTTTAGATAAATGTGTTTAAAATATCTTTTGACATATTTTAGATATATATTTTTAAATAATAAAATGATTGAAATGAAATCTAAACGAATATAAAATTTTGTTTTAAAAATAAATAATCTAAAAAAATTATTTCTATCATTTAAATTATATAAGCCAAATATTTCAATAAAACCTATAAAAATATTGTGAGGGTTTAAGAGAACTATTATAATATTTTATAAGTTTATATTATCATAAAAACTTTCTGAAATAATTTATTTCAATATCTTATTTAATATGACTCTAAAATTAATCATTTATAAATTTAAATAGTATTTTTATACATAATTTGGATAATTAAATATGAAATGAAGTCAAAAATACTACTAAGACTATTTAAAATAATAATTATTACATTAAAAATACATAAATTTATTTAATATAAAACAAGTTGAACTCGGAACAAAAAAATACAATAAAATTGAAACATCCTTCCAAAGATAACCGTGAACATATCTTAAAACAATTCCCTACTTATATAAACTATAAAATTAATATAATCACATAAATAGAGCTAAATTAAACATTTAAATCACAATCCAAGTCACACCATGTATATCCAAAATCATAAATCCACCAACTCCAAATCAAAATGCAAAATTCAATTTCATTTGCAGTGAAGCGGACTCAAGGAATTTAGGAACGGATCGCTGTGATTTTTAAAACTTTCTTAAAATAAAAGAACGCTTCTCACACCAAAGAGACTGCCGCATTGGTCATATCACCGTACATCAAAGCCAAAATCACCAGCGCAATCATTATGCAAACTGGAACCAGCAATAATAGAAGAGGCGGCGGAGGCAGAGGGGGCAGTACTAAAGGAAGAATTAATAATGTGGCAGCCAGGCATAAGAGTGCCAAAATGGACTCATTATGGAAGCAATTAACACTAAATGGTCGCTTATTTTGCCTTAGTTCCGTTCTTCTGTGTACTTTGTACACCGCAGCAGATGAAACATTGGATGGATCGTTCATTATTATTCTCAGAAACACTGTATTTAAAGATCTTCCCGGCATACAGAACGAGAACAAAATTTTCTTCAATACATCGCTTTTTGTAAATTTTGCATCTGAAATTCCCACTAGAGATCAGATTAGTTTTTCTTCAAGTATTTGCGAGGGAGAAATATCTATACAGCAAGTCGTGTTCCCCCGGCATATTATATCGTTTGGAGGGAAATGAAATGTTGGAAATATGCAGTGTATCCTTTATTGAATTCAAAGACACGTGTTTAACGAACTTGCTTTGAGATCTCTTCTACCAATTGGTTCCCAGCGAATATCTCAAGAAACTTCGTAAAAGTTTGGTAGCCTGTGTAACAAACTTTTACCATATGGTTAAACACTCGTACCTAATTTTTAGGTGTTAAAGTTGATAATAGGTGTAGAATTGTCGTATTTTAGAGTATTTTTATGTTTATTGACTATTTTTTTTTCGGTTGTTTTTGTTGATGATCTTTATTAAGAATTGTACAGTTTTAAGATTGGTTTTTTTTTTTTTTTTAAAACTTATTTTTTCTTTCTTTCTTTTTTTTTTGTTTGGTTTTTAATTTTTGTTTGATATATATATTGTTTCTTACTTGTTTTAAATTAACGTTTATATTAATAAAAATTAACATTCACCTTAATAAAATTTCAATTTAAATGATAGGGAATAATTATATATTTATAGTAAAAATTTATTATGAAAGTCCAAAAGATGGTTAATCCAAATATTTTAAGTAGAATTAAAACAAAATCTAAAGTGCTTATTTCTTTGACATACATTCATTCCAGCTTAACATATCATATAAAATTAACCCTTACATTCGTTGCAACACATCTTGACACATGCATTAAGTGTTAATTATATATATATAGACTTGGTAATAATTGAGGAATAATAGAGATATTTTTATATTTTACATGTTATTTTGGTATGTGGTGTTCTCAACACATCTTGACACATGCATTAAGTGTTAATTATATATATATATATATATATATATATATATATATATATATATATATATATATATATATATGGACTTGGTAATAATTGAGGAATAAAAGAGATATTTTTATATTTTACATGTTATTTTGGAATGTGGTGTTCTATTATGAATTTAGAAATGGAGATTAAATTTTCCTAGATTTACATATAATTTTGAAAAAATCAATTAAATTTTTGAAATCTTAAAATGTACAAATATGACAATTAAATCAAAATTTCGTTGTACAAAAGCTTTCAAAACTGTTAATTGAAATTTACAAAAGAGTTCATTGATGTTTTTAAAATAATCAATTAATAAATAGTACATGTTTGTTTTAATTTTTGTAGGTTTTCTTCTTCAAATTATCTAGACATATTATGTGTTGTTTATTTTTTAAAATTATCACTAAATTTATAATATATAAGAGATGATAAATAATGGATTCAAATTCCATATTGTATCATTAAGAATTTATATTTTTATTACAAAATTCATATTATATCATAAAAATACATTTCTAATTATAATAATTTTATATTATATGATTTCAATTATAATAATTCTATATTACATAATTCCAATTATAACAATTTCTTATTACATAATTCTACTTACAAAAATTTCTTATGTATAAGACTTTATTCATCATTCATATATTACACTTATCATCCCCAAACTCTTATCTCCCAAGGTAATAATCCTACAATGGAACGCTTAGTTATTTCCATCCTTACAAGAAACATGACCAGACGAACGTGTCTCATTCTTCCAAGGGGCATGTTGGAAGAAATTAACTAAGGATTTAGAGCTACCTCCATTCACCTTTTAAAACATGAAAATCCATAATCCAAGACGGCAACATGCTACTATTACGTAATTCATGTATAAAACGTAAATATCATGTCTGTTAGGGTCGTTTATGGCACATGAAGAATATTGGTCGCATCACATTACTCATTTAAAAAAATATTAAAAGAAAGAAATACGGAGAACTTTGAAATAAAATAAATAAATAAAAAATATAGAGAACATTGAAATATAATTATCTTTTCAATATATTTATTTTTAACATTAAAAAAATGTTAAAATTAAAAAATAGAAAGAAATTTGGAATATAAAGTTATTATTTTTTGGATATATTTATTTTTAATATGTTAAAGGGTCAATAATCAAATTCTTAACATATTTATAGAATTAACATGAATTTTTATTTTTATTTTTCAGTTCGTTAACAAATTATCTTATAATATAATGTCTCAAATTTAATAGTTTTTTATAAAAAAATTTAATGGTCAAAATTATAAAAAATGATATATTTAATGTCAAAATTTATGAAGCAAATTTAATTTAAGAGTAAGTAACATAAGATGGGATTGCATTTTAATATTATCAATTCCACAAGGGTCCCTATGACTATTTAAATTTATATATTTTCTAAAACCTATTACATTTATTTATAATTTTTAAAGTGAAAATAGTATCATATATATTTAATTATAAAATGAGTTTTCTTAGTTCTTATTACTTTATTCCTTTTTTATAACTCAAAAACTTTTACTTATTATTTCGAAAACACACCCTCTACACATTTATTTATCTTTAAAATATCAATAAATTTTCTTCGAATAATATAATAAAAAATTAAAATATATGTAAAACATATCAAAAATATCTAATTAATATAATAAATTAAAAAATATACAAAATAATATATTTGTATGTACAAAGTTATAAAAGGATTGGTTAGAAATTTTGAATTTAAAAATGTGCAACCACAAGTCAACCACTACCCATTTAACCACAAGTCAACCACTACCCATTTGAAGATAGGTGTTTGGACTACAAATTCTATTTTACAAAAAGTTTGGGCCAAATTTATAACCTAGATGAAGCATTTGTTACTAAATTCAAACTTTTAGATTATATTTTATTGGTTAAAAACTTTTTTTCTTTTCCTTTGTATTTTGCATTACAACTCATGTGTCCATACAATTTTCACTTTTTTTTGACTTAAATTGTTTAATTTTTTTTTAATTTTTTTTCTAATTTATCATGTTGATGAGTAAGAGATAAATATATATAAAAATAAATAAATTCTTAAATATGTATCAAGAATATCTTTAAATAAATTATTATTTACAAAATAATTGATAATGATTATATATATATATATATATATATATATATATATATATATATATATATGATTTTAAATTTATATTTTATAATATTAATGTGTATTAATTTAAGCCAATTAAAATAAAAATAACTGCATAAACTCATTTTAAAAAAAGAAAAAAATAAATAAAAACTTTAAATTCCATATAATTTAATCTAAACCTATTAGCATGCCCAAATCTAGCATTAGAACGATGAATACATGATAGATAAATTGAATGAATGAAAAAGTTGTATGGAAAATTTTAATGTAAATATCTAAATCTCCAATACATTATAAAATAACAATATAACTTTAAAAATTCCATAACTACCTCAATGGCTCCAAAAATCTTAATACAAAACAAAAAAAATTAACCAATGTTACAAAAACTCCTCACATAATATTTTATCTTATTATGAAAGGTAAAATAAAATATAATTTTCCCTAAAAAAATCAAAGTACTCTTAAATTACTAAAAAACTATTTTGATAACAAATGTGATAAATAATTTATTAAGACTTATCAATAGAAACAAATTAAATACTAAAAACATTCTTACAAACCTAACTATATATATTATGAGTTATTTTCATAACAACTCATTTACATGTTATAATAAATATATTTTTTCATATATATAACACTCTCACATAATACTATGCACTGACTAAAATATTTCATCAAGATATTTTTATTCTATCAAGCTTGTTAATTATTATTACATTCTAACATATTTTTTGATTGACAATGAAATTTGATATTACTATTTTAGATCTTATTAGGCTTATTTGTATGCTTTACGAGTAGATACTTAATATTCTAAAGTGAATTAATCTAAATCAATTTATCCATATATGGTGAAATATTTCTCTCTTACACCTCTTAAAGTTACCTCTAATTTTCATTACGATAAATATATTTTTTATATTGTTCATTTTATTTAGAATTAGTATTCATAGTTATTGGGTGTTAAATTTAACACATGTATTATCTTTCTTGCATATCATTGAAAATCTAATATATTTACATGTGTACATTATGTTATAACCTTAGTCTCATCTAAATTAATTATATTTAAGATCCCAATTATGAGTTGTGTTAGAACAAATTATAATCTTATTGATTTTATTGAAATTTGTTATTTAATTTTAAATTATATTAATTTATCATATATGTTTTATGATAAATATTTTTATAAATTTGGTAATATGGGCCCTCTTGTGGACTTCAGATGTATTCATATTTATTACAATACTTGTGTATCTTCTAGTTTATCCCATCTTATTTTAAGAGAATCTTATTATCCTTATATCCCCTTATGGTTTAGACCCTTTGTGAGGCCTTCTTTTAGGTATAGTACCATTGCATTTAGCCCTTTCCCTTTTTCTAGGTTTTAGTTGTTGGAAGTTGATGTGATTGGTTGTATTATTTTAAATTAAATTCAAAATTTATATATTAATTTATTAGATTGATATTTTATTTAAAAATGAAATTATTTATATATTATTCAAATGAATTTATTGAGAAATTAATAATCATTCAATTATTAAAATATATGTCATTGATACTAGTATTTATCATGGAGCACTTTTGGTTCAAGCCTAAAGATTTTCACGTTACTTGAATTATTTACATGTATAAAAATTATTAGGGTAGATGCATAAATTTGGGGGAAAAAACCATGACACAATGAAAAAACCAAAACATTTTCTATAAAGAGCACATGCCTTTAAAGAAAAAGACAATGAAAAACATGAAAAGGTTGGTCTTGACCCTAAAGGGTGTATTCCCTTTGGAATGAAAAAAACATATGCCCTTTTGAATACAAATGGCATACACCCTCTGGAATGTAAAGGGAATACACCATGTTTGGTTTTTTACAAGGTTACATTCAGTAAAATAATCTAGTTTCTTACAAGTATAAGTTTACATTTAATTATAAATTTATTTTCCTAAATATAAAAAATTAGGTCCACTCTACATCTTCTACAATCTATTATAGAGATGTAGGAGTTACCAATTAGAAGTTATTTTTTCAAATTCCATTCTGGTCAATACTTAGTTTTCAAAATTTTAGGATCGAAAGATAAAAATTATAAACAAGGTTTTAAATCATGTTACATATGTAATATATCTATATAATTAATGATTAATTTCCTAGTTTACCTACTTAAGTATGCCATAATTTATTGAATAACTAAGCCATTTCTTGATCTCAAGGAATCTACCCTACCTAACTACACAAGCCATATCTTATTATTTACTGTTCCCTATTAGTGTTAATGTAAGTGTTCTAGTTTCTCAACATGGTATTCTTCAAGGTCCTCTAGAAACTTGCTTTAAATTAGGTATCTTCCTAACCATATATTATCTCTTATTCTATCACAAAAGGTCTTTTTATTATTGGTATTGAAATACTAATGACCTTATTCTTTAGTATTATCTCTTGACTTATTATCCTTTGTATTCAAATCAAAAGACACTTTAAATGAATTAAAATAGTGTAACCAGTCCCAAGAAGTAATCAACCTTCAAGTAAAACCCTTCTTTGACTCCTAAATCACTCCATTGTACATATTCAATTCTTTGAACAATAGTATGAGGGTTTCACCAATTATTTGACTCAATCTTATTAGTCTATGAATAAATTCAATGCAAAAATCATATGATAAAAAATTTACCCTTTATAGGCATATTAGGCTAAATTCTACATCTTAATGACTTGATACAAAGAGATCTACAAATACCTTGTTTTTTGGACTCATTTAATTCAAAATCATAACAAAAATATCAAGACAATTATACAAGACTCATAGGTCTCTTTACACAATCTAAAAATACCAAATAGATCGCCAAAGTGCCCAAAATTTTGACTAAGTCTGAAGCATTATTACAATATTATGTATAGGCATGTTTGGTGTTGAAAATATTTTATTAGTCTAAGATAATCAAAGGATTATTGAAAATATTTGTTAAGATTTTTGGATACTATCTTTGAGGATGAGAAACTAATTGCCTTTATTTCTTTCTTAATAACTGGACTTCAATGGCAACTCTACTCTTTAGGCCTGGATCACCTAATATGCTTACTTGGATGGATATTTACATGGCTTAATTACCAAATGCTTTGAATCACTTTAATTACGTATTATATAGTTTTTAAGAAATAAAATTTGACCTTCATAAGAGGTTTATACTCAATCAATAAAGAGAAACTCTTGAGGTTTCTCTTGATTGAGCTTTCATATGACTATCTATAGGCAAATAAAAAAATAGTCCTTTGTATTTTTAAGAACAAGGTGATTTTGACCATGTTACCTATTGAAATACCTTATAAATATGCTCTAAGCAATTCCCTATGAGTTTTGGGAAATTTGGCTAGTTTAGATGCAAGTTATGCTTCTTTTTGTATAAAAAACCCTATTCTAAGGTTTGATTATGCACAGAGATCTTGATAGATTTAAAATGATTATTCATACAACTTAAATACTATTTTCAGGAACTACCACTATGTAGTGTCTTAAATACCTCCCTCAACTTTTCCAATATTATAAACAAACTCATGTGATGTTTTCTACATGATACAAGAGACTACAAGTGACTATAGATTCACATAATACTGGCTTTAGAAGGTTTCAATGACATGAACCTTGGATCAAGTATAATTTATCTTCGAGTGAATCTGGATTTCATTCACACATTCAATAAATTTTTCAATAAAACAAATTAAGTAACAACATACCTTTTATTCACAATAAAATGATTATTTTGACAACATAGATCATTGTTCTGTCTTGGTAGACTATCAACTTTGCTTGCAGTCATGATGTTTTTCACTTTTTAAACTTGTTCTAATATTTGATTTCTTATTTTTTATAGTTTTAAATTTTATCAAGTTGTTGGATATGTACTATACTTGGATTTTTCTCTCTTTGCTGTGGAATCTTCTTAACAACCTTGTTATCGACATAGAAAATGAACTTTAAATAATAGGTCTATTAATATGCATTAATGAATACCCTGTAGCATGCAACCTATTTTATATATATATATATATATATATATATATATATATATATATATATATATATATATATATATATATATATATATATATATATATGATACAGTCATTCATACATTACATCTACCATATACATATAATTACATGTAGTTATGAATTTACTCATATATGACATATTCTTGTGGTCATGATATGGTCCCTCATATTAGACATGAATTAAGATAATCACCCTAGTACAAAGCATTTCCATCTAAACCATTAACCTCAAACCCCAAACCCTAAATTGTAAACATTGAAACCTAAACCACCAAACCCTAAGCCGTAAACCCTAAACCATGAACAATAAATAATATACCTAAACCCTATTCCCTAAACCTTGAACCCTTAACCCTAATAAATTAGACCTAAACCTAATACAATAATCCATAAATTGTAAACTATAAACCCTAGACATATAATCTTAAAACATTAAACCCTATACTTTATACCCTAGACACTAAAACCCAAACATAAGCCCTTAACCCTAAACCCTAAACTCTAATCCTAAAATCCTAAATCCTAAACACTAAACCATAAAACATTAACCTTATACCCTAAATTTCAAACTTTAAACCCTAAAAAAATTCAAAATTAAGAACATTAAAACCTAAAAATAGAACCCCAAACCCTAAACTCTAAACCTTTACCCATAAACTCTTAACCCTAAACTTGAATTCTAAAACCCTAAGCACTAAACCCTAAAAATTGAAATTTTAACCCCAAACCATAAACACATAACCATAAAATTTCAAATTCAAAACCATAAATCGTAAATCCTAAACCTTAAAAGCTAAATTCTAGAACCTGAACAACTAACCCCAAACACTAAAATATAGACCTTGAAACTTAAACCCTTCACCCAAAACCCTAAAAAATAAACCATAAAACATGAACACTAAATCTAAACACAAAAAATTAAACCATAAAACATGAACACTAAATCTAAACACTAAAAATCAAACCTTGAATCCTTAACCTTAAAATGTAAATCCCAAAGCAAAAACTCCAATTCCTAATCCATTAAACCCTAAACACAAAAACTTCTTACCAAACCCCAAAACTCTAAATAACAAGATGTAAACCCCAAACCCTAAATCAAAAACCTATGACCTACACCCCAAACCTTAATATCTAGACCCTAAACCATAAACCCATAACCTTAAACTCAAAACCCCAACAACTCAACCCTAAAATTTTAACACTTAACCCTAAATGCGAAAACATAATTCCTAAACTCTAAATCATAAATCCTAAACTCCAAAACTAAACCCTAAAACGTTACGCTTAATACTTAAACTCTTAACCCCAAGCCTAAAACCATAAACCATAATTTAGAAACCTTAAACATTAAATCCTAAACAAAAAATTCTAAATCCAAACCAAAAACCCAAAACCCAAAACCTTAAATACTAAATTTTTAGAACACAACTATATATTGAGAGGGGGGGTGAATTATTATATTTGTTAACTTAGTCATTTCATTATCTTTTTAATGAAAATTAAAACTATATGCAGAGATCACATACACATAAATAGACACAATAATAGATGTACTATGGAAAACCCAATATGGTAAAAATCACCATGAGAATAACTGCTAAAATCTACCATTCTAATCTAGCCTCACAATAAAGATCCTCACTAGTTACAATGGTGAGTGGAACCATCCCTAAAGATACTTCTATCCCCTAATTTAAGATCACATACTCTAAGGAAGCTTCCACTCCCTAACTAAGAACCAACTCAACTTATCTGATGGCACCTACCTATCTGATTCTACTATGGAGCTAAAACTCTATATTATAGTATAGATTCATAAATGAATCCAAATATTTTTTATCAACTACATGTCTAGTCTGTAACTACTCCTATTCTGCACTCCATCTCTTCTACTCTACCTCTATGTTTCTCTATCTCTATAAATATCTATTTGACATAGTTCAATGATCCTAGTAACTTCTACCTATATCCTAGATGACATACATATAATCATTTTCTCTAGGTCTTCATATATTCTCTATGTTCACACTAGTTTGCTAACATATCATGCTCTATTATAGACTCATTTTATTATCTCTTGAACAACAAATTTCCCACGTCTTGAACTCATGCATCACCATAGTGATTCTTGTTGTCATTACTATCTTTATCATATACTAGGCTCTAGTTTTGATGCACAT
The DNA here is from genome assembly GCA_037957365.1 of Torreya grandis. Classification (NCBI taxonomy): domain Eukaryota; kingdom Viridiplantae; phylum Streptophyta; class Pinopsida; order Cupressales; family Taxaceae; genus Torreya; species Torreya grandis. The sequence continues at coordinate 2,077,533 of JARHVA010001205.1, forward strand.
GCCATATTACACAAATTTTATTGATTACAATAATCATCTTATTGTTTGTATCATAATTTATAGCTTACCTACATGTTCTTGCATGTTCTTATGCTTGACTGTTAGGATGATCATAACTTTAAATATCAACCATTGATGTTAAGTTTGGTGCCATGATCTGATGGTCTCGATTGAAATTTCCCACATTCAAAATGCATGAATTGGATCAATATATGATAGGAATACATGATATATTGGATCCTTATACACTTATAAAATTTAACTTTTAAAATTTAAAATGCATCCAATAATCTTTTTGATTTGAGCTCTTGTGTGTCGTTAGATCTTCAAACTACCATGAACTTTAATTTTGTCTTGTCATTAAACATCAAGCTCTTTATCTTATATCTCTACTTCCTGAGTCTTCAAAATGAATGCACTCTATCAATCTTGTTAAAAATATCATTATGTAACTAGCCACTATCTCATTATATATCAATCACTTAATCTCATCTAAATCCACTAACTCTGTTATATCTTCATTGCGTAATCAATCATTCACCGTTTGATCTTATGATAAGATCAAACTTTATTTATAGGAGTTACCATGAATATGACACTTAGAATTAGTGTGTGCCTTCTTAACATTGCTTTTATTTCCTTCTATTGAGATACTTGGCATCCTCACATTGATAATTGACTAATTGACTTTGAACAACATCATAGATTTACTGTTCAAGCTCTGTGATTGTGATACTTATCACTAACGCATTAACTCGTAAGTGCCTTTGACATATTGAATTTGATACACATGATTGGATATTCAAAATATGATTAAGTACTAACAATTATATCTTCTAACAAGCTCAAATTTTACAATGTGAAAATTTGACTAAGTATGGTGACCATCTCAATATGCCTGGAAGGATAACTTTTTATCTTCTTATCTTTTGCTTCGCTCATCCACTTGTTCTAAAATTTGGAATATACAAGATAAAAATGATAATTAAAAAAACCATATGCTCATTCCTTCATAAATCCTTCATGTCTGTGAGATATAAAGCCATTAATATGCTCACTCAGATTCTTCTACCACAGAGCCAACTATGCTTAGAACTACTTGGAAGGCCAAGTTTCTTCTTGCATAAATTTTGATGTGCCTCATTGCATGACCTATAATTTAGCGTATAATATCTTATCATATAGGGGATTCCATCCATATATTCATCTTCTATTAAAATCTTTATACATGCAAGATAGGACATCATCAAAATGTCTTCTATGTTTTTCTTGCAACCTCCAAATTTGGCAAGCGTGGGAAAAAATTGTCAAAATGCCTGGGATCCCAACTTTTCTCATGCATATATTTTATCACGCTACATTTCATGACCTAAGATTTAGCACATCAAAACTAGGTAAAAAATTAACAAACCCATATTATTCTTTTGTCCTAACACCTCCATGTGTGTAAATGTTGACCTCATCAACATGATTACTTGGCTCTGCTTGAAACCTTTTGCAAATTTGGCTAAGTAAAAAAACTTAGTGAATTCTATCTAAGTAGATAACTTTGCATCCTCATATATTATATCATGCTTCAACACATGACTTCAAATCTAGTACATAACTACTAGGGACTAATGTGCTCAAAACCATATGACCAACTCCCTGAGACTTGTCCATGTGTGGAAATGGTGACGTCAGTAAATTGCCTATTCAAATTTTCCTCTATAGAACCAAAATATATAGATGATCAATATGAAGAACTATATTAATTAGACTCATGCACACAAACACTCCAATCTTCCTTGACCTCTTATAGGATTCTTTTCACATCCTCAAATTACCATACTCATTCTTGAATATTAATGAAATACATAGTGCCAATAATCTCCCTTTTGACATCAATGACAATCATATTTATAAAAATATCCCCCTTTGTCATTGATGGAAAACTAAATGCTTTGATATTATAATATTTTCCTCTTTTGGCATTGCTTGCATTAGTTTTTGATGACTATGAACTGAAGTTGTTCATTTAAAACTTGTTCCCCCTTAGGCATTGGGACATTTTCCTAAAATCAACTTGGACACTTGCTCTAATCTTATTTGGTAATTATAATTTTTATCCAAAATCTTACAGAGAGAATTTGCACTTCTCCCCCTTTGACATTAATGGAAAAGGGAATCTTTCTCATTATTTATCCAAATGTTCCTTCCCCTTTATTAGATAAAGGAGTTTGTCCAAAACTCTAAAACCATCAAGTCACTATGAATTTGAAAGATTATGCATACTTGAGTTTCCTTTTCTCTCTTCTTCTAGGGATTAACAAAGCTTCTATGATTATCCCCCTGGACTCATGCCCTATCACTAAGATCTAGTTATGTGATGTAGGATCCACCACTCCCAAACTTTATCTTAGATACTTAAATTATTCCTAGGAAAGATGTTTGGTGAGTATGTCTATAATTTTGTCTTGTCTTGGCACATATTCCATTATGACCTCTTGATCTAAAACCTTCTATGCTAAGAAGTGATGATTGATATGTTCTTGCTTCTAGAATGCATCACTAGATTCTTTGATATGTTGATAGCACTTAAATTATCACAAAGAATAGAGATAGGTGATTTGTACTCTACCTTGATGTATTTTAGTGTTTGATTCATCCAGAAGAATTGAGTACAACATGGCACTACTGCCACATATTCTAATTATAATGTAGATAGAGTAACTGACTCTTACTTTTTGATCATTCATGAAACAAGTCTATTTCCAAATAAAAATGCACCACCACTAGTGCTTCTTTTGTCATCCACACTTCTTGCCCAATCAATATCTATATATGCTTTCAATGTGAAATATTCATTTTTAAGATACCATAGGGCATAACCAATTATGATTTTGATTCATCTAAATATCCTTTTCACTGTATTGACATGTGAGTCTTTGGGAGCAGCCTAAAATCTTTCAACCATGCACACTGCTTGAAAGATATATGGTCTTGATGTGATTACCTATCACTGATTTGTATATAGTCTGATTTGCATCAAGGGTCTCATCCTCTTTGCTAAACTTAAATCTAGTTATCATGGGATTACTAACTGGTTTGATATCTTTGCATAATTGGTTTGGGATATAAATATCCCTTCATTAGTATGTGGTATTTGTAAACCAAGGAAGAAATAAAGTTCTCCAAGAATAGCCATCTCAAACTCTTATTGCATTTATATATCAATGTCAATGCACATTTTTTATTTCTACCACCAAAGATGATGTCATTTACATAAACAAAAATCAACATATGTTCACCTTCTTATTTCAATTATAAATTGATGTATGCACACCCTTTTTTGAATATTTGTTATTCTAGGTACTTATCTAATCTTTAATACCATGTTATACATGCCTTTTTTAGACCATACAAAGCTTTCTTCAGTCTTTCTATTCAAATTTTGCTTTCAAATTCAAAGGAGAGAAAATGAGAAACTAAAAGGAATGGTCAAGGCTTGTGTGTACCTAGATATAGTCTGCGCACCGTAATCCAGACGTTGTGAGAACTCCTCTTTTGCTGTGGAGGAATGACACCTGAAAGAGATAAACACTAAAAACACGAAGAATGTTAGTTGATAAGAGGGTGGATTGCCAAGCAAAAGCTTGGTCCTAGAAGCGCTAAGGCTTCTTGGAGGATGACAATCCACTGTTTAAGACATAATATGATAGAGACAGAAAAGATAAATAATGAAAGATATGAAAAGAAGGAACCAAAAGCAAATGCATACCTAATAAGCTGCAATCTGCTAAACATAGTCACTGATGTCGGTGATATTGCCGGCGTCGGTTAGGGTAGTTGCCGACGACGGTTATACTGCCGACGTCGGTAGGGGAAGTGGACGAGGTCGGTCAGGGCAATTGGCTAGGGATGGGTTACAAGATTAGTTTCTGGTCTGCAGAATAGATTTGGTCTCGTCTGAGGGTCTGAGGGTCTATGAGGGATTCACAGGGATTGTTTAGGGTCTAAGGGACTGAGAATCTTGTCAAGAAAAGGGGTGAGAAATAGAAAAAAAGGCTTTTCAGCATTTTCATAGAGCAATTTAGTTAGGTTGATTAGATGGCCCTTAAGATGGTCTATAGGTCTTTGATAACTTATGCTGGGTTGATTGGACAGAGGATGTTGCTTAAAAAGAGACTAAGGGAGTGTCAGAGGCAAAGAAAAAGGAATAAGGGGTGAGAGAAGGCTTTTCATCCTCTCCAGGAAGAACAGGGAAAGTTGGGTCAAGGATGCTTGGAATAGACAGAAGACAGAATACTAATATATTTGAAATGACATTAGAATGAAAAAAGTACCAATACTGAGCTGTGATATGAATTATCAAAGGTGCAGAAGCTGTGTTTCAATTGTCGCTGGTGATGGAGATATCGTGCAGTCCCTGTGCAAAATGTCTGATGTAAGACAGTGCCTAGAAAGTGTTGCCAAGAATGCTGATCCCTGCAAGGACACCAAGAACCCCAGAACACTGAAAAAGTAAAAGCACAAGAACTTTGTTTTGTCGGAAGAGGATTCGAGAGTCGTGATTAGCTTCAGAGAATAGTCGATTTCTGATTGGGGTCGTCAAAGGGTCAGAAAAATTGGTTAAGTATAACCGACGTCGACGATTCCACCGACATCGACCGACATTTGACCGATGTCGGGAGGTGCAGAATGGGCAAAAAGAACCACCAAGCCCATTTTTCATCTGCCAAGTGCACTATCCGTTGGAGAATGTCAAGGTTGGGCTAAATACGCACGAGAGTTGGTTAGGCGGTTAGAGAGAAGTAAGAATAAGTCTAGGGTGAGTCATAGGATGGGAATTAGTCCAAGGCGAGGTGTCCTAGGTGAGGTGTCATGGGTGATGTGTCCAAGGAGGGGGGTTAATTCAAAATGAGTTTATTATTTTAAATTAGTAATTGCATGTTTTAGGAATGGGTTAGGAATGGACCAAGGGGGAAGGTGACCAAGGGTTAGACACTATTTAGGTGTCTACATTTGCCCCTTTTTGTCTTGTTGGTTGCTCTAAATGAACTGCAAGACAAAAATAGGAGTTGGTTGCCCCAGGTATGGGATAAGATTGACTTCATCTTGTTGGTTGTTCAAGTGAACTGCAAGACAAAAATAGGCGAGGGTTGGTTGCCCCGATTATGGATGAGGTATCCCCCCTCAAAGCAGTAGACGAGAGAAGGAAACCTAGAATCGAGTGCTGATTTGACAGAGAGTGGATGAAAAGGGGGAAGATAAAGTGAGAACACTGCAAAAGTTGTGATTGCGCGTACACCACTTCATGAGGATGGTTGGGTCAAATTGTCGCAGGTCGAGGGTCAAGGAGTGCCAAAATTGAAATAACCGGTCCCCAGCATTTAGTCATCTACTGATTGGGTTATTCAATCTAAGCTAAAGCTCCAATGGTCATCATGTTCCAGGTATCCCAAGCTTAGGAAGTGCTCCCGAAAACACAAAAAAGTCACAAGTAGTGCGGATCAACTGGCTTGCGATCCTATACTTGTGAAGGTCAAAAGTGTGCGCACAATTTTTCTAACTAATCATGAGGTAGCATATATGCAAAAACAACCAAGGCAGAATCGCTTTGGAAGTAGTCACGATTAAAGGAGATGGTCATGATCTCCAATGTCTGGTGGTCGATGGATGGAGGCAAAAGTGAGCTCAAGTGGGCCCTAGGGGGCTAAAATGACGTGGTCTAGAGGACTAATTGATTGGGGGCATGATTTTAAGGCAACAGAGAAAAAAGGAGGTTGGAAGGACGCTGACGTCGGTGACAAAAACTGACGTCGGTAGAGAAAAGCAGTCGACGTCGACAGATATTGGCCGACGTCGATGAATTAGGGCACGCATATGCCGACGTCGGTGGCCTGCCAAATCTGACAAAACTAGATTAGTGGCCCACCAAAAGTCATTTGCTACTTATTGACTGAGAGAAAAAAGAGCTCTGGAGTTGATTGAGTGAAAGTGACCCAGAGCTGATCGAGGAGCGGTGTGAGGTGGCAGAGGAACATTGGTGAAGAGAAGGAGTCGATTGGATGCTGCAAGGATGCGTGTGGGCCAACAGGAGCGTGCAGAGTCATTGGCACGAAAGAGATGGTAGAGGGGAGTAGAGGACCCGCAGGAGGTCCACCATCAGCGGCACCCATCGTGCCACCACGCTGACGACGTCGAGACGAGGTAGGAGGGTCTCTAAGCCCTACTTGGACTGTTTTTGTTTTAGATTTGGTTTTTGAAAGTTTTGTTTTTTTTAGGTAGAAATCAAGGGGGAGGGTAGTTAGGAGGGTGGGAAGGGTAGGTAGGTCATCCTAGGGTGATTTAGGAAGGTTTTGGGGTGATAAAGGGTGGTTAAAAGGGAAGCCCTAATTTTTAGGGCTCGCCCCATTCGGCCCTAGGGCCGAACTAGTCACTGACGTCAGTGGGTTCGTCGGTGTCGATCGACCAGTGACCGGTGTCAGTCACTAGCCTGACGACGTCGGTCACTAAGTAGGCCAGTTAGCGGTGATGGTACAGTCTATGTGTAGGCCACCTTATGCACTGTTAGGCATACGAGCATATTGTGGTTACTCGACCTCTCAGCCTCCCAGTGGCGATCCAGGCCGGTTTAAGGGTCAGATTCAGGCGATGGCACGAGGTGATGGCACAGACACGGGTGGACGGAGTGGTCAGGGATATTGATCACTATCAAGGGGTACTGAAGGCCCTAATTCTAGCAGATATCGTCTGGAGACCATACTTGGTGTATCCAACGTTCAGAGACCAGAGTGAGCAGATGGTCGGGACTTAGAGCATGTGATGGGTCAGAGGTAGGCAAGCCGATGAGCTTGAGAGGATCCCAGTAGAGAGAGTGCGGCACCAATACGGGCTACTACAAGATGTACCTCCTGCATTCCCACAGTACAGGCAGGATGATATAGAGGTGTCACTCCCACTGCCAAAGGAGACAGAGGAGCCAGATTTTGAGGAGTTGTCGGCAGAACCTGGGATAGCCGACCCAAGGTGTACAGAGGCTTACACAGCATCGTGGACAGGATGGTACATAGGCATACAAGTAGGGTCGTAGCCAGATCCACAGGCCATTACCAGGGACTAGGATATAGCCCACAAGGAGAGGGACACTGCGTGGCAGGAGAGAGATGCGGCTCAGGCCCAGGTCGCAGTTTTGCAAGGGTAATTGGCAGGGGTTACAGGATAGCTGATGGAGATGACGAGTCGAGTGACAGTGTTGATGGATCAGGTCACACTACTATAGGGATAGCTCACTATAGCCAAGGCACATGCAGCGATAGGACAGGTTTTGAGAGGTCGAGGTTTGATGCAACAGCCCTCATAGCAGCTGGCATTTTCAAAGGGGCCAGGATAGTCAGCATCGATGCAGTTAGGTCAGCCATAGCCATAAGGGTCATTACAGGGCATGGTAGTAGGACAGATGGGTCCACCGTAGACTGTATCTCTAGTTAGATATAGTGATGCACTGGACGAGATCGCTTATTATGAGAGGGCCATCAGGGGGTTCCCTCAGATACAGCGATACTCGGAGATGCGGGCAGAGCAGAGCCGACAGAGGTTTATGTCTCGAGTGATGGCTTCTGGGTCTCACAGACAGCACAAATCAGAGGGGGGAGAGGATACAGTATCTTCCCGACCACCGCCACCACCACCACAGCCACAGCCTTGAGGGTAGATTTCGATATGATGTATATACCGGCCTGTGTGCCGATGATGCGAGATGTACTTGATTGTTTTGTTGAGAGAGAGTGACAGAGACAGATTGCGTCATTGTATAAAATATTTTGATATATATATGATGATGGTGTTGGATCATTGATGTGTTATGGATGTTGTTTAATGTTTAATGTATTGGGCATTTTTGATTATGATGATTATGCATGTTTTGATATTATGTTTATGATTATAATGTTATGATGATTAAATGTGATGATGATAATGTTATGGTCAATGATTATAATGATGATGATTAATATAGTGATGCATTGTGATAATGCTAATAATGAGAATGGTCATGACGTTTAGATTATATGATGATGCATAAGGATTATGTGATAGTGATATTTATGTTATGACTTGCAGATTATATGATATGAATGCTTAATTTTGTGATGATGATAATGTGGTTGTGATTAATGATTATGATATAAATGATGAAAATGATTATGCTAAAGATTATGAAAATATGTGATTGGTTGTGATGTGATTGGCAGGTGACGAGAGAAAGAGATGGAAGAAAGTGACGAAGAGAATGGCCGAGCTAAACCCAGAAGACCCCATGTCAACTGAGTGCTGCCTACATAGCCCATGTCATTAGGGCCTCAGGCCAATGTAGTTCTCCCAAGAAGGGAGGAAAAAGATTGAAGTGGTTGATTTTGGTCATGATAAGGATATAGCATTTCCCATATGTCTGAGGGTACATGCTTGAAATGACAAGGAGGAGATGATGCTACAGCCTTTTCCAAATGGTGTAAGCTGTAACATTGGTTGGGGTTTTTCATCCCTAGCAACTATCCATATTCGTGATGGATGTTTGCTAAAAATGAATGGCAGGTTAATTTATGTTTCAGCAAGTAATGGTTTATGCTTGACATAAATTGTGTGGTTGATAGTTTCCATGTGTATTGATGTCTATGGAAACCAGAATAATTAGGCTATGTGAGTGGTTTGAAAAGAGTCAGATTGAATCATCTTGACAAATGATGTGGTTGAATGTGACCAAAGTATAGGCAAAAATTAAAAGGCATAAGCGCCCTTTTATTGACAAGGACCAAAAAGACAACATAGACAGGGGTTGTTAGAACCAAGAGCCCCATTTATGCGTTGCATCATTGACCATGTTTATGTTAGAGCGGTAATCGAATCACTTTTGACATTAAAGTGAGCTCGAAGTCCCTTGAGTAGGGGATATGATAGGAGGAAAAGGGTAACCCGTTTTAGAGTATGGATAGCTTTGCCCCTTTTTATAGGAGACCCTGAGACAACTACAAGTCAAGTCCATGACCCAGTTTTTTTTTTTTGAGAGCGGACTGATCAATGCGGGAAGTCCACATAAAAGATGCCATTTGTTTGGTGGTCATTTGTGAAGCTGATCGATGCGGGAAGCTTCTAAGAAAGTGCTGTTTGTAGCAAGATTTTAGTCATAGACATCCTTCAAGGGAGTGGTCTATACTTTGCTTTATAGATTTTGAATAGTTGTCCTTTGAGGGAGTAGTCTATTAGTTACAACAATGATATTACAGCTGTCCTTCAAGGGAGCAGTCTAATTTTTGATTTGGTTTTGTGACCATGGATATTTTGACATATTGATTTAATTTTGATAGAATATTGAGTCATGGACAAGACTTATAGAAGGTCAAGGGCTCCCTTTTATTAGGATGAAGCATCCGTACATCATAAAAGGGTTGTAGAGGATTTTGTTAAGGGAAAAAGGGTGGAATGGATTGAGGATTAAAAGGACAAGGATTGATCAAGGGATGAGCTCAAGTTTAATGCCAAGTGGATGAATACTCGACTAACAGTAGAATGGTCATAGATGCAAAGCATTAAGGGGCTCAGGGTCTGGTCGGCCTTCAAGAGAAGATAGATGATAAGTCCCTGATCCATACTTGTGCATGATGATATAAGGTCCGAGCCAATTAGGAGTGAATTTACCTCATTTACTCCGTTCCATATTGGTCACATGTTGGTTTTCTTTAAGGACGAGGTCTCCAATATTGAAATCTCGTTCTCTCAGAGTTTTATTATAGGCATGCTTGATGCGATCTTAATAGACATGGAGATGATTGAGGGCAGCAAGACGACATTCGTCGAGTAACTCAAGTTGAGCTAATCGATCTTGACGAAAGTCATCATTAGAAAGAATGTCATGGAGTGAAATGCGAAGAGATGGGATTTGTACTTCGAGAGGTAAGATAGCTTTTGTTTCGTACACTAGAGAGAAAGGGGTAGCACCCGTAGAGGTTCGGATGCTAGTGCAGTAGGCCCACAAAGCGAAGGGTATTTGAACGTGCCAATCCCCTCTAGTGTCGTTGACCACCTTCATGAGAATTTTAGTTAAGATTTTGTTAGAAGCCTCGGCCTGCCCATTTGCTTGTGGGTAGTAAGGCGAAGAAAAGCTGAGTTCAATGCCAAATGAATCACAGAGTTTTTGGACGGTCTTGTTTTTAAATGACTTGCCATTGTCGGTGATGATTTTGTGAGGTACACCGAAACGACAGATGATGTGAGTGTTGATGAAGTCGACAATCTTGTTGGCTTTTGTGGAGACAAGAGGAATAGCTTCCACCCATTTAGTGAAATACTCGATGGCAGTGATGATGGATTGATGATGAAGAGACGAATGAGGGTTAATCTTGCCGATGAGATCTAAGCCCCATTGTGAAAAAGGCCAGAAATCTTGAGTGACTTGTAAGGCGTGACTAGGGAGATGAAGCAAGTTAGCATGCTGCTAACACTTGATGCAACGCCGAACATAATCACTACAGTCTTGATGAAGAGTGGGCCAATAATAACCCAGGCGAAGGATGGACTTGGCAACTGAGTTACCACTGAAGTGTCTGCCACAAATTTCATCATGGGCTTGTTTAACAGCATGAGAAGCTTCAGTGGAGTTTAAACAACGAAGAAGAAGGCCATCAAAATGTCTTTTATAGAGAAGGCCCCCTAGCATGGTATAGTGAGCGGTGCGCTTGATGAAAGCCCATTGCGCATTGCTAGAGAGGTTGGGAGGAATGAGAGAATGAGCCAAGTAGTCCTCAAGTTGTTTATACCATACATCTTGTGAACTAGAGTCTATGGTGTGGATGAGATTGATGTCAGTAGAAATGTATGAAGGCAATGGCACACGATGTACCATGACATAAATTCTTGATGAGGATGATGAAGAAGAAGGAATATGCGAGGCGAGGGAAGCCATGGTGTCAGCAAACTTATTTTTCAATCGAGGAATAGTCTGCAATAAGTGATGGTCGAAAGATGCTAGAAGAGTGTCAACACGGTGCTTGTACCTTTGTAAAATTTCATTTTTACAAAGATATGAACCATTGATTTGATTGACGACAAGTTGTGAGTCACCGAAGATGTTGATGGACTTGATGTTTAAAGAAAGGTCAGTTTGAAGTCCCAAAATTAAAGCTTCATATTCAGCCATATTATTGGTACATTCAAAGTCAAGTTTGAAAGTCAGGGGCATGGGTTCACCTTCATGGGGAATGAGGATGACCCCCGCACCCCCACCGAGTTGACATTTAGAGCCATCGAAGAACATCGTCATTTGGTAGAATGTGTCATCAGTCGAGAGAGTGGCGATAGATTCATCAAGAAACTCGCATTGAGAAGGTTGATTGCCGGGAAGAGGAGCATCTACTAGTTGGTCAGCGATTGTTTGCCCTTTTATAGATTTTTGCTGGACAAATTCTAAGTCAAATTTAGCAAGAAGCATGAGCCAACGAGCCATACGCTGGTTTTGATATGGTTTAGAATGCATGTATTTAAGGGGATCAGTGTGGGTGATGACAAAGGTTTTATGATTGAGAAGATAGTGACAGAGCTTGGTAGTGGCAAAGACTAATGCCAAATAGAGTTTCTCAGTATGAGTATACCAAGTTTCATAGTTGACAAGTGTTCGGCTTATGTAATAGACTGCTTGCTCACAGTGTTGCTCGTCTCGATGCGCGATCATGGCACCTAACGAATGATTGGTTGCTGAGATGTAGAGGTAGAAGGGTTGGTCATCTTTTGGTGGAATAAGGACTGGTGGAGAAACCAAATAGCATTTGAGGGCTTTAAAAGCCTCTTGGCAATCTTTATCCCATTTAAAGGAGATGTCCTTCTTGAGGAGGTGATGAAAGAGTTGGCAACAGTCAGAACGCTGTGAAATGAAATGGCGGATGGATTGGAGCTTCCCTTGTAGACTGCGAAGTTGCTTGAGATTAGTTGGGGGTGGCATTTTGAGGATAGCATGAATTTTGGCAGGATCTATCTCGATGCCACAAAAAGAGACAATGAATCCTAGGAGTTTTTTGGAGAGGACCCCAAAGACGCATTTCTTGGGGTTAAGACGGACCTGGTACTGAAGAAGGTGAGAGAAGATGATTTTGAGGATAGTCAAATGGTCGCGATGAAGCTTAGACTTGCCAAGCAGGTCATCGACATAGTCCTCCATGATTTTGTGGAGGAGATCGTGAAAGATGTAAGTCATGGCATGCTAATATGTGGCGCCTGCATTTTTCAGACCAAAAGGCATGACTCGATAGCAAAAAGTTCCCCATGGTGTAATGAAGGTGGTTTTGTGCTGATCTTTCGGTGCAATCAGGATTTGGTTATATCTTGAAAATTCATCCATGAGTGATAACATCTCATGCCCAGCCGTAAGATCAACAAGTTGGTCAATGTTTGGAAGAGGAAAGTTGTCTTTGGGACAAGCTAGGTTAAGGTCACGATAGTCTGTGCAGATCCGGATCCCCCCAGTCGCCTTGGTGATAGGGATGATGTTAGAGACCCACTGCGGATAATCGATGGGTTGGATGAAGGAGACTGAAAGAAGGCATTGAAGCTCTTCTTTGACAAGAAGTGCAACACGAGGATGCATTTTGCGAAGCTTTTGCCTAATAGGCTTAGCCTTTGGGTTTGTGACAATGTTATGAGTGGCAATGTTAGGGTCGATGCCAGGCATGTCAGCGTAAGTCCAGGTAAAGGCTTTGAGATTGTCTGAGAGAAATGTGGTATAGTCGATCTGTTCCTGGGTGTCTAAAGACTGACCAATCTTTAAGACATGAGGAACATCAGAAGATGAAAGGTTAATGTCAATGGTTGATTCATTTAATATAACCTGTGTTTCAGAAGGGAGGGAGCGCTAAATGAAAGAATCATCAGCACCCATATAGGTAAGAATAGCGTCATCGTCTATGCAGTGGACTGTGTTGATGGTCACCGATTCATCGTCTATCATGCTAGGATAAACGAGAGGGAGAGACTTGGGAACACCGTTGAGCTGATAGGTTAGGGGTTCCAAGCGGATGGTGTTTATGCAAAAAAAAACTAGGAGGGATGGAAACCACCAACTCCGTAGGTGAGGATGGAAGAATAGGCGAGTCTGGAAGAGATTGGTTGATGGTTGGTTCAGGGCAAAGGTTTGTGGAAGCCTCAGTGGCTTCTTGGAAACCCAGTCCATACTGTTTCTTTGCATTATCATCATTGGGTGGTTCGATAGGCCGATGGGAGCCTTGTTCATAGCGTCCAAATCTAAAACCCTTCCATGCACACCTATAAAAGTAGGTATGTGCAAAGGTGGGGTTTTCAAGAAAGGAGAAATTGAATGTGAATATTTGAGGTGAGGAGGAAGGATTTGATTTAGTAGGAGCTTGATCCAGCCCCCAGTAAACGAGATTGGTTCGAAGGCTAGGAGGACCATAAGGAATGACCATTTTGATCCGACGGTCATAGCTTGGGTTTTGATGAAGCTGTCCATACTCTTGAGGAGTCTGGAACATGTCTAGAGTAAGTAGGTGATATTCCCCCAGTGAAAGTCTTTGGAAGATATTGTCCATGGGGTCCTTGGTTGTTAATTGAGAAGATGATGTGGTGGCAACCGTTGTTTGTGTACTAGTTGACGCTTCCGCGGATGGAGATGATGTTTGGGTTGATGCCTTGAGCGGGATAAGAATGTTGTTGGGGTGATAGGTTGTGTTACAAGTCTTAAAAGGGGATGGGTCGGTAGGAATGACATGGACTTGTTTGTCGTGTTCAAATTTGACACAATGGTGAAGTGTTGAAGGGACGCAAGCCATGGCGCGGATCCAAGGTCATCCTAATAGCATGTTATATTGGAATTCTCCCTCAATGATGTAGAAGAGCTCCAGGATTGTGCGTGGACCAATGCGGATATGGAGGACAACAGTGCCAATAGTGTTAGCGGCGGTGTCGTTAAAGGATCTAAGGATTGTGTCAATTTTCGATACGCAATTCTTGGGAAGAGCCAATTGATCAAAGGTGTGGGTGGAAATAATATTAATACTGATGCTCCCGTCGATCATAACTCGTTTAATACGGGTTTGATCAATGTAGGCTGTGATGAAAAGGGCAGCGTCCTGATCTTCCAAGGTAGAGGTAGGAATTTCAGAATCACTGAAAGAGATAGAGGTGACAGGGGATAAAGAATGGACTAGGGCAGCTAGCGGTTGAGGGTCTTCAGGTTGGACTTTTATTGCCTATAGGGCTTTGATTAGAGCCTGACGATGCTGGGGGGGAGCTTTGGATAAGGTCATATAGGGTCATCTTCACAGGTGTTTGGTGAAGTTGTTTTATCATAGAGTCTTTGATTACCTCTAAAGAAGGGGGTTGAGATGCACCTAAGATGGAAATCTTGGGTTTTGGTGGTTGAGGTGCCTGGACAAAAGGATAGGTCCAAGGAATAGTAGCTTTTTCTTTCACCTTGTCCTTTTGTGACCTAGTGGTTATATGGATAGCATTGATTTCAAAGATAGGAGGTGAAGAAGGGGTCATGGCCTGTTGGTGAGATGTTGATGTGGTTGAAGAGGTTGGATGGGAAGGTGTCGAGGGTCGATCAAGAGTGTCATCAAGGAGAAGAGTGTCTTTCTCTATATAGCGGTAAACGACCACCTTGAGGGCACAACAAGTCTCGGTATCATGTCCTGGCGTACGATCGTATAAACAAATCTTCGTATCATCGAACCAAGATGGTTTTGACCTGAGAGGTTGGAATGGCTTGATAGAAGGAAGGGTAATGCTAGAAGTCTGCAAAAGTTGGCATAATATCAAAGCATATGAACCTACTAAGGGGTTCGTGCTTGTTGATGCATGACGCGCTAGTGACTTTTGCTTGGGGGATGTTGAAGAAGGTTTTCGTACCACCTTTTGGTTTGATGGTGCGGTGACAGGCAAAGACAGCACTTTCTTTGTGAGAGGTGCCAAATTTTTGAGAGGGGGTTGACTTGTGGTTGGCAAAGGAAGTAATGGAGATAATTTGTTTTGGTTAAGGGTCGGAGTAGGAAGCACGCCGATTAGGGTAGAAGGATGAGGACCTAAAATGGAGGGCAAAGTTGACGGCAGAGGAGGGGTTCGCTTCTGTGGTCTGGTAGTCTTCTTTGACTTGGTTGGAAGACTACTTTTGGTCGAAGTCTGGTCTAAGTCCACCTTCACTTGCGGGTGAGTGAGGGTAGAGACAGGGCGAACACCGAGTGACTTGGTTGGTTTAGATTGGGTAGATGCAAGTTTAGAAGCGGGAGTCTGGTCTTTGTTGAGAGTCTTGGGAGATTCTGCCTTGGGAGGATTGGCAGCATGAGACGAGAGGACATGGGAATGTTGAATAACTTTAAGACGCTCCCACAATCCTTGATGCTCCACTTTCCTTGAAGGGAGAAGTTTGATTTTCTCCACTAGTCGAGAAAATGGTTGAGAGGATGTTGGATGAGGTTTGGATTCTTGAGAAGACGTGTTAGGTGTGGCAGTAGTTTCGGACCCAAGGTGTGTGGGAGTTATAACTGGATTGTCGTTGATTGAAGAAGATGGAGAGTTAGGCTCTTCTCTTGGTGGAGAAGGAACTGAAGAATGTGACTCCTCAAGCGGGTAAAGGGCAGGGATTATGATGCCCTCCACTTGCGGTCAAGGAGTAGGTAAGGTCAGGTCCTCTATAGGTAGAAGAAAGGAGGATGGTGAGACTGGTGGTGCCAGTAAGGTTGAGGCGTCCTCCAAGATGAGAGAAGTTGACGGAGAACTAACTAGAGAAAGAGGTTCGTCCACACATGATGGACTGGTAGATGGACTAACCTCTTGAGGTTGGTTGGGGATGAAGGGTGAGATCGTATTGACCATTTGAATTTCGTGTTCATGAGTGTTTTCAATCAAGGTCTGGACATTATTTTGAGTCAGTGGATGATTGGGGAATGGTTGCTTGAAGATGTCGATGCCCTAGTTTGGAGGTGCATTGGGATTATCTAGAACGAGCTCACCCTTTTCAAGCATGTCTTGGATTATGTTTTTAAAAGTTTTACAGTTTCTCGTGTCGTGACCTTTGACATGGTGGTAATTGCAGAAGTCATTTTCCCTATACCACGTAGGGATGGCACGTGAGGGATCAAATTGTCGTGGTGGTCGAATCTGGGGGAGGTTGAGAATCCCCTGTTTAACAAGTTTTTCTAGTATACACGCGTAAGATTCTCCAAGAGGAGTATACTGTCATTGTACGTATCTCTGCTGGAATTGACAGGTGGCACTCTGAGATGTGGATGGCTCAGGCTGATTGGTTGAAGAGGATGAAGGTCTAGTGACTACAACGTAAAGCTGAAGGTTTAGAAGAAGAAGAGTCATTGGTCTTAGAGTTGGGGTTCTTACTCCGCAACTTGACTTTATTCTTTTCGATGGCACGTAATTCAAGTTTATGGGCCATTGTGAAGGCTTCGTCGAAGGTGTGAAAGGTCTGAACCCGTAAGGTGGAAGAAATATGTTTGGCGCAAGCTCGGGAGAATAGTTCAATAAGTTCAAGTTGAGGCAAGGAAAAGGAGAGTTGATTGATGAGGCCTCTCCAGCGAGCAACGAAGTCAGATATTGATTCATCCTCGAATTGGCGGATAGTGTAGAGGTCCGTGATCGAGACCTTCTTGGTGATGTTAATGGAGAAGTGATCAAGAAAGAGCTGGGCTAGCTGTGTAAATGTGAAGAGGGAATGGCTGGAAATAGAGCTGTACCAGTCAAGCACAGTGCCAGAAAGAGACATAGGAAATGTGTACAAGAGCAATGCATCGTCATGGGCAATAAGGTAACAGGCATGTCTGAATGCCCGTAAGTGCTGCTGTGGATATTCCTTGCTTTGAAAGTGAGAAAATTTGGGAAGCTCCCACTAGTTGGGGTATGGTCTAATCGAAACGGAAGGGTGAATGGGCTCATTGCAAATTTGCTCATATGAGAGAGCATTGCATGAGCTAGAAACGGAGGTCTCTAGGCTAGACATCTTATCCATCAACATTTTTATGATATCTACTGATGGATTGACGGGTGGAGTGCCCCCTAGATTATAAGGCGCTTGAAAGATATTGGGAGGGGCGTATGACGTGGTTGGTTGCGTAGACGCAACATATGGGTAGCTAGTTATTGGAGCGAAAGTTGGAGCCAAAGGCACTTGTGTTATGGGGTTGGTAGGCACAAGTTGGATAGGGGCCGTCAAGGATGGTTGAGGAGTAGCCACGCTTGTTGATGGGTAAACAGTTACTCTTGTGTTGATAGGTGCAAGAGTAGGGGGGATAGAGACTAGTAGGTTTTGGAAAGGTGTGGGGTTTGGTTGAGTAACTTGAGGTTGAGGGAGTACCAGGACCCCCATGGAGGTAGGTTTAGATGGAGTGGCTATGTTTTGAAGGTAAGACACGGTTGGGTTATTGGTGGAGGTGTTGACTTGATTGTCTAGTGGCTGAATTGTAGGTGCTATTGATGTGATTCTTGTCTCGACTAAGGAAGTCGGCATCCCATAGATTGGGTTGCCTAGGGAGTCTCATGTTTGGCTATGCATGAGATAGTGTTGTAAGGCTTTGACGTTAAGGTCCAAGAATCGTGCAAAATCTTGGTCTCCTTTTGGGACAATAGGAGTCTGAGGTGGGGTTGGGCGAGTAGGAGTTCTTTCAGTCTCTGAGTGGAACTCCATTATAGGACTGGTTATAGATGGTGAAGGTGGAAGCGGTTGTTGACTAGCATGGTCAAGGAGAGCCTTGGTTTGACTGCGTGTCAAAACCATTCAAGGCAAGAAAGGGTTAGGTTTCAGAAAACTGTGTTTTTTTTAGTCTCAGAAAACCTGAATAGATGTTTAGACAGCCAGAAAGTTGGATTTTAAGTTTGCTATTTTTGGAAAAAAGAAAATGGACAGTGACCAACGTCGGTATAAAAACCAATGTCGGTGAAGAAGACTGCCGATGTCGGTCAGATGACCGATGCCAGTGCAGAACAGTTGCCGCCATCGGTTACAAGACAGATGTCAGTTACTGTGTTTTCCAGAAACTCAAAAAAAAAGTTTTTGGAAATGAAGAAGACGTCCTTACCAGCTCAAAAAAAATAGATAAAAATAGAAAATAAGATGAGAACAGGCAGATCCTAGCGTTAAATCCCTAGAAATAATTTTATTAAGATCGTGTGGCTTATGCCTTAATGTGATGTTTGAGGAGGTTGGCTGTTAGAAGGGTCCTAGAATAGGTAATCTAAAGATGGTTTCAGGTATGTTTAGGCACTCAAAAGTCTGTATTAGGTTCCGTACATGGCTTGGTGCTAAGGAGCAAGCTCCCCTCACTTCACGATTCCAGTGGTTAGCTAGTTTCGCTTAGCCAAAATATACTTTCCCTATAGTTTAGACTCTGCCAGAGAACAGAGTGGGCTTTCCCCTTGGTGGTGAAATCCAAGTAGGATCACCGAGATGGGTAAGGTATCCGCTGGGTGATGAAATCCCAGTCGGTCCTTGTCTCAAGTGAGTTTGATGTTTAATTTAGTGCACGTGGTCTGGTTGTGTAACATCAAGTGATCTACGATTTATTCAATATGTGGTTTACTAATTACTAAGTGTGGACTAAGAAATGCAAGAAAGCAGGAAATGGAATGTAGTATATTTTAAAGCCCCAAATCAAAATGTTAAGTTGGAATGAAAACAAGTTTGAGAAAGGATTGAAAAAAATGATTTTTTGACTAGTCTAAAAATGCAAGAAAAGAAAGAAAAAGTTCTTTTTATTCCTGCTTATGATGTCTTTTAGAAAAGAAGAAAGATGTGAAGAGGGAGAAACCTAATGCACCTAAATGAATAAAGAGGGAAAGGAACCCAAGGAAGGCCCTAAGGGTCCCACCGGGCGTGCCAGAATGTTTCTATTCAAATTTCGCTTTCAAATTCAAAGGAGAGAAAATGAGAAACAAAAAGGAATGGTCAAGGCTTGTGTGTACCTGGATATAGTCTGCACATCGTAATCCAGACGTTGTGAGAAATCCTCTTTTGCTGTGGAGGAATGACACCTGAAAGAGATAAACACTAAAAACACGAAGAACGTTAGTTGATAAGAGGGTGGATTGCCAAGCAAAAGCTTGGTCTTAGAAGCGCTAAGGCTTCTTGGAGGATGACAATCCACTGTTTAAGATAGAATATGATAGAGACAGAAAAGATAAATAATGAAAGATATGAAAAGAATGAACCAAAAGCAAATGAATACCTGATAAGCTGCAATCTGCTAAACACAGTCGCTGACGTCGATGATATTGCCTGCATCGGTTAGGGTGGTCGCTGATGACGGTTATACTGCCGACGTCGGTAGGGGAAGTGGACGAGGTCGGTCAGGGCAATTGGCCAAGGACGGGTTACAAGATTAGTTTCTGGTCTGTAGAATAGATTTGGTCTCGTCTGAGGGTCTGAAGGTCTATGAGGGCTTCAGAGGGATTGTTTAGGGTCTAAGGGACTGAGAATCTTATCAGCAAAATGGGTGAGAAATAGGAAAAAGGCTTTTCAGCGTTTCCGTAGAGCAATTTAGTCAGGTTGATTAGATGGGCCTTAACATGGTCTGTAGGTCTTTGATAACTTATGTTGGGTTGATTGGACAGAGGATGTTGCTTAAAAAGAGACTAAGGGAGTGTCAGAGGCAAAGAAAAAGGAATAAGGGGTGAGAGAAGGCTTTTCAGCCTCTCTGGGAAGAACAGGGAAAGTTGGGTCAAGGATGCTTGGAATAGACAAAAGACAGAATACTAATATATTTGAAATGACATTAGAATGAAAAAAGTATCAATACTTAGCTGTGATATGAATTGGCAAAGGTGCAGAAGCTGTGTTTCAGTTGTCGCTGGTGATGGAGATATCGTGCAGTCCCTATGCAAAATGTCTGATGTAAGACCTCAGTGCCTAGAAAGTGCTGCCAAGAATGCTGATCCCTGCAAGGACACCAAGAAGCCCAGAACACTAAAAAAGCAAAAGCACGAGAACTTAGTTTCACTGGAAGAGGATTCGAGAGTCATGATTAGCTTTAGAGATTAGCCGATTTCTGATTGGGGTCATCAAAGGGTTAGAAAAATTGGTTAAGTATAACTGAGGTCGGTGATTCCACCGGCATCGACCGACATTTGACCGACGTTGACGTGTACAGAACGGGCAAAAAGAGCCACCAAGCCTGTTTTTCATCCGACAAGTGCACTATCCGTTGGAGAATGTCAAGGTTGGGCTAAATACGCACGAGAGTTGGTTAGGCGGTTAGAGAGAAGTAAGAATAGGTCTAGGGTGAGTCATAGGATGGGAATTAGTCCAAGGCGAGGTGTCATGGGTGATGTGTCCAAAGAGGAGGGTTAATTCAAAATAAGTTTATTATTTTAAATTAGTAATTGCATGCTTTAGGAATGGGTTAGGAATGGACCAAGGGGGAAGGTAACCAAGGGTTAGACACTATTTAGGTGTCTACATTCAGTCTAAAAACATAATATTCTTCCCCTGATAGCTAAAAACCTTCAAGTTATTCTATGTAAACTTCTTCTTCCAAGTTCCCATTCAAGAAAGTAGAGTTAACATCCATTTGATAGAATTAAAACATCTAATAAATAGATAATGATATAAACTTTCTTATGGATTCCAATCTAAAAACTGGATCAAATGTTTCCTAAAAATATATGCCCTCAACTTGTGCATATCCTTTTCACACCAATCTTGCTTTATTTATTATAACAACTCCATCCTCATTGAACTTATTTTTAAAGACCCACTTTGTACCTATCACATTCTTATTTTAAGGTCTTGAAACTAATTACCAAGTTTTGTTATTTTTAATTTGGCTTAGTTCTTCTTCCATGGATTTTATCCAATTCTCATTCTTGCTAGCTTCGAAATAGCTCGTAGGCTCAATTTTAGACATTAGAGCAAAATTTTCTCCTTGTTTTATGCAACTCTTCTCCGTGTCTGAACTCCATTATTATTTCCAATGATATACTCTATAGGATGATAGTTTTGAATAAATATTGTAGGTGCCTTTTTATTCACTTCCCCATGATCTTCATTAGATTCTTCATATTCAAAATCTAATTCTTCATTATAGATTTCTTTGTCATGTTTAACATGTTTTAATCCATCCTCAACCTTGACATTGATGCTCTCTACAATCTTGTGTAGCTTTTTATTTTAACATATGTAGGCTTTTCTTGGATTGAAATAACCAAAAAATATTCATTCTTCACATCTTGATTCAAAGCTTCCAAATTTTTCCTCCTTTCTCATAATGTAGCATTTTCAACCAAACATTCTAAAATACTTCACAAAGGTAGGTTTTCCATACCATAGTTCATAAGGAGTTTTGTCATTGTTTACCCTTAGTTTAACTCTATCTAAGATATATACTACTATTTGGATTGCTTCTCTCTAGTATCCATCAAGTAACATGGCCTCTTTTAACATCATTCTAGCCATCTCCTTGACTATCATGTTCTTTGTCTCAACAACTTCATTATGATATGGAATATTTGTTGTAGAGTAATATATTATGATTCCATTTTTATCACAATAATCTGTGAACTCATTTGAGGTGAATTCTCCACCTTTATTAGATCTTAAGCATTTGATTTTTCATCCAATCCCATTCTCCACCATGACTCTAAATATATTGAATCTCTGAAATGCCTGACTTGTCCTTAAAAATGGTTACCCATGTCATTATAGAGTAATCATCTACAAATAACATGACGTATCTCTCTCTTTTATATATTCTTGTCTTAATAGGACCGCAAAGATTAGTATGAAATAATTCCAGAGGATTTATAGTTGTATACTCCTTTATTTGAAATTTGACCCTTGTCTTCTTTCCTAGTTAACATTCCTTGTAATTAGTGTTTGTAGGTTTGGTTATATTAGGCATGTGTCTAGCACACTTCTTTGAGCTCTCTTTGACTAGGTTATTAAATTTGACATGACCCAGTCTTCTATGCCATAACCTACTCCCATCAAACTTTCTTATCAAGCAACTATTAGCATTCACTTCAATAATATTATAGATATTGCTTTACATTCTTTTCCCTTTTACAACTAGTTTTCCATATATCTTTAACTTATAGATTTCTACATTAAATGTGACCTTATATCCATTATTAAACATTTGGATGACACTTAGCAGATTATGATTTAACGTTTCAACGTAAAGGACATCATGTGTAGGTAGTTTTTCATCTATGTTTAAGGTTCCTTTACCTCTGATATTTATTACAGTGTTGTCTCCCAAGATGACAGATCCTTCCTTACATTTACTTAATTTTATGAACTTAATCTTATCACCAGTCATATGTTTTGAACAACCATTATCTATTATGCACAAATTCTACTCCTTGGAATGGAATGTATTTTAAGAAATCATATATTTATGTTTTGCTTTATACACATCATTAGGTTTCTAATTTTGCTCATTTTTCTCCTTTTTAGAGACTTTTGAACCTTTGTTCTCATTGGGAGGCATGCCTTTATTTTTACATTGTGTTTTTGGTCTAAAAATGTTTGCTCTATATTGTTTAGGTATGTGATAAAAATTATTACAATCATAGCATATTATATTTATATCTAATAAGGGATCAAATGAATTTATACTTTCAAAATGTGTTCTCCTTTTAGGTACAACTTGACAATCAATAGCCCTATGACCAAACAGATTACAAGTATAAAAATAACCATATAAATATGATGAATACCTTTTCATACAATTTATTTGAGTAGTATGAGGAGCTCTTCCAAACTCTAGCTTCTTCAAGTCTCTCACTTTTGTGTATCTATTTGCATCATCTAACTTTGTCTGCTTCTTTTCTTCAATATTCTTTTCTTCTTTAGCTTTCAGCACATCAGCTCTGTTTGAGTCTATCTTTTCATTCTTGAAATATTTCTCTTTATTTGCTCTTGATTCTCCTTTTGATTTGATGTTATCATATATGTTATCAGATGTACTAGTTATGAAACTTTTTCCTTTTTCATAACCAAGACTTGATCTCTCTTTTGAAGGCTTTTGAGGGTTGATCAATTCATCAAGAATGTTCAATCCTCTTATCAACTTCAAACTTTTATCTATTTGTCCTTTATATTTTTCAATATCTTTTCTCAGAGCCACTATCTCTAATTCTAGCTTCATGTACTCATCAGATTTAGATTGTAGTTCAAGTTTGACTACATCTTCTATTCCTTTGTCCTCTTCAACTTGTGTCTTTAGACTAACCACCATTTGATTAGATTTTTAAAGACTTTTGGACATTTTCTCATTCTCCTTTTTTCCAATATTCTTTTGTTTTGAGTTATATTTTCTTAGATTGTCTATTTCTTCTAAAGAACAAATGAGTTCACACTCTAAATGCACTTCTTCTTGTTCTAAATCTGATTTTTTAACTTATTCTTGATCCACAAAATTTGAAATTATTGTCATGAATATGACTTATTCTTCCTCATCCATAAAATCATAGTCATGATCATCATCATAACTATCACTATCATCCATTAAATCATTATCTTATTTTATGTATAGGCCTTCCCTGTTTTCCAAGAAGTTCTTCTTCTTAGAGTAGTGAGGTTTCATCTTTTTACTATTCTCTTCTTGCTCAGAGTTATCCTTGTTTTTATAAGGGAATTTAGGAGCAAAATTTTCTACTTTACCATAGTTAAATCATTCGAAGGGTAACTTACCTTTGCAATTTCCAAAAGATCTCAATATTTTGATAAAATTAGCTTCTTTTTCATCAGTCTCCTTAGATCCAAATATAGGTTTCTTCTGCCTTCATTGGTTTGGATGCTTTGAATACAAATTCTCTTTTGAATCTATTTATTTCTCCTATTCTCATCCCATAGGTTGTGAATGTTTCATGAAAGTCATCAATAATGAGTTTATCTAGATCTCTTGATTTCATGTTTATAGATATTTTTAAGTCATACCTTGATGGTAGAGATCTTATGACCTTTTTTATAATGACTAGATCTTTCATCTGTGCTCCAAGTCCTTTGATTGCATTGATTATTTTATCTAAGCTATAGAATTAGTCTACAATTTCTCTTCATTCATTTTAAGTCTTTTGAACTTGCCTTTGAACATTTGTATCTTGGTCTGCTTTACCTTGTTATCAGCTTCATATGTTATCGCCTTCATAGGTGATTTTTTATTTGATCAAGATATCTTGTATATTTTGACAATGCATCACTTTAACAAACTCTAAATTAGAAAATCCACATAAAATAACATTCTTAGCCTTGACATTTCTTTCATATGATTTCTTGGTACTATGATCAGTAAGAGTTGTAGCAAGAGTTATATATCCATTTACAATAGACATCCATACATCAAACCCTAATGAAGGTAAATATGCTTCTATTCTTATGCTCCAAAATGCATAGTTTGATAAATCAAAGAGAGATGAATTTTAAAAGGAAGATCCTTCTTGATTATCCATTTGTGTTCACCATCCAAGATCTACCTGAGATTATTAAACTTATTCTAAGGAACTAGGGCTCTAATACCAATTATTTAAACAGAACTATATACTAAAGGAGGGGGGGGGTAAATCATTATATTGATTAACTTAGTCCTTTTATTATCTTTTTAAATTAGATTAAAACTATATGTAGAGATCATATACACATAAATAGACACAATACTAGATATACCATGGAAAACTCAATATGGGAAAAACCACCATAAGAATAGTTGATATAATTTGTCATTCTAATCTAGCCTCACAATAAAAAACCTCATTGGTTATAGTGTTTAAGGGTACCAAGCCTAAGGAGACACTGATCACCTGAATTAAGAGCACTTACTCTAAGGAATCACCCACTGCTTAACTATGCACCAACTCAGCTTATCTAATGGTACCTATCTATCAGATTCTACTATAGAGATATAACTCTAAATTACAATATATATTCATAAATGAATATAAATATCTATTCTCTATTATAGGTTTAGTCTATAAGTTCCCATGCTCTACACTTCATCTCTCTTCTCTTATACTCCACCTCTCTACTTCTGGGTCTCTATATATCTCTATTTGACATAATTCAATAATATTAACAACTTTTGCCTGTATCCTAGAAGACATATATATAATAATTTTATCTAAGTCTTCATATATTTTCCATGTTCACACTAGTTTTATAACACATCATGCTCTATTCTAGACTCAGTTCATTATCTCTTAAATAACAATTTACCCACATCTTGAACTCATGCATCACCATCATGATTCTTGGTCACATTACTATCTTTAGCATATGTTTGGATCAATTTTTGATGCACATGCCATATCACAGATATTAGATAAATTACAATAATCAATCTCATTGTTTCTATCATAATTTATGGCTCACTTGTATGTTCTTACACTTGAAATTTAGGATGATCATAACTTGAAATATCGATTGTTGATCTTAAGTTTGGCAACATGATCTAATGTTCTTCATTCAAAATTATTCAACTTTAAAACATGCATTGGATTAATCTCTGATAGTCTTATGCACTCTATTAGATCCATGTACACTTTTCAACTTTAAAACGTTTTCATTTATTTTTATGATCCAAGCTCTCGTGTGCCATGAGATATTCAAACTAACACAAACTTTAATAATGTCTTATCGTTAAAAATCAGTTTATTTATCTCATCCCATTTCTTTCTAAGTATTTGGAATGAATATGGTCTATCAATATCATAAAGTAATCTTGTTCTTTAACCTACCTCTATCTCATTAAATATCAATCACTTAATCTCATCTGAGTCCACTCGCTCTGTTATATCTTCATTACATGATCAATCAATCATTATTTGATCTTATGAAAAGAAAAAACATTATTTCTAACAAGCTCCTGTGAATGTGACACTTAGCATTAGTGTCTACGTTATACATATTAATTTTAGTTCCCACTATTGAGGTACATGTCATCCTTGCATTGGTCA
The DNA here is from genome assembly GCA_037957365.1 of Torreya grandis. Lineage (NCBI taxonomy): Eukaryota > Viridiplantae > Streptophyta > Pinopsida > Cupressales > Taxaceae > Torreya > Torreya grandis. The sequence continues at coordinate 2,103,468 of JARHVA010001205.1, forward strand.
TTGACTAATTGACTTTGAACTGAATCATAGATTTACTATTCAAGCTCTATCATTGTGACAGTTATCACTAGCATGTTCACTCACAGTTGCCATTAACATATTAAATTTCTTATGAATTATTAGATATTCAACATATGATGAAGTGCTAACTATTAGATCTTCTAGCAAGATTGAAATTTACATTGTTTAAATTTGACTAAGTATGGGGACCATCTCAATATGCTTGGAAGGCTAATTTTGCACCTTCATATCTTTTGCTTCACTCATCTTCCTATCCTAAAATTTGAACCATATAAATTAGACATGATAATGAATAAACTCATATTCTCATTTCTTCTTGAATCCTTTATGTGTACGAGATATAATTCCATTAATCTAATTACTCAGATTCTTTTGCCATAGAGACAGCTATGCTTAGAACTACCTAGAAGGTCAAATTTGTTCTTGCATAACATTTGATGCTATTCATCACATGAGATATAATTTTAAACACAATATTCTCTCACATAGGGTATTCTATCCATATATTCATCTACTCTTGAATCCTTCATACTTGCAATATATTATATCATCAAAATGCCTTCCTAGTTTTTATTATAACCTGTATATTTGGTTATGTATGGGAAAACACTATCAAAATGCCTAAGAGCCCAACTTTTCTTATGCATATCTCTTATTGTGTTACATCATATGAACTAAAATTTATTACATAAAAACTAATCTTAAAAATAAATAAACACATATGATCATTTTGTCTTAACACCTCCATGTGTGAAAATGTTGACCTCATCAACATGCTTACTTATCTCTACTTAAACCCTTTTAAAAACTTGGATAAGTATCAAAACTTAGGGAATTCTATCTTAGTAGCAAACTTTTCATCCTCATATCTTCTACCGTGCTTTAGTGCATGACTTAAAATCTAGTTAATAACAACTAGGGACCAATGTGATGACAACCATATGGGTAATTCCCCTAGACTCATCCTCATGTGGTAATGATGACATTAACAAATTTCCTATTTATATTTTCTTCTATAGACCCAAAATGTCTAGATGATCAATATAAAGAATTGGATGAATTCCTCTCATGCACACCAGCACTCCAATCATCCTTAAACTCTGATAGGATTCCTTTCACATCCATAAAATCACCATGCATTTCCCCTAGCATTAATTACATCCATAATTATAATAATGTATCTTTTGACATCAATGATAATCATATTTCCAACATAAAATTAAATCCCTAAACCCTTAATCCTAAACCATAACCCTATAACCCCAAACCCCAAACCCCAAACCATAAAATCTAAACCATAAATACTAAACCCAAAATATTTAACCTAAAGCCCTAATCCCCAAACACTAAATCCCCAACCATAAATACTAAATACTAAGTTCCATATCCAAACCCCTAAGACCAAAACCTTGAAATTTACACCCTAAACCCTAAACCTTAAGTTTAAAACCATAAACCCAAAACCCTAACCACTAACCTTTAACCCTAAAAGCTAAACCCTTGGTCCCTTGA
>JARHVA010001205.1:2110000-2145000 GCA_037957365.1 Torreya grandis
GAATTTTATAAAACCTATTTTTTTAGAATTACACTTTGATTTCTTTTTTTTTTTTGGAAAATTCCCATTGAGAGCCTCTTAAAAAAATGGGTTCATAACCATTGGAAAGGCCACGATGTTAAAATGGAAGGAATCTATAACCTTAATAAGGATTTATTCTTGTTTTAGACCAGCAAAACATAACACGATAAATCCATTATTAATTATTGTCCTTGTTTCATATATAACACGTTGGTGGTTTTTCTTATTGGACTCAAAAAATTCAAGTTTCCAAGAAAGCATTAGTAAAAATTCAAGTCTAGGTTGGTTTTATTAGATTGCCTCTCCCCTTTTGAGGTGTTATCAAATAAATCATAAAACACATGGGGCACTTCTATGTCATGAAAAATATTTTTTTAAGGCCTATGTAAAAAAAAGGGTTTGTGTGGAAGTGGATCTACCTCAGGATATCAAAAAGTATATTTATAATCAAATTAAAAATAATTGTTTTTTTTAATAAGTGTTTTACACCAACTTATCGAATACCTATTTAGTTACTAATACTTAGATCATATGATCCAAGAGTGTCCCTTAATGGCACATGCTCATGTTGCTCCTAAAGTGAAGGGTTGTCTTAGAGCTACAACCTATAGTGTAAATGTTGATGGTTTGACCACGGTCACTAGTAAACATAATAATTTGGAAAGAGGTAGTGGTAAGACTCAACCTTCTAATTATCACCTTGTCATGGCTCCCAATGCCTCATCCCTTTTTGGTATAATTGGTGTTTTTGTGCCTAACAAGTCTTTACCTCTACTTATGCACACCTTGTTTCATCTTTAGCTTCTCAAGCCCAATTGTCACAACCCCTCCTAGGGTGACCTCATCAAAATAAGAGAATAATATCATTAATATATACCATAAATCAATCCTTTATAACTCTATAAGTTCCTTTTCTTCTCATGAAGAGGAATACATAGCCCATAAGCAATAGCCTTTTTAGAATGGTGGTTTTATGAAGCAAAAACCTTCTTTCAATTTGTTTACTACTATTGAATATCTAATAGAGGGTGTTGGCATGAACCTTGATGTTTCACAATGTTAGTCTATCCATGGAATCTTTTGGACCTTACTAATTCTCCATATAAGTATGCAGTCAAGAATAATTGTTAGCTTTTTAGTAATATGAAAATTATTTATATGAAATAAGTAAAGATATTTGGCCTTATCCTTTCGAATACATGGTGATTTATTTATCCTAAGACCCTTTTTCATAATTCCATATAAGAATCTGGTTGAGATGGGTTTATCACTCTTTTAGATCCATGACTTTATTAACATTTTATTTCTTAGGATCTAACCCACTCATTGTGTTATTTGGACTTTATTTGAATTTGATAATCACATCATTAGGTTGGTGAATATTTATTCCTTTAATGATGTTTTATAATGGACATTTTTTTTATATGGTTGGCAAAATCTCTTCTATATGATCATTGGATCCGTTGTGGGGATTTTAACATGGTAAAATCTCTTAGGGATAAATATGGCTATCTCACTATGGATTGGTGTGATGATAAATGAGAAGTATAATTTTACATGCACAATAAAATCGGTGTGTTTGATGAAAACTACAATCATAGGAAATATTTAGATCTCCTTAGTTTACCTAGTACATTTTTGACAAATAAAGGATCAAGTTATTCAACATTTTGACTAGGATTTGTTGGCTAAGCAAGATCTTTTATTTATTTTTCCTATTCAAGAAAGAGTATTTTTCATTCTCCCTAGGACATTATTATTGGATCATCATCCTATTTATTCCAATATTGAGTTGTTTAATACTCAAGTGAGGCCTTACAAAACCTAGTTTTATCTCAATATTGTCACCTTTAGCATGAGAGAACTATCAAGCACATTATCAAACTTTCGGATTTGGTTCCTAGGCCTAATGTAGACTCTAGCTAGATAAAGTAGTTGATAGATGCTATTTTTCACACTACCACCTTTATTCATGCTTATGGTATGTAAACCTCTCTCTTTTACTAACATGTTAGTAATGTTACAAACTATGAAAACCTATAGGTAATAATGGAACTTAAAGCCTTTCCTTTTATAGTCTATTTGTAAAACCATTAATCCTATTTTCATCATAAGATGCAATTTTATGAGGCATAAAAATATAGAAGGCCTCAACTTTGAACTCAAATACATTGGATAAAAATTAGGGACAAGTTAACCAAGATAGTTTTGGCTCATTTGCATTTTATAATGGATGCTAATAGAATTAAAGGTATAAAGGAGGGATATATTAGATTTAATAAAATCCTTGAAATTTATTAATATTATTTTCATCATTATCATGGTATTTTTTAGTCAAGTCATATTTTCCTAAGTGTGAATATACTTTTGCCTAGTGCCTACAATCTTCCCTTATAATGTTCTTGATGCTCAATAGGTTTCTTGTGATAGGCCTGTAAACCTAAATAATCCTAAGTAAACTATTATGAAGATGGATAATAATAAATCACCAGTCATTTATGGCTTCTCATGTGAGTTCTACTAGACCTTATAGGATACTCTGGGTCCAAATACTTACAAGTTTTATTTTGAAGTGGTATTGAAGAATTCTTTGGGACCTATTACAAATCAAGGTAACATCAAGTTTGATCCCAAATTTGATTAGTATGATGTTTTATTTAACTGGAGACATCAATTTTTATTATAAGATAATTTATAAGTCACTACCTCTCAAACATAAGCATATCCTTACATTATTTGTTAGAAGTGAGCAAACTAGATTTATCTAGCATAGATACATCCTTGACAATGTCATTGTTGTCTATGAGTACATAGAATGGGATTTTTGTCTAGTCAAAAGGCCCTATTTATTAATATTTATTTAAAGAAGGATTATGACTACATTGAGTGGCTAGTTATTTAAGCTATGCTTGAAGCACTCAATTTTGGTCCTAGATTTGTTTAGGTGATTGATATGCCTTTTTAGAATGTTAGGTAAGGTAATAATACTAATATAACCCTTTCCTCTCAATTTGATATTCATACACGCACGCATGCACACACGCACATGCGCACGCACACACACACACGTGCACGCACGCGCACGCGCACACACACACACACGCACCCACACGCACCTGCACGTACGCACACACGCACACACGCACACACACACACACACACACACACACACACACACACACACACACACACACACACACACACACACACACACACACACACACACACACACACACACACACACACACACACACACACACACACACACACACACACACACACACACACACACAAAGGAAAATAGTACTTTATCTCATTTACTTTATGCATTACCAATTTAAGGTTTTACCTATTTGTTAGCTAATTATGCCTTTAAAGTCTTGGTGAAAATTATCTCTCTCCCTAATTTTAGTTGTCAATTTATAAATGGTCAATTTATTGATGACTCTCTTCTCTCTCTTTATAGGAAGAGGAAGAGTTAGATAATCATTCTATAGATTATCTTCAAATTTTTTTTTGGCCTCTAGATCCTCCATTGAATGGGAAAATTGTAGTGATATCACCAGCTTCTCTTTCCCAAACCTCCTTGGCTAATGGGATATCAGTGGTAGTGTTTTCTTCCATGTGTTCATTCTAAGTTGCTTGGTATTCCTTTTGGTTTTTTGGATTATCATGTTGAGTTGTGTTCCTATATTGTTCAAAGGGTTGAGAAAAAAAACTAATTAGATTAAAAAACCCTTATCCTTGGCAGGTAAGTTTTATATTTGATCCATGGTATTGACATCTATGAATGTTTATTATTATTACTATTAGGATACTTCTAATTTTTCCTATATTAGACTAGAAAAGATTATAAGAAATTTACTCTGGGCCAATTCTAAAGGACGTAAATGCTTTCATAGAGTTTCCTGGGATATTTGTTGTTGGCCTAAAGAATCAGATGGTTTGGGTCTCTTGGATATCAATCTTCCAGGTCTTACTCTAAAAATTAAATGGGTTATCTTGCTTCATCATTGTATCTCTCAAGGATTGTAGTAGGAATGCATAGAAAGTCCTTGGGATTCATTCTCTTCTCATTATCCTTATTAATTTTTAAATTAATCATAATTTTGTTATTAACATCATTTGGAAAGCTTGGGAGAAATTCAAACCCCATCTCATTTGGGTAGTGGAGGGTTTCAAGAATGGTATTTATACTAATTAGCATTCCCTTTGGTGTTCTCCTTGTTTAAATTTTCATAATTTTAACTTTACTTTAGTCCATTGGATCAAAGGCTTATAGATGTTTTAAAAAGGTGTGAAAAACATTTGGGATATTTTTTGTAAAGTGAGCTATTATCAAATTCATTCATAGCAAGTTTTGAATAAATTTAAACTAAATAATATAGATGTTGAGTATATCATAGAGATTAAAGCCTCCATACATGTTGAGCATATTCATAATATTAGAGTTAACTACTTTGCTCCCTAGTACAAAGATTATCATTATCCTACACCCATTTCTTTTACTCCTAACTCTCCTCATCTAGGATATAATATTTTAGCTTCCTATCACTTTAAGATGATATTTTCAATCACTAATGGAACTTTCAATCCATCCATGTGGTTTGATCCAAAATGGTTAAAAGAGTGTGGGATGGTCCCATTGAGCCTAAAATAATATGTCTTAGAAATGGTTAGAGGACAAGGATGAATAATAGTTACTCATATGAGAAGGAATATGCAAGAGATGCAGAGGAAAGTGAAGCTATTAACTACAATTATAAAAAATCAGAGACAAATGCAAGTGGAAGATGAAATAGAGGAATAAATAGATCATGAAGATTAAATTCAACAATAAGAGCAATGGAAACAACCACTATCAATAGAAAAGAGGATGGCTAGTGTTTTAGAGAGAAGTAATGAAGGAATCAAGGTTGATGTTCCTAATTGTGGAGGTAGTTTATAACTAGAGGAGTTGATAGATTAGATGAATAGCATGGATAAGTTTTTAGAATATAAAATCTAAGAAACACTAAGAAATTAAATTTTATATTCATGAAATTGAAGGGTCATGCAATGTTTTGGTGGGATCAACTACAGAAAGAGAGATAGAGAAAAGGTAAAGAGAATATAAAAATATGGAGCAAGACAAAGAAGAAGTTGAGGGAGATATTTATTTTTGTGGATTATGTGAAAACCATATACAGAAGATTCCATAATTTGAGGTAAAAGAATCAAAGTATACAAGAGTTTATAGGTGAGGTTTCCAAGTTTTCCATATAAGTGGATCATGATGAAACAAAAGAACAAATGACTACAAGATGTGTAAATGGTTTGAATTTTTATATACAATATTAATTAAGAATTCATAAAATACTTTTCATGGAAGAAGCTTATCAATTAGCTTTAAAGGTATAACAAAAGCAGAATAAATAAAATTTTAGAAGATCAATTGGGAAAAGAAGAGGATAATCCCCTCTAGTAAGGGGATGATGTGGGTTTAATAGCACTGGAGGTGGGTTGAATCCCACTAGAGGAGAGCTATCATGTGGTGTAGAATGGAAAAAAGATAATAGACACGGGTTTCAATACCAACAAATATGAAAAGGGTTTTAGAGAGAATGATTTTATAATGGTGCTAGAGAGGGTGGTTTCCAAATAAACATAGGTCTTCTATTTTTTTATAGATGTAAAGGAGAAGGGCATAGCACATTTGAGTTTTGATTGATCTAAAGAAAGAAGAGGTGCAAAATAAGGAAGATAATGTTGCATGGATACTTATAAATGTTTTTCGAACAAGGTGTACTTCGGGAGGTAAGATATGAAAAGTAATTATAAATGGTCTTAATTGTAAAAATATGGTTTCTAAGGAGAATATTGAGTTTAAATATATTTTTAATCAGAAAAGTATCATTATCATTATCGTATTTCATGGTTTAATAAATGGAATAAACTTACATTAGATAGAAGGTGTTTAATTGAGTTTCTTATAGGAAAAACATACAAGGATGAAATATGTCATAATGTTTTGGCAATAGATGCATGCCATGTGTTATTATGAAGACCATGATAGTTTGATATAAAATTAATTCATGATAAATAAAAAATTAGATACTTTCTGGTAGTTGGTATCTAATGAACCCAAATACTATAAAGACAATAAATTTACCAATAGGCAAAAATTTCAAACAATAACCAGAATTTATTAATATTGCATGAATTAAAATAATTACATATCAAAACCATGCTTAAATAAGCATCAAATCATAATTAGATTTGACATGTAAAAATTTGAAAAAAAACTAAAATCTAAAAACCTTTTATTTTTAGCAGCTTCTATTTTTAGTAATTTTTTCATGCAAGTACACAAAACTCTAAGAATCTCCCAAAATAATCTAAATAGTAGAATTATCCTATTATAATACTTTTAACTGAAGTTCACATTTGATCATGAAAATATATAATTTCTAAAAAAGAAATTTCTTAAAAAACTCAATAAACTATAATTTTGAATGTTGGGATGGTTATGTTTGGCCTTAAAGAAAATAAAAAATACCTCTACGGAGAAAGCTCAAATGGAGATACAAGTCAAAAATTATAGCCTCTGAAAGTTTGGCCTATTTTTTCCACATCAGTATAAAGGTAATTTTATTAACTCCAAAAGAATAAGGGAAGACTAAAAACATGTTGTCTATAAAAGAATTTATCAAAGACATAGAAGAGCTGCAAACAATATTAGAATTAACATAAGTGTTGAAAGAGTTTGTAGATATTATACCTAATGATTTACTGCATGGTTCACCCCCAAATAAGTACATTCAGCATCAAATTTATTTAATTCTATCTCTACCCAAACAAACAACTTATAGGATTAATCCAACAAAACATATAAAATTAAATAAACAAGTTATTGTACTAGTGAGGAAGGGTGTATTGATGGAGGGTTTGAGTCCATATACAAAACTAACATTACTAAATAAAAATAAAGATGGAGGGTGGAGGATGTGTGCGGAAAGTAGAGAAATTGATAAAATTACCATCAAATATAGATTTCCTATTCGTTATTTAGTTGATATGATGGATGTTCTTACAGGAGCTAATTAATTTATCAAAATTGATCTAATGAGTGGTTACTATTACATTAATATTCGTGAAGGAGATGAATATAAAAAATTTCAAGACTATGGATGGATTATATTAGTGGATGGTGATGTTATTCAGATTATCTAATGTACCCAACACATTTATGATGGTGATGAACATAATACAATGAGATTACATTGGTATGTTTGAGGTCATTTATTTTGATATTCAGTAAAAATAAGGTATATCACATAAGGAATTTTATAATGGCATTAAACTTATTAATAAAGGAGAATATCTATGCAAATTTGAAGAAATGTAGGTTTCTGAAAAATAGTTTTATAATTTTAGTATTTTTATTTTCAACAGATGGAGTAAATGTGGATGGAAAAAAATTAAAGTCAATTAATGAACTTGGCTTATTTAAAGAAGCATAATATTGGTAGGAAGCTTTCATGGTTTAAAAACATATTACAGTAAAGTCATTAGTAATTTTAGCAGTCTTGTTTCACCAATAATAGATTGCATGAAAGGAAAAGAATTTCTGTGGATAAGGAAAGTAACAAAAAGATTTGAATTTTTAAATAGTAAGATTACGAAAAAAATTATTCAATATCATTACTAGATTTAAAAAAGTGTTTGACATGGATTGTGATGCTTCACATGTGGGAATTAGTTTTGTGTTGAGTCAAGAAGGAAGGTATTAAATAGAATATTTTAGTGAGAATTTGAATGGGGTAAGAAATATGTATTTTACATATGATGTGGAATTTTATGTCATTTTAGAAGCATTAAGACATTGGAGGTATTAATTGGTGCCTAAGGATTTTATCATATTTAAATATCATGAGACATTGGAGTATTTGAACACTCAAAAGATATTAAATAGTAGGCATTGAAAGTGGGTGTATTTCTTGTAGAGATAAAATTTAGTTATGAAATACAAATTAGGAATATATAATTGGGTAGATGATACTTTCAGTGGGAGAGTGCTGCTGTTAAATACTATGGTGAGTGAAGTAGATAGATTTAAAGTTGTTAAGGAATTACAAGATATTGATCTCAATTTTGGAAAGTTAGTTGAGTAGTGTAAGAATCCTTTAGTATGTAAAAATATAAAGGAAAAAACTTGAAGTGGTAAGAGAAAAAGGTGAGAGTTAACTATGGGATTCAATCCTATGAACATGATGTTTTATTCCTGAATGCCTAGAATGACACTAAGGTTCATACGAGCATGAAAAAAGTAGACATGTCTATGATTATAGCCTAACACATAGAATATGACCTGATAATTAAATTATTAAGGAGGATGACAAAAGAATTTAAAGTCAACAATGGTTTTCTACATCCATTTATAACCCTTCTCCTAGAGAAGGAGCAAATAGACAAAATCAAAATGTCTCATTTGAATAAGTGAATGTGGAATATACATAAGAATTTATCCAAGGCTCACCTCCACATATCATCACTTCTACTCCTCCTCCACCTATAATTAGCATAGAGGGTCCTACATGTTCTACTATGATAATTGGAATATTTTCTATGATGCATTTTTATCCACTCACCACTATGTAGTAAGTAAGTCTTCATACGTTCCTTTCTTCAATTTCTATTATTTCTCCTCCTTAATCACTAGCTCATGGAGTTACACCATAATTTTCACTTTCCAAATCACTCGGGAAAACATCTACACCTCCTAATAAAAAGCCAATGGCTACTGATACTCTAAATTCATCTCCACATGTTACCCCAATATCTTCATCATCTTCCATGCTGCTTCCTTGAGGATAGGATTCTATTTATACTAAGGCACATTTTGCCTAAAAGAGAAAGCCCAATAATCCTCTAGATTCACCATAGAATGTACTGAAAGAGTGAGGACCTTAGGAAATATCAGACAAAGAAAAAGAGAGAGGAAGAGGTTAACAGAGGTTAGATCCCTTTGATTTATTAGACAATGATTAATAATAGAAGAAGTGTGATACTAAGGGAAAATGGGTTTTTATGACACAAAAAAGGATCATAATATACCAACGAAACTATAGAAAGTGATATTCAATAAGAATGGATGGCCGAAGATGATGCTCAGAAAGTGATATTGGGATAGACTAAAGAAGATCCTACTAATCTATTATCAGATATAGAATAATAAAAGTAAGGTGAGGTAAATTCAAAACTAATAACCTCAACATAGGATCCATCATCAACCATACCTACATGATCTTTAATTCAAAATATTTTAGTTACAATAGTAGCAACTTCCCCAGCTACATCTCCCCAAAATGTAATTGCATAAGTATCTTATTCTTTATATACTTTAACTGCTATGATTAAAATATGTATTATGTATTGGTTCTCATTATTTACATTCTTTCAGCCCAGAAAATAAGGACCAAGTAGCCACAATGCCAATTTTGTCAACCACAGTCCAAACTCCTCTATTTTTTTCTTTTCCACCTCCAATTTGGTCTCCTAAGATACCTAGCACTACTAAAACCACAATAATAGTTGTATTCACATCAATTAAAAATTATCTACAATATTTTATTAACACCCACATGGCATAATCATTCTTTGGTGCCACTAACCCTCTATCCTCTCAACCAACAGGGCAAGTATATTTTGAGAGCCTAGTGTCCACTTCTATTTTTTCTGCATGAGAGACTCACCATTGGACAAGATTCCTAGATAGATTATTATATAATTACAATACACAAAGATTCTAGTCAAAGAAGGTCAAGTATATCATCAGTGCCTTGGCACAAAATAAAGTTATTGGCAAGAAGAAATCTATACATATTTTTCCTTAGTTGGGGGAATCTTTTCATAAACTAATTCTTCCTCTAGGGTAATCTCTTACTTATAATCCTACATAAACAAAGAAAATAGAGTAACTAATTGCATTGAATGTCCATTAATGAAGTCAAGGGTTACAACATGAATAAGTAGGAAGATAAGTATCAAGAAAGGAGCACTATATATTCCCCAAAGGAAATCATTAATCATGTGCATGGTGTAATTGAGAAGATATATGCCAAAACAATTTGATAAGGTATGCAAATGATGAGTCCCAACCTCAGTGGTGAGATGTATATCAATTAGTTAATAAAATTAATACAATGGAATCCAAGCTTCATTTTTTCATTTAAGATACAATAAATAGGGCCACTTAAATTTAATAATAGCACCATATGTTACATGGGCCCAAAATCATGTGTCTACCAAAAGAGATAGATTGATTAACTGGAATCAAGAGATTCAATCCTTAGTAGATTAGTTTACAAATCATGAAGGATAATACATCTCAAATTTGAAAGGCATGAGGCTTACTATAGTAATCAATCCCCTTAGGTAATTGGCTCTTAATCCCATTTTTGGGAATATTCTTTGGCTTGTAGTTGATAGATTTAGAGCAACAATTGAAAAGCCCATTTATATAACCAATGACGAGATTGTACATTTAATAAATTATTCTAGAGATAGGTTTACTACCACATAAAGGTATTTTATGTATAGGTTAGAGTGGCATTGAGCACTCAAATGAGGATGATGAACAAGCTCCTATAGTTTTTCAAGCGACATTTTCTAGATTTTAATGCTATTATTATTGATTTTTTATACTAGCCATGCCTTGAAACTATAAATAGAAGGAAAATGATAGTAAACTTCAACACTAGGGGATTATCTATCACCTCCTCCAGGCACTTCAGCTACGACTTTAGTCTCATCTCTAGTTAGCATGTTGACATCATTAGTACCCATTCAAAGTAGAACTCAAGACATGACTGTGACTATAGTTACAATTGCGATCATGCATATTCCATCCACGTCCATTGCCATGTCATAAAGAAACTTTTGTAATTAAAATTTCACTTGTAAACCAAGTTTATCTTTAGCTATTCTATTTCTTATGACTGAATATTCTTTTGAAAAAATTGTTATTTTTAATGAATATATTATAAACATGCATGTTATGCATAAGCTTATACAAGTAGTCTATTTTCAGTAGTTATTTTATGTTACCTAGGATTATCAAAACATTGACTTTGCTTATCCATTTCTTCTAAATTACTTAAATAATTCACCTTTGTTCTCATTCAACTATCCTCATAGCAATTGTGAGACTATGACTCTCTTCTTTAAATCTCACAATCCTACACATTCAATGAAAATGGAAAAGTCAAAAACTATAAATATTTATTTATATGCATACTCCAATGATTCTTTTTACATTGTGAGAAACATCAAATTAGATAGATAAGGAAACATAGCATTAGACGTAACAAATTCAAAATTGACATTCATTCCTGCATCAACAGATCCCATCAATCCCATCTAAAGGTAAAACATATTTTAATATAAAAATATTTTTACATTGACTTCTATAAAACTTATTACATCAAATTTAGCATACGAGATTAACCAATCAACTCATTTTTTTTCTTGTTCAAGGTATGAACATGTTTTACACCCACTTACCTTTTAGGCAATCTCAATAATAATATTAATAATAATAATAATAATAATAATAATAATAATAATAATAATAAATAGCTCATGTAAAGACTTGGTGCCTGGAACCCTTGTTATTATCACAAATCTAATTCATATAACCTTAAAACCTAAACCACGTAGAATGGGTAGGTAGACGTGTAGAATGAATGAGTTTTATTGATTATGGATTATAAATCAAAGTTAATATTTTTAAGGGGTCTGAGAACAAGAAATCAAAATATAGTTCAGATTAATGTGTAAATTCTATATGTACAATGCAATTGACATTTTCCATGTGATCAAATGTGAGGGGAGACTATAAAGTAAAGTCCAAAAGGGACCAATTTAAATAATGGCGTCACCTCGTGACCAAATGAGCTATTGTCTTTTGTCAGATATTCATTGATGACAAATACGTAAAAACATGGCCATTAAAATCTCTTGATGTTCCCATTCATAAACCACATGATCAAATGCCTTTTCGGATACTATAATAATTAAAGTCACCTTACTGGGACTTTACTACCCACAATAGGATTAAATTACTCATTCACACCTTTATAATGATATATAAATATACACTACTATGAATCGCTAAAGTTGAGCGAATTATGCTCAACTATGTATTTTTTAAATGCATGGTTTACTTTGTTGTTGACCATCTTATATGCCATTGGGAACACCTTTGGTGAATCAAAATTAATCCCTATTGCCTTTCTTACATATAAGAAGGATTTCATAATGTATCAACTTAACATCTTTTAGATAAATGTGTTTAAAATATCTTTTGACATATTTTAGATATATATTTTTAAATAATTAAATGAGACAAATGAAATCTAAACGAATATAAAATTTTATTTTAAAAATAAATAATCTAAAAAAATTATAAAAAAATTATTTCTATCATTTAAATTATATAAGCCAAATATTTCAATGAAACCTATAAAAAAATTGTGAGGGTTTAAGAGCACTGTTATAATATTTTATAAGTTTATATTATCATAAAAACTTTCTGAAATAATTTATTTCAATATCTTATTTAATATGACTCTAAAATTAATCATTTATAAATTTAAATAGTATTTTTATACATAATTTGGATAATTAAATATGAAATGAAGTCAAAAATACTACTAAGACTATTTAAAATAATAATTATTACATTAAAAATACATAAATTTATTTAATATAAATCAAGTTGAACTCGGAACAAAAAAATACAATAAAATTGAAACATCCTTCCAAAGATAACCGTGAACATATCTTAAAACAATTCCCTACTTATATAAACTATAAAATTAATATAATCACATAAATAGAGCTAAATTAAACATTTAAATCACAATCCAAGTCACACCATGTATATCCAAAATCATAAATCCACCAACTCCAAATCAAAATGCAAAATTCAATTTCATTTGCAGTGAAGCGGACTCAAGGAATTTAGGAACGGATCGCTGTGATTTTTAAAACTTTCTTAAAATAAAAGAACGCTTCTCACACCAAAGAGACTGCCGCATTGGTCATATCACCGTACATCAAAGCCAAAATCACCAGCGCAATCATTATGCAAACTGGAACCAGCAATAATAGAAGAGGCGGCGGAGGCAGAGGGGGCAGTACTAAAGGAAGAATTAATAATGTGGCAGCCAGGCATAAGAGTGCCAAAATGGACTCATTATGGAAGCAATTAACACTAAATGGTCGCTTATTTTGCCTTAGTTCCGTTCTTCTGTGTACTTTGTACACCGCAGCAGATGAAACATTGGATGGATCGTTCATTATTATTCTCAGAAACACTGTATTTAAATATCTTCCCGGCATACAGAACGAGAACAAAATTTTCTTCAATACATCGCTTTTTGTAAATTTTGCATCTGAAATTCCCACTAGAGATCAGATTAGTTTTTCTTCAAGTATTTGCGAGGGAGAAATATCTATACAGCAAGTCGTGTTCCCCCGGCATATTATATGGTTTGGAGGGAAATGAAATGTTGGAAATATGCAGTGTATCCTGTATTGAATTCAAAGACACGTGTTTAACGAACTTGCTTTGAGATCTCTTCTACCAATTGGTTCCCAGCGAATATCTCAAGAAACTTCGTAAAAGTTTGGTAGCCTGTGTAACAAACTTTTACCATATGGTTAAACACTCGTACCTAATTTTTAGGTGTTAAAGTTGATAATAGGTGTAGAATTGTCGTATTTTAGAGTATTTTTATGTTTATTGACTATTTTTTTTTCGGTTGTTTTTGTTGATGATCTTTATTAAGAATTGTACAGTTTTAAGATTGGGTTTTTTTTTTTTTTTTTTTAACTTATTTTTTCTTTCTTTCTTTTTTTTTGGTTTGGTTTTTAATTTTTGTTTGATATATATATTGTTTCTTACTTGTTTTAAATTGACGTTTATATTAATAAAAATTAACATTCACCTTAATAAAATTTCAATTTAAATGATAGGGAATAATTATATATTTATAGTAAAAATTTATTATGAAAGTCCAAAAGATGGTTAATTCAAATATTTTAAGTAGAATTAAAACAAAATCTAAAGTGCTTATTTCTTTGACATACATTCATTCCAGCTTAACATATCATATAAGATTAACCCTTACATTCATTGCAACACATCTTGACACATGCATTAAGTGTTAATTTTATATATATATATATATATATATATATATAGACTTGGTAATAATTGAGGAATAATAGAGATATTTTTATATTTTACATGTTATTTTGGTATGTGGTGTTCTCAACACATCTTGACACATGCATTAAGTGTTATATATATATATATATATATATATATATATATATATATATATATATATATATATATGGACTTGGTAATAATTGAGGAATAAAAGAGATATTTTTATATTTTACATGTTATTTTGGAATGTGGTGTTCTATTATGAATTTAGAAATGGAGATTAAATTTTCCTAGATTTACATATAATTTTGAAAAAATCAATTAAATTTTTGAAATCTTAAAATGCACAAATATGACAATTAAATCAAAATTTCGTTGTACAAAAGCTTTCAAAACTGTTAATTGAAATTTACAAAAGAGTTCATTGATGTTTTTAAAATAATCAATTAATAAATAGTACATGTTTGTTTTAATTTTTGTGGGTTTTCTTCTTCAAATTATCTAGACATATTATGTGTTGTTTATTTTTTAAAATTATCTCTAAATTTATAATATATAAGAGATGACAAATAATAGATTCAAATTCCATATTGTATCATTAAGAATTTATATTTTTATTACAAAATTCATATTATATCATAAAAATACATTTCTAATTATAATAATTTTATATTATATGATTTCAATTATAATAATTCTATATTACATAATTCCAATTATAACAATTTCTTATTACATAATTCTACTTACAAAAATTTCTTGTATATAAGACTTTATTCATCTTTCATATATTACACTTATCATCCCCAAACTCTTATCTCCCAAGGTAATAATCCTACAATGGGACGCTTAGTTATTTCCATCCTTACAAGAAACATGACCAGACGAACGTGTCTCATTCTTCCAAGGGGCATGTTGGAAGAAATTAACTAAGGATTTAGAGCTACCTCCATTCACCTTTTAAAACATGAAAATCCATAATCCAAGACGGCAACATGCTACTATTACGTAATTCATGTATAAAACGTAAATATCATGTCTGTTAGGGTCGTTTTCCCGACAGCTTGTGGCCACACCAGGTTTATGGCACATGAAGAATATTGGTCGCATCACGTTACTCATTTAAAAAAATATTAAAAGAAAGAAATACGGAGAACTTTGAAATAAAATAAATAAATAAAAAATATAGAGAACATTGAAATATAATTATCTTTTCAATATATTTATTTTTAACATTAAAAAAATTGTTAAAATTAAAAAATAGAAAGAAATTTGGAATATAAAGTTATTATTTTTTGGATATATTTATTTTTAATATGTTAAAGGGTCAATAACCAAATTCTTAACATATTTATAGAATTAACATGAATTTTTATTTTTATTTTTCAATTCGTTAACAAATTATCTTATAATATAATGTCTCAAATTTAATAGTTTTTTATTGAAAATTTTAATGGTCAAAATTATAAAAAATGATATATTTAATGTCAAAATTTATTAAGCAAATTTAATTTAAGAATAAGTAACATGAGATGGGATTGCATTTTAATATTATCAATTCTACAAGGTTCCCTATGACTATTTAAATTTATATATTTTCTAAAACCTATTACATTTATTTATAATTTTTAAAGTGAAAATAGTATCATACATATTTAATTATAAAATGAGTTTTCTTAGTTCTTATTACTTTATTCCTTTTTTATAACTCAAAAAATTTTACTTATTATTTGGAAAACACACCCTCTACACATTTATTTATCTTTAAAATATCAATAAATTTTCTTCAAATAATATAATTAAAAATTAAAATATATGTAAAACATATCAAAAATATCTAATTAATATAATAAATTAAAAAATATACAAAATAATATATTTGTATGTACAAAGTTATAAAAGGATTGGTTAGAAATTTTGAATTTAAAAATGTGCAACCACAAGTCAACCACTACCCATTTGAATTAGGTGTTTGGACTACAAATTCTATTTTACAAAAAGTTTGGGCCAAATTTATAACCTAGATGAAGCATTTGTTACTAAATTCAAACTTTTAGATTATATTTTATTGGTTAAAAACTTTTTTTATTTTCCTTTGTATTTTGCATTACAATTCATTTATCCATACAATTTTCACTTTTTTTTACTTGAATTGTTTAATTTTTTTTTTTTTTTTCCAATTTATCATGTTGATGAGTAAGAGATAAATATATATAAAAATAATAAATTATAAAAAATAGATAAATTCTTAAATATGTATCAAGAATATCTTTAAATAAATTATTATTTACAAAATAATTGATAATGATTGTACCCAAATTATAATTATATATATATATATATATATATATGATTTTAAATTTATATTTTATAATATTAACGTGTATTAATTTAAGCCAATTAAAATTAAAATAACTACATAAAACCATTTTAAAATAAATAAATAAAAACTTTATATTCCATATAATTTAATCTAAACCTATTAGCATGCCCAAATCTAGCATTAGAACGATGAATACATGATAGAGAAATTGAATGAATGAAAAATTTGTATGGAAAATTTTAATGTAAATATCTAAATCTCCAATACATTATAAAATAACAATATAACTTTAAAAATTCCATAACTACCTCAATGGCTCCAAAAATCTTAATACAAAACAAAAAAAAATTAACCAATGTTACAAAAACTCCTCACATAATATTTTATCTTATTATGAAAGGTAAAGTAAAATATAATTTTCCCTAAAAAATCAAAGTACTCTTAAATTACTAAAAATCTATTTTGATAACAAATGTGATAAATAATGTATTAAGACTTATCAATAGAATCAAATTAAATACTAAAAACATTCTCACAAACCTAACTATATATATTATGAGTTATTTTCATAAGAACTCATTTACATGTTATAGTAAATATATTTTTTCATATATATAACACTCTCACATAATACTATGCACTGACTAAAATATTTCATCAAGATATTTTTATTCTATCAAGCTTGTTAATTATTACTACATTCTAACATATTTTTTGATTGACAATGAAATTTGATATTACTATTTTAGATCTTATTAGGCTTATTTGTATGCTTTACGAGTAGATACTTAATATTCTAAAGTGAATTAATCTAAATCAATTTATCCATATATGGCTAAATATTTCTCTCTTACACCTCTTAAAGTTACCTCTAATTTTCATTATGATAAATATATTTTTTATATTGTTCATTTTATTTAGAATTAGTAGTCATAGTTATTGGGTGTTAAATTTAACACATGTATTATCTTTCTTGCATATCATTGAAAATCTAATATATTTACATGTGTGTACATTATGTTATAATGTTAGTCTCATCTAAATTAATTATATTTAAGATCCCAATTATGAGTTGTGTTAGAATAAATTATAATCTTATTGATTTTATTGAAATTTGTTATTTAATTTTAAATTATATTAATTTAGCATATATGTCTTATGATAAATATTTTTATAAATTTGGTAATATGGGCTCTCTTGTGGACTTCAGATGTATTCATATTTATTACAATACTTGTGTATCTTCTAGTTTATCCCATCTTATTTTAAGAGAATCTTATTATCCTTATATCCCCTTATGGTTTAGACCCCTTATGAGGACTTCTTTTAGGTATAGTACCATTGCATTTAGCCCTTTCCCTTTTTCTAGGTTTTAGTTGTTGGAAGTTGATGTGATTGGTTGTATTATTTTAAATTAAATTCAAAATTTATATATTAATTTATTAGATTGATATTTTATTTAAAAATGAAATTATTTATATATTATTCAAATGAATTTATTGAGAAATTAATAATCATTCAATTATTGAAATATATGTCATTGATACTAGTATTTATCATGGAGCACTTTTGGTTCAAGCCTAAAGATTTTCACGTTACTTGAATTATTTACATGTATAAAAATTATTAGGGTAGATGCATAAATTTGGGGGGAAAACCATGACACAATGAAAAAACCAAAAAATTTCTATAAAGCGCACATGCCTTTAAAAAAAAGACAATGAAAAACATGAAAGGGTTGGTCTTGACCCTAAAGGGTGTATTCCCTATGGAATGAAAAAAACATATGCCCTTTTGAATACAAATGGCATACACCCTCTGGAATGTAAAGGAATACACCATGTTTGGTTTTTTACAAGGTTACATTCAGTAAAATAATCTAGTTTCTTACAAGTATAAGTTTACATTTAATTTTATATTATTTTAATTATAAATTTATTTTACTAAATATAAAAAATTAGGTCCACTCTACGTCTTCTACAATCTATTATAGAGATGTAGGAGTTACCAATTAGAAGTTATTTTTTCAAATTCCATTCTGGTCAATACTTAGTTTTCAAAATTTTAGGATCGAAAGATAAAAATTATAAACAAGGTTTTAAATCATGTTACATATGTAATATATCTATATAATTAATGATTAATTTCCTAGTTTACCAACTTAAGTATGCCATAATTTATTGAATAACTAAGCCATTTCTTGATCTCAAGGAGTCTACCCTACCTAACTACACAAGCCATATCTTATTATTTATTGTTCCCTATTAGTTTTAATGTAAGTGTTCTACTTTCTCAACATGGTATTCTTCAAGGTCCTCTAGAAACTTGCCTTAAATTAGGTCTCTTCCTAACCATATATTATCTCTTATTCTATCACAAAAGGTCTTTTTATTATTGTTATTGAAATACTAATGACCTTATTCTTTAGTATTATCTCTTGACTTATTATCCTTTGTATTCAAATCAAAAGACACTTTAAATGAATTAAAATAGTGTAACCAGTCCCAAGAAGTAATCAACCTTCAAGTAAAACCCTTCTTTGACTCCTAAATCACTCCATTGTACATATTCAATTCTTTGAACAATAGTATGAGGGTTTCACCAATTATTTGACTCAATATTATTAGTGTATGAATAAATTCAATGCAAAAATCATATGATAAAAAATTTACCCTTTATAGGCATATTAGGCTAAATTCTACATCTTAATGACTTGATACAAAGAGATCTACAAATACCTTGTTTTTTGGACTCATTTAATTCAAAATCATAACAAAAATATCAAGACAATTATACAAGACTCATAGGTCTCTTTACACAATCTAAAAATACCAAATAGATCACCAAAGTGCCCAAAAATTTGACTAAGTCTGAAGCATTATTACAATATTATGTATAGGCATGTTTGGTG
The DNA here is from genome assembly GCA_037957365.1 of Torreya grandis. NCBI lineage: Eukaryota > Viridiplantae > Streptophyta > Pinopsida > Cupressales > Taxaceae > Torreya > Torreya grandis. The sequence continues at coordinate 2,129,477 of JARHVA010001205.1, forward strand.
TTGAAAATATTTTATTAGTCTAAGATAATCAAAGGATTATTAAAAATATTTTTAAATATTTTTGGATACTATCTTTGAGGATGAGAAACTAATTGCCTTTATTTCTTTCTTAATAACTGGACTTCAATGGCAACTCTACTCTTTAGGCCTGGATCACCTAATATGCTTACTTGGATGGATATTTACATGGCTTAATTACCAAATGCTTTGAATCACTTTAATTACGTATTATATAGTTTTTAAAAAATAAAATTTGACCTTCATAAGAGGTTTATACTCAATCAATAAAGAGAAACTCTTGAGGTTTCTCTTGATTGAGCTTTCATATGACTATCTACAGGTAAATAAAAAAATAGTCCTTTGTATTTTTAAGAACAAGGTGATTTTGACCATGTTACCTATTGAAATACCTTATAAATATGCTCTAAACAATTCCCTATGAGTTTTGGGACATTTGGCTAGTTTAGATGCAAGTTATGGTTCTTTTTGTATCAAAAACCCTATTCTAAGGTTTGATTATGCACACAGATCTTGATAGATTTAAAATGATTATTCATACAACTTAAATACTATTTTCAAGAACTAACACTGCGAAAAGTGTCTTAAATACCTCCCTCAACTTTTCCAATATTATAAACAAACTCATGTGATGTTTTCTACATGATACAAGAGACTACAAGTGACTATAGATTCACATAATACTGGCTTTAGAAGGTTTCAATGACATGAACCCTGGATCAAGTATAATTTATCTTCGAGTGAATCTGGATTTCATTCACACATTCTATAAATTTTTCAATAAAACAAATTAAGTAACAACATACCTTTTATTCACAATAAAATGATTATTTTGACAACATAGATCCTTGTTCTGTCTTGGTAGCCTATCAACTTTGCTTGCAGTCATGATGTTTTCCACTTTTTAATTTTTTTCTAATATTTGATTTCTTATTTTTTATAGTTTGATATTTTATCAAGTTGTTGGATATGTACTATACTTGGATTTTTCTCTCTTTGCTGTGGAATCTTCTTAACAACCTTGTTATCAACATAGAAAATGAACTTTAAATAATAGGTCTATTAATATGCATTAATGAATACCCTGTAGCATGCAACCTATTTTATATATATATATATATATATATATATATATATATATATATATATATATATATATATATATATATATATATATATATATATATATATATATATATATATATGATACAGTCATTCATACATTACATCTACCATATACATATAATTACATGTAGTTATGAATTTACTCATATATGACATATTCTTGTGGTCATGATATGGTCCTTCATATTAGACATGAATTAAGCTAATCACCCTAGTACAAACCATTTCCACCTAAACCATTAACCTCAAACCCCAAACCCTAAACTGTAAATATTGAAACCTAAACCACCAAACCCTAAGCCATAAACCCTAAACCATGAACAATAAATAATATACCTAAACCCTATTCCCTAAACCTTGAACCCTTAACCCTAATAAATTAGACGTAAACCTAATACAATAATCCATAAATTGTAAACTATAGACCCTAGACATATAATCTTAAAACATTAAACCCTATACTTTATACCCTAGACACTAAAACTGAAACATAAGCCCTTAACCCTAAACCCTAAACCCTAAACCTAAAATCCTAAATCCTAAACACTAAACCATAAAACCTTAACCTTATACCCTAAATTTCAAACTTTAAACCCTAAAAAAATTCAAAATTAAGAACATTAAAACCTAAAAATAGAACCCCAAACCCTAAACTCTAAACCTTGACCCATAAACTCTTAACCCTAAACTTGAATTCTAAAACCCTAAGCACTAAAACCTAAAAGTTGAAATTTTAACCCCAAACCATAAACATATAACCATAAAATTTCAAATTCAAAACCATAAATCGTAAATCCTAAACCTTAAAAGCTAAATTCTAGAACCTGAAAAACTAACCCCAAACACTAAAATATAGACCTTGAAACTTAAACCCTTCACCCCAAACCCTAAAAAGTAAACCATAAAACATGAACACTAAATCTAAACACTAAAAATTAAACCATAAAACATGAATACTAAATCTAAAAACTAAAAATTAAACCATAAAACATGAACACTAAATCTAAACACTAAAAATTAAACCTTGAATCCTCAACCTTAAAATGTAAATCCCAAAGCAAAAACTCCAATCCCTAATCCATTAAACCCTAAACACAAAAACTTCTTACCAAACCCCAAAACTCTAAATAACAAGATGTAAACCCCAAACCCTAAATCAAAAACCTATGACCTACACCCCAAACCTTAATATCTAGACCCTAAACCATAAACCCATAACCTTAAACTCAAAACCCCAACAACTCAACCCTAAAATTTTAACACTTAACCCTAAATGTGAAAACACAGTTCCTAAACTCTAAATCATAAATCCTAAACTCCAAAACTAAACCCTAAAACGTTACACTTAATACTTAAACTCTTAACCCCAAGCCTAAAACCATAAACCATAATTTATAAACCTTAAACATTAAATCCTAAACAAAGAATTCTAAATCCAAACCAAAAACCCAAAACCCAAAACCTTAAATACTAAATTTTTAGAACATAACTATATATTGAGAGGGGGTGAATTAATAAATTGCTTAACTTAGTCATTTCATTATCTTTTTAATGAAAATTAAAACTATATGCAGAGATCACATGCACATAAATAGACACAATAGTAGATATACTATGGAAAACCCAATATGGTAAAAATCACCATGAGAATAACTACTAAAATCTACCATTCTAATCTAGCCTCACAATAAAGATCCTCATTAGTTACAATGTTGAGTGGAACCATCCCTTAAGATACTTCTATCCCCTAATTCAAGAACACATACTCTAGGGAAGCATCCACTCCCTAACTAAGAACCAACTCAACTTATCTGATGGCACCTACCTATCAGATTCTACTATGGAGCTAAAACTCTATATTATAGTATAGATTCATAAATGATTCCAAATATTTGTTATCAACTACATGTTTAGTCTGTAACTACTCCTATTATGCACTTCATCTCTCTTCTCTTCTACTCTACCTCTATGCTTCTGTATCTCTATAAATATCTATTTGACATAGTTCAATGATTCTAGTAACTTCTACCTATATCCTAGATGACATACATATAATCATTTTCTCTAGGTCTTCATATATTCTCTATGTTCATACTAGTTTGCTAACATATCATGCTCTATTATAGACTCAATTTATTATCTCTTGAACAACAAGTTTCCCACGTCTTGAACTCATGCATCACCATGGTGATTCTTGTTGTCATTACTATCTTTATCATATACTAGGCTCTAGTTTTGATGCACATGACATATTGCACAAATTTGATTGATTAAAATAATAAATCTTATTGTTTGTATCATAATTTATAGCTTACCTACATGTTCTTGCATGTTCTTATGCTTGACTGTTAGGATGATCATAACTTTAAATATCAACCATTGATGTTAAGTTTGGTGCCATGATCTGATGGTCTCCATCGAAATTTTCCACATTCAAAATGCATGAATTGGATCAATATACGATAGGAATACATGATATATTGGATCCTTATACACTTAAAAAATTGAACTTTAAAATTTAAAAAGCATCCATTAATCTTTTTGATTTGAGCTCTTGTGTGTCGTTAGATCTTCAAACTAGCATGAACTTTAATTTTGTCTTGTCATTAAACATCAAGCTCTTTATCTTATATCTCTACTTCCTGAGTCTTCAAAATGAATACACTCCATCAATCTTGTTAAAAATATCATTATTTAACTAGCCTCTATCTCAGTATATATCAATCACTTAATCTCATCTAAATCCACTAACTCTGTTATATCTTCATTGCATAATCAATCATTCACCGTTTGATCTTATGATAAGATCAAACTTTATTTCTAGGAGTTACCATGAATATGACACTTATAATTAGTGTGTGCCTTCTTAACATTGCTTTTATTTCCTTCTATTGAGATACTTGGCATCCTCACATTGATAATTAACTAATTGACTTTGAACAACATCATAGATTTACTATTCAAGCTCTGTGATTGTGATACTTATCACTAACACATTAACTCATAGGTGCCTTTGACATATTGAATTTGATACACATGATTGGATATTCAAAATAGGATTAAGTACTAACAATTATATCTTCTAACAAGCTCAAATTTTACCATGTGCAAATTTGACTATGTATGGTAACCATCTCAATATGCTTGGAAGGATAACTTTTCACCTTCTTATCTTTTCCTTCGCTCATCCACTTGTTCTAAAATTTGGAACATATAAGATAAAAATGATAATTAAAAAAACCATATGCTCATTTCTTCATAAATCCTTCATGTGTGTGAGATATAAACCCATTAATATGCTCACTCAGATTCTTCTACCACAGAGCCAACTATGCTTAGAACTACTTGGAAGGCCAAGTTTGTTCTTGCATAAATTTTGATGTGCCTCATTGCATGACCTATAATTTAGCGTATAATATCTTATCATATAGGGGATTCCATCCATATATTAATCTTCTATTAAAATCTTTATACATGCAAGATAGGACATCATCAATATGTCTTCTATGTTTTTCTTGCAACCTCCAAATTTGGCAAGCGTGGGAAAAAATTGTCAAAATGCCTGGGATCCAAACTTTTCTCATGCATATAGTTTAACACGCTACATCGCATGACCTAAGATTTAGCACATCAAAACTAGGTAAAAAATTAACAAACCCATATTATTCTTTTGTCCTAACACCTCCATGTGTGTAAATGTTGACCTCATTAACATGATTACTTGGCTCTACTTGAACCCTTTTGCAAATTTGGCTAAGTAAAAAAACTTAGTGAATTCTATCTAAGTAGATAACTTTGCATCCTCATATATTATATCATGCTTCAACACATGACTTCATATCTAGTATATAACTACTAGGGACTAATGTGCTCAAAACCATATGACCAACTCCCTGAGACTTGTCCATATGTGGAAATGGTGACGTCAGTAAATTTCCTATTCAAATTTTCCTCTATAGAACCAAAATATATAGATGATGAATATGAAGAACTACATGAATTAGACTCATGCACACAAACACTCCAATCTCCCTTGACCTCTTATAGGATTCTTTTCACATCCTCAAATTACCATACTCATTCTTGAATATTAATGAAATCCATAGTGCCAATAATCTCCCTTTTGACATCAATGACAATCATATTTACAAAAATATCCCCCTTTGAAATTGATGGAAAACTAAATGCTTTGATATTCTAATATTTTCCTCTTCTGGCATTGCTTGCATTAGTTTTTGATGACTATGAACTGAAGCTGTTCATATAAAACTTGTTCCCGCTTAGGCATTGGGACATTTTCCTAAAATCAACTTCGACACTTGCTCTAATCTTATTTAGTAATTATAATTTTTATCCAAAATCTTACAGAGAGAATTTTCACTTCTCCCCCTTTGACATTAATGGAAAAGGGAACCTTTCTCATTATTTATCCAAATGTTCCTTCCCCTTTATTAGATAAAGGAGCTTTTCCAAAACTCTAAAACCATCAAGTCACTATGAATTTTAAAGATTATGCATACTTGAGTTTCCTTTTCTCTCTTCTTCTAGGGATTAACAAAGCTTCTATGATTACCCCCCTGGACTCATGCCCTATCACTAAGATCTAGTTATGTGATGTAGGATCCACCACTCCCAAACTTTATCTTAGATACTTAAATTATTTCTAGGAAAGATGTTTGGTGAGTATGTCTATAATTTTGTCTTGTCTTGGCACATACTCCATTATGACCTCTTGATCTAAAACCTTTTATGATAAGAAGTGATACTTGATTGATATGTTCTTGCTTCTAGAATGCATCACTAGATTCTTTGATATGTTGATAGCACTTAAATTATCACAAAGAATAGAGATAGGTGATTTGTACTCTACCTTGATGTATTTTAGTGTTTGATTCATCCACAATAATTGAGTATAACATGGCACTACTGCCACATATTCTAATTATAATGTAGACATAGTAACTGACTCTTACTTTTTGATCATCCATGAAACAAGTCTATTTCCAAAGAAAAATGCACCACCACTAGTGCTTCTTTTGTCATCCACACTTCTCTCCCAATCAGTATCTATATATGCTTTCAAAGTGAAATATTCATTTTTAAGATACCATAGGGCATAGCCAATTATGATTTTGATTCATCTAAATATCCTTTTCACTGTATTGACATGTGAGTCTTTGGGAGCAGCTTAAAATCTTTCAACCATGCACACTGCTTGAAAGATATATGGTCTTGATGTGATTACCTATCATTGATTTGTATATAGTCTGATTTGCATCAAGGGTCTCATCCTCTTTGCTAAAATTAAATCTAGTTATCATGGGATTACTAATTGGTTTGATATCTTTACATAATTGGTTTGGGATATAAATATCCCTTCATTAGTTTGTGGTATTTGTAAACCAAGGAAGAAATAAAGTTCTCCAAGAATAGCCATCTCAAACTCTCTTTGCATTTATATATCAAAGTCAATGCATATTTTTTATTTCTACCACCAAAGATAATGTCATTTACATAAACAAAAATCAACATATGTTCACCTTCTGATTTGAATTATAAATTGATGTATGCACACCCTTTTTTGAATATTTGTTGTTCTAGGTACTTATATAATCTTTAATACCATGTTATACATGCCTTTTTTATACCATACAAAGCTTTCTTTAGTCTAAAAACATAATATTCTTCCCCTGATAGCTAAAATCCTTCAAGTTATTCTATATAAACTTCCTCTTCCAGGTTCCCATTCAAGAAAGTAGAGTTAACATCCATTCGATAGAATTGAAACATCTAATAAATAGATAATGATATAAAATTTCTTATGGATTCCAATCTAACAACTGGATCAAATGTTTCCTAAAAATATATGCCCTCAACTTGTGCATATCCTTTGCACACCAATCTTGCTTTATTTCTTATAACAACTCCATCCTCATTGAACTTATTTTTAAAGACCCACTTTGTACCTATCACATTCTTATTTTAAGGTCTTGAAACTAATTACAAAGTTTTGTTATTTTAAATTTGGCTTAGTTCTTCTTCCATGGATTTTATCCAATTCTCATTCTTGCTAGCTTTGAAATAGCTCGTAGGCTCAATTTTAGACATTAGAGCAAAATTTTCTCCTTGTTTTATGCAACTCTTCTCCATGTCTGAACTCCTTCATTATTATTTCCAATGATATACTCTATAGGATGATAGTTTTGAGTAAATATTGTAGGTGCCTTTTCATTCACTTCCCCATGATCTTCATTAGATTCTTCATATTCAAAATCTAATTCTTCATTATAGATTTCTTTGTCATGTTTAACATGTTTTAATCCATCCTCAACCTTGACATTGATGCTCTCTACAATCTTGTGTAGCCTTTTATTTTAACATATGTAGGCTTTTCTTGGATTGAAATAACCAAAAAATATTCATTCTTCACATCTTGATTCAAAGCTTCCAAATTTTTCCTCCTTTCTCATAATGTAGCATTTGCAACCAAACATTCTAAAATACTTCACAAAGGTTGGTTTTCCATACCATAGTTCATAAAGAGTTTTGTCATTGTTTACCCTTAGTTTAACTCTATCTAAGATATATACTACTATTTGGATTGCTTCTCTCTAGTATCCATCAAGTAACATGGCCTCTTTTAACATCATTCTAGCCATCTCCTTGACTATCATGTTCTTTGTCTCAACAACTTCATTATGATATGGAACATTTGTTGTAGAGTAATGTCTTATGATTCCATTTTTCTCACAATAATCTATGAACTCATTTGAGGTGAATTCTCCACCTTTATTAGATCTTAAGAATTTGATTTTTCGTCCAATCCCATTCTCCACCATGACTCTAAATATATTGAATCTCTCAAATGCCTATGACTTGTCCTTAAAAATGGTTACCCATGTCATTATAGAGTAATCATCTACAAATAACATGACGCATCTCTCTCTTTTATATATTCTTGTCTTAATAGGACCGCAAAGATTAGTATGAAATAATTCTAGAGGATTTATAGTTGTATACTCCTTTATTTGAAATTTGACCCTTGTCTTCTTTCCTAGTTAACATTCATTGTAATTAGTGTTTGTAGGCTTGGTTATATTAGGCATGTGTCTAACACACTTCTTTGAGCTCTCTTTGACTAGGTTATCAAAATTGACATGACCCAGTCTTCTATGCCATAACCTACTCCCATCAATCTTTCTTATCAGGAAACTATTAGCATTCACTTCAATAATATTATAGATATTGCTTTACATTCTTTTCCCTTTTACAAATAGATTTCCAGATGTCTTTAACTTATAGATTTCTACATTAAATGTGACCTTATATCCATTATTAAACATTTGGATGACACTCAACAGATTATGATTTAACGTTTCAACATAAAGGACATCATGTGTAGGTAGTTTTTCATCTATGTTTAAGGTTCCTTTACCTCTGATATTTATTACAGTGTTGTCTCCCAAGATGATAGATCCTTCCTTACATTTACTTAATTTTATGAACTTAATCTTATCACCAGTCATATGTTTTGAACAACCATTATCTATTGTGCACAATATCTACTCCTTGGAATGGAATGCATTTTAAGAAATCATATATTTATGTTTCGCTTTACACACATCATTAGGTTTCTAATTTGGCTCATTTTTCTCCTTTTTGGAGACTTTTGAACCTTTGTTCTCATTGGGAGGCATGCCTTTATTTTTACATTGTGTTTTTGGTCTAAAAATGTTTGCTCTATATTGTTTAGGTATGTGATAAAAATTATTACAATTATAGCATATTATATTTATATCTAATGAGGGATCAAATGAATTTATACTTTCAAAATTTGTTCTCCTTTTAGGTACAACTTGACAATCAATAGCCCTATGACCAAACTGATTAAATGTATAAAAATAATCATATAAATATGATGAATACCTTGTAATAGAATTTATTTGAGTAGTATGAGGAGCTCTTCCAAACTCTGGCTTCTTCAAGTCTCTTACTTTTGTGTATCTATTTGCATCATCTACCTTTGTCTGCTTCTTTTCTTCAATATTCTTTTCTTCTTCAGCTTTCAACACATCAGCTATGTTTGAGTCTATCTTTTTATTCTTGAAATATTTCTCTTTATTTGCTCTTGATTCTCCTTTTGATTTGATGTTATCATATATGTTATCAGATGTACTAGTTATGAAACTTTTTCCTTTTTCATAACCAAAACCTGACCTCTCTTTTGAAGGATTTTAAGGGTTGAACAATTCATCAAGAATGTTCAATCCTCTTATCAACTTCAAACTTTTATCTATTTGTCCTTTATATTTTTCAATATCTTTTCTCAGAGCCACTATCTCTAATTCTAGCTTCATGTACTCATCAGATTTAGATTGTAGTTCAAGTTTGACTACATCTTCTATTCCTTTGTCCTCTTCAACTTGTGTCTTTAGACTAACCACCATTTGATTAGATTTTTAAAGACTTTTGGACATTTTCTCATTCTCATTTTTTCCAATATTCTTTTGTTTTGAGTTATCTTTTCTTAGCTTGTCTATTTCTTCTAAAGAACAAATGAGTTCACACTCTAAATGCACTTCTCCTTCTTGTTCTGAATCTGATTTTTTAACTTATTCTTGATCCAGAAAATTTAAAATTATTGTCATGAATATGACTTCTTTTTCCTCATCCATAAAATCATTGTCATGATCATCATCATAACTATCACTATCATCCATTAAATCATTATCTTCTTTTATGTATAGGCCTTTCCTGTTTTCCAAGAAGTTCTTCTTCTTAGAGTAGTGAGGTTTCATCTTTTTACTATTCTCTTCTTGCTCAGAGTTATCCTTGTTTTTATAAGGTAATTTAGGAGCAAAATTTTCTACTTTACCATAGTTAAATCGTTCTAAGGGTAACTTACCTTTGTAATTTCAAAAAGATCTCAATATTTTGATAAAATTAGCTTCTTCTTCATCAGTCTCCTCAGATCCAAATATAGGCTTCTTCTGCCTTCATTGGTTTGGATGCTTTGAATGCAAATTCTCTTTTGAATCTATTTTTTTCTCCTATTCTCATCTCATAGGTTGTGAATGTTTCATGAAAGTCATCAATAATGAGTTTATCTAGATCTCTTGATTTCATATTTATAGATATTTTTAACTCATACCTTGATGGTAGAGATCTTATGACCTTTTTTATAATGACTAGATCTTTCATCTGTGCTCCAAGTCCTCTGATTGCATTGATTATTTTATCTAAGCTATAGAATTAGTCTACAATTTCTCTTCATTCATTTTAAGTCTTTTGAACTTTCCTTTGAACATTTGTATCTTGGTCTGCTTTACCTTGTTATCAGCTTCATATGTTATCGCCTTCATAGATGATTTTTTATTTGATCAAGATATCTTGTATATTTTGACAATGCATCACTTTAACAAAATCTAAATTAGAAAATCCACATAAAATAACATTCTTAGCCTTGACATTTATTTCATATGATTTCTTGGTACCGTGATCTGTAAGAGTTGTAGTAGGAGTTATATATCCATTTACAATTGACATCCATACATCAAACCCTAATGAAGGTAAATATGCTTCTATTCTTATGCTCCAAAATGCATAGTTTGATACATCAAAGAGAGATGCCTTTTTTAAGGAAGATCCTTCTTGATTAGCCATTTGTGTTCACCATCCAAGATCTACCTGAGATTATTAAACTTATTCTAAGGAACTAGGGCTCTAATACCAATTATTTAAACACAAATATATACTAAAGGGGGGGGGGGGGTAAATCATTATATTGATTAATTTAGTCCTTTTATTATCTTTTTAAATTAGATTAAAACTATATGTAGAGATCATATACACATAAATAGACATAATACTAGATATACCATGGAAAACTCAATATGAGAAAAACCACCATGAGAATAGTTGATATAATTTGTCATTCTAATCTAGCCTCACAATAAAAAACCTCACTGGTTATAGTGTTTAAGGGTATCAAGCCTAAGGAGACACTGATCACCTGAATTAAGAGCACTTACTCTAAGGAATTACCCACTGCTTAACTATGCACCAACTCAACTTATCTAATGGTACCTACCTATTAGATTCTACTATAGAGATATAACTCTAAATTACAATATATATTCATAAATGAATCTAAATATCTATTCTCTATTATAGGTTTAGTTTATAAGTTCCCATGCTCTACACTTCATCTCTCTTCTCTTATACTCCACCTCTCTGCTTCTGGGTCTCTATATATCACTATTTGACATAATTCAATAATATTAACAACTTTTGCCTGTATCCTAGATGACATATATGTAATAATTTTATCTAAGTCTTCATATATTTTCCATGTTCACACTTGTTTTTTAACACATCATGCTCTATTCTAGACTCAGTTCATTATCTCTTAAACAACAATTTACCCACATCTTGAACTCATGCATCACCATCATGATTCTTTGTCACATTACTATCTTTAGCATATGTTTGGATCTATTTTTGATGCACATGCCATATCATAGATATTAGATAAATTACAATAATCAATCTCATTGTTTGTATCATAATTTATGGCTTACTTGTATGTTCTTACACTTGAAATTTAGGATGATCATAACTTGAAATATTGATAGTTGATCTTAAGTTTGGCAACATGATCTAATGTTCTTCATTCAAAATTATTCAACTTTAAAACGTGCATTGGATTAATCTCTGACAGTCTTATGCACTCTATTAGATCCATGTACACTTTTAAACTTTAAAATGTGTTCATTAATTTTTATGATCCAAGCTCTCATGTGCCATGAGATATTCAAACTAACACAAACTATAATAACGTCTTATCGTTAAAAATTAGTTTATTTATCTCATCCCATTTCTTTCTAAGTATTTGCAATGAATACGGTCTATCAATATCATAAAGTAGTCTTGTTCTTTAACCTACCTCTATCTCATTAAATATCAATCACTTAATCTCATCTGAGTCCACTCACTCTGTTATATCTTCATTACATGATCAATCAATCATTATTTGATCTTATGAAAAGAAAAAACATTATTTATAACAAGATCTTGTGAATGTGACACTTAGCATTAGTGTCTACCTTCTACATATTAATTTTAGTTCCCACTATTGAGGTACATGTCATCCTTGCATTGGTCATTGACTAATTGACTTTGAACTGAATCGTAGATTTACTATTCAAGCTCTATCATTGTGACACTTATCACTAACATGTTCACTCACAGTTGCCATTAACATATTAAATTTGTTATGCATTATTAGATATTCAACATATGATGAAGCGCTAACTATTAGATCTTCTAGCAAGATTGAAATTTACATTGTTTAAATTTGACTAAGTATGGGGACCATCTCAATATGCTTGGAAGGCTAACTTTGCACCTTCATATATTTTGCTTCACTCATCTTCCTATTCTAAAATTTGAACCATATGAATTATACATGATAATGAATAAACCCATATTCTCATTTCTTCTTGAATCCTTTATGTGTACGAGATATAATTCCGTTAATCTAATTACTCAGATTATTTTGCCATAGAGACAACTATGCTTAGAACTACCTAGAAGGACAATTTTTTTCTTGCATAACATTTGATTCTATTCATCACATGACATATAATTTTAAACATAATATTCTCTCACATAGGGTATACTATCCATATATTCATCTACTCTTGAATCCTTCATACTTGCAATATATTATATCATCAAAATGTCTTCCTAGTTTTTATTATAACCTGTAAATTTGGTTATGTATGGGAAAACACTATCAAAATGCCTAGGATCCCAACTTTGCTTATGCATATCTCTTATTGTGTTACATCCTATGACCTAAAATTTATTACATAAAAACTAATCATAAAAATAAATAAACACATATGATCATTTTGTCTTAACACCTCCATGTGTGAAAATGTTGACCTCATCAACATGCTTACTTAGCTCTACTTAAACCCTTTTCAAAACTTGGATAAGTATCGAAACTTTGTGAATTCTATCTTAGTAGCAAACTTTTCATTCTCATATCTTCTACCGTGCTTTAGTGCATGACTGAAAATCTAGTTAATAACAACTAGGGACCAATGTGATGACAACCATATGGGTAATTCCCCTAGACTCATCCTCATGTGGTAATGATGACATTAACAAACTTCCTATTTAGATTTTCCTCTATAGACCCAAAATGTCTAGATGATCAATATAAAGAATTGGATGAATTCCACTCATGCACACAAGCACTCCAATCATCCTTAAACTCTGATAAGATTCCTTTCACATCCATAAAATCACCATACATTTCCCCTGGCATTAATTACATTCATAATTCTAATAATTTATCTTTTGACATCAATGATAATCATATTTCCAATATAAACTTAAATCCCTAAACCCTTAATCCTAAACCATAACCCTATAACCCCAAACCCCAAACCCCAAACCATAAAATCTAAACCATAAATACTAAACCCAAAATATTTAACCTAAAGCCCTAATCCCCAAACACTAAATACCCAACCATAATTACTAAATACTAAGTTCCATATCCAAACCCCTAAGACCAAAACCTTGAAACTTACACCCTAAACCCTGAACCTTAAGTTTAAAACCATAAACCCAAAACCCTAACCACTAACCTTTAACCCTAAAAGCTAAACCCTTGGTCCCTTGATCCACAAACCATAAATCATAAACATTTAATCATAAAATATAAATTAAAAGCTCTAAATCCTAATCATTAAGCCATAACACTAAAACTTTAACCCTAAATGTTAATCCCTATACACTAAACCCTAAACTTTGGTTCTTGAACCATCAACCATAAACCTTAAACCCTAAATTTATAAATACTAAAATTTTAACCATAAACCATGATTGAATTATCACCTATATATATAAAGGAGAGTGGGCATTGGCTAAGCCATATATTGAAAGGATTAGAGTCATTGTCAATTATATAGAGAAATGAGTGACTAGGGACATTCATGTAAGAGTCTTGAAGGTGTATTCAAGATGAATTCCCAAGTAATTTATGGGATTTTTAATCAATGTGTCTATAAATATGCATAAATGGCAAGCCAATAACATTCAAACTATAGTATACATATAGTAATGATATAATCATTCACACATTACATCTACCCCACACCTAGTACAACATGTAGGTATGTTGTCACTCACACATGGCATATTCCTATATTCATGACACAATCACTATACCAAACACAAATAAAACTAATCACCCTAGTAAACTCCATTTACACCTAAACCAATAACCCTAAACCCTAAACCCTAAACCTTAATCACCATAAATATTGAATGTTGAACCTTAACCATAAGCCCTAAATTCTATAAAAAAAATTCTAATGACCCTAGTATAATATAACTAGAGTAATACATCATGACCCTACCTAATATATAATAATGAATGATAATAATAACCCTAGTACAATCCAATCAAAATAAAACTAATCAAAACACCATTCAAGATTCATCTTAAACAGATATTATTTAATCTAAAACAAATTTATATTGACTATTGGATTTAAACACATTATAATAGATGAGGGAGTGACTAGGGATGATGGAGTCATTAGGTATGATGATGGTGAATGAGGGAATGGTTAGGGATAATGAGGGATTAGCAAATATGAGGAGGGGGTGATTATGGATGATTAAGGGTGATTAAGATTAATGAGGGAGTGATTAGGGATGATGAGGGATGATGTGATAGTGATTAGGTATGATTAGGGTTGATGAGAGTTGATGAAATAATGTTTAGGGATGATCATTGATAATGAGGGATGATTAGGGATGATGATGCAATGACTAGGGATGATGAGGGTTGATGATGGAGTGATTAATAATAATGAAGGATTACGATAGTCGATGAGGGAGTGATTAGGGTTAATGGGGGATATTGATAACTGATGATGGAATGAATAGGGATGATAATTTAATATGATCCCATCAATGAGGGAGTGTATTATGTGAATTTTGAGTTCTATAATATGAATTTATTCTACATGACTTTGGAAAAATGCATGAGATTGGAATCAAAGAACGGATGGGTTGAACATCTAACATTTGTTTTAGAGTGAATGATATATCTTTTGAATTTATTTTGAATGGTGTCTTGATTTATTCTATTATAAATGGATTCTATTAGGGTGATTATCTATATTCATGTCTGGTATAAGTTATCATATCATGACTACAAGTAGATGTCATGTATGAGTGAATTCATAAATATATGTAATAGATATGCAATAACAATCATGTATGAGTGACTATACATGACTATAGGTATGTTACAAGTTACATGATACATGGTAGTCATTTATACATATTGATAT
>JARHVA010001205.1:2150000-2167500 GCA_037957365.1 Torreya grandis
TTGAACTCAAATACATTGGATAAAAATTGGGGACAAGGTAACCAAGATAATTTTTGCTCATTTGCATTTAATAATGGATGCTAATAGAATTAAAGGTATAAAGGAGGTATATATTAGATTTAATAAACTCCTTGACATTTATTAATATTATTTTCATCATTATCATGGTATTTTTTAGTCAAGTCATATTTTCCTAAGTGTGAATATACTTTTGCCTAGTGCCTACAATCTTCCCTTATAATGTTCTTGATGCTCAATAGGTTTCTTGTGATAGGCTTGTAAACCTAAATAATCCTAAGTAAATTGTTATGAAGATGGATAATAATAAATCACCAGTCATTTATGGCTTCTCATGTGATTTCTACTAGACCTTATGGGATACTCTAGGTCCAAATACTTACAAGTTTTATTTTGAAGTGGTGTTGAAAAATTCTTTGGGACCTATTACAAATCAAGGTAACATCATGTTTTATTATAAGATAATTTATAAGTCACTACATATCAAACTTAAGCATATCCTTACATTATTTGTTAGAAGTGAGAAAACTAGATTTATCTAGCATAGATACATCCTTGACAATGTCATTGTTTACTATGAGTACATATAATGGGATTTTTCTCTAGTCAACAGGCCCTATTTATTAATATTTATTTCAAGAAGGATTATGACTACATTGAGTGGCTAGTTATTTAAGCTATGCTTGAAGCTCTCAGTTTTGGTCCTAGATTCGTTTAGGTGATTGATATGTCTCTTTAGAATGTTAGGTAAAGTAATAATACTAATATAACCCTTTCCTCTCAATTTGATATTCACACACACACACACACACACACACACACACACACACACACACACACACACAAAGGAAAATAGTACTTTATCTCATTTACTTTATGCATTACCAATTTAAGGTTTTACCTATTTGTTAGCTAATTGTGCCTTTAAAGTCTTGGTGAAAATTATCTCTCTCCCTAATTTTAGTTGTCAATTTATAAATGGTCACTTTATTGATGACTCTCTTCTCTATCTCTATAGGAAGAGAAAGAGTTAGATAATCATTCTATAGATTATCTTGAAATTTTGTTTTGGCCTCTAGATCCTCCATTGAATGGGAAAATTGTAGTGATATCACCAGCTTCTCTTTCCCAAACCCCCTTGGCTAAAGGGATATCAGTGGCAGTGTTTTCTTCCATGTGTTCATTCTAAGTTGCTTGGTATTCCTTTTAGTTTTTTGGATTATCATGTTGAGTTGTGTTCCTATATTGTTCAAAGGGTTGAGAAAAAAAATAATTAGATTAAAAAAACCTTATCCTTGGTAGGTAAGTTTTATATTTGATCCATGGTATTGACATCTATGAATGTTTATTATTATTACTATTCGGATCCTTCTAATTTTTCCTATATTAGACTAGAAAATATTATAATAAATTTCCTCTGGGCCAATTCTAAAGGACGTAAATGCTTTCATAGAGTTTCCTAGGATATTTGTTGTTGGCCTAAAGAATCAGATGGTTTGGGTCTCTTCGATATCAATCTTCAAGGTCTTACTCTCCAAATTAAATGGGTTATCTTGCTTCATCATTGTATCTCTCAAGGATTGTAGTAGGAATGCATAGAAAGTCCTTAGGATTCATACTCTTCTCATTATCCTTATTAATTTTAAAATTAATGGTAATCTTGTTATTCACATCATTTGGAAAGCTTGGGAGAAATTCAAACCCCATCTCATTTGGGTAGGGGAGGGTTTCAAGAATGGTATTTATACTAATTATCATTCCCTTTGGTGTTCTCCTTGTTTAAATTTTCATAATTTAGCTTTACTTTAGTCCATTGTATCAAAGGCTTATAGATGTTTAAAAAAGGTGTGAAAAACATTTGGGATATTTTTTGTAAAGTGAGCTATTATCAAATTCATTCATAGAAAGTTTTGAATAAATTTAAACTAAATAATATAGATGTTGAGTATATCATAGAGATTAAATCCTCCATACATGTTGAGTATATTCATAATATTAGAGTTAACTACTTTACTCCCTAGTACAAAGATTATCATTATCCTACACCCACTTCTTTTACTCCTAATTCTCCTCATCTAGGGTATAATATTTTAGCTTCCTATCACTTTAAGATGATATTTTCAATCACTGATGGAACCTTCAATCCATCCATGTGGTTTGATCCAAAATGGTTAAAAGAGTGTGGGATGGTCCCATTGAGCCTAAAAAGGCTCATTTTCTTTGGTGTATTCTCTATCAAGGTTTACCTATGGGTTGTTGGATTAATCACATGGGGGTTTCAAATCCCATTTTCCCAACATGTCATTAACCTAAGATAATTAAGCATTTTTTTTAGGTCTACTCCCACTCTTAGACTGCATGGAAATGCATTCATAGCATCTTTAATTTTTATAGACATGAGTTATTTACATTGAAGATGGTTGCCTTCGGGTAATCTACCCTTATTCCTGAAATATACAATAGATTTTGGCATATTTTTCATACTGATAATATTTTTCAAATCCATAAATTAGTAAAATATACTTGTTTTAACCATGACGAAATAAAAAATAATTTTTCTATTAATAACAAATTTACTACCATTTTCAATGTTACTCTTTAGATTCAAAGTTAAAATAATAAATTTAACCTACAATTTAACCATCTCCATCATTTGTTTGATGATTCGGGGAATGCGTCATGTGTAGTTAGCTGAAATCCTCTAAAGATTCATGTCTATAGTCACCTCTTCGTGGGTGAGTGTGTGGTTTACACTAATAATGTTATAGGAATAGGCATAAGATCCCTTGTCAGCATTAGTAATCCCCTTACTATTATCCATAAAGTGATTGTCTTCATGGGTCTACTGGAGGTGGAGGTGATGGAAGGGACTAGGGCCCTCCCCAATAGGAAAAATATTTGTGGTTGGTTTTTGATATTTCAACTAATAGACATAATGAAGATAGTAGTAATCTTTAGTAGAATGATGGGTGGGATCCTTAACCTATGGATAAACACCCCCTTTCATCATGTACATGGGGTGACAACCCATAGGATCTACCTGCTTCAACTCTCATTTTTACTACTAAAGCATAATTTTTCTATTTATTTGTATCATTTTAGTTGTTATGTACTATTGATAGTTTGAAGTGATGTTTTTTTTAGTGGTCTTTTTTTACCCTATATAGGACTTGATATTTCCCAAGGGTTTCTTACCTCAGTTTGAAAATGCTTGTGGGGTGTGAATTTTTCCATCTATTTTTTATGACTAGCATTGTACCATTAGTTATTTATATTAATGTAGATACATTTTTCAATCAAAAAGGAAACTTGTTTGTTTGTGTGTCCTTTATAATTTTTGAAAACCATCATCATAGTCATGGAGTTTATTTCCTTCCCCATTTTAATTTTCCATCCATATCGATATTTCCTCCCATTTAATAAACAATATATCTATCTCAAATTTTCCCTACCATATATGCATAACTTTTGATTCACTTCTCCTCTCTCAACCATTGTGTCCGCAATTCATAATTAAACATTTCATCATTTTTAGATGGTTGAGGTATCCATAATGACATAAACCATTGAATATTGTGAATGTACCATTTTATTTCATTCAAAATTTCCATCATAAAAAATATTTAGAAACATTGAAGATTAATTACTTAATGAAAATTATTAACTTATTTTTTAGTCATTCCTTGCCATATTCATTAAAATATCTTTAATATATTTGTTTATGTTATATTTTTATTTATTAAATATTATTTTATTTTTTCATTGTGTTTTTATTGATAATTTATTTTCTTAAACTAATTATTTATTTTTTATTGGTTTCGTTATTATCTAACTGAAAACAACTTTCAACATTTCAAATAATTGGCTTTGCATCAACCAATAAAAAGATAACATTTGAAATTTAGGTTTAATATTAGACATAATATTTTTAAAAATATGTATATTATTTATATATTAAAAACATATTTTTTATGTGTGATTTTTTTATCAAAACATATGGAAGTATTTTTTTTTTTTCAAAAAATATAAGGTTTTGCATTGGTTATTATTTAATACTATTTTACCATTTTGGAACATTAAGGAAAGTAACCTTAATGAAAACTAAGATAAATAGATGACACAAAAGTTTTAAAGGTAAATATATTCAAAACATTATATAATGACCGTGAATGAGCATTAAAAAAAGGAACCAAGAGAACAAGCAATGAACTAAGAAAAGTAATAGTAATGGAATGAAAATGAAGATACCAATATTATACTCATAGGAAGAATATTTGAAATCTAAGACTAGGATAGTGACTTGGAATTGAATATGAAGGTCTTTATAAAATGTTTTTCACTTTGAAAATATGGATATGATGTTTCTATAGGAATCTATGAATATGCCCTAGGTGCATTTATAAAACTATTGAGTCTGTATTCTTTATATTGGTGAATGTATGTTTTGAGCCATTGAATTTGTACCTAGCACTAATCTAGATTTTTTTTAGGTGTCATATAGGTTTGTGTCATCCTTTTTATTTTTAATTTTTAAGGAGAAATTATCAAATTTATATTCACTTTTTCTATTCACCTAATACACTAAACATGTTTGTAAGAGGATTTAAATTAGGAATTTTGATAAGGGAGTTGTAACTAAATATACATCACACTTGGGATCAAATTTAATCTAGTTATATTTTGCATTTAAGTGGAAATTAAAGTTAGAGCTTCAATTATTCTTCACTTTAAATATAACTAAATTGGCATTCACCTATGTTTCTTTTTCTATAAAATGTATCTAAACCTTATTTCAAAACTTCTTTCAGAAGAAATAAATATTTGTAGTGTACTAAGACTTAAATTTTGTTATGATTCCATATTTCAATTATATATTATGTTGTTGTGACATTAACATTATGATTATTAAACATGTTATTAGCTACTATTTAGATAGATTACTTGTGGTACTGATTATAGTAGTGTTGAGCTACATGCTTGATTTTGTGATTAATTATTTGATAGACTTATTACTACGAATTATGAGTTTATAAATATGTGTCATTTATTTATTAATTATATAATTCAATTGATGTATTTTTAAGTGGTTGCAGGTCTTATCTATGAGCTAGGTAGATGTTGGAGGCTATACTCCTAGAACTAAGTGAATTCTGAGCATGCAATCATGTCTAACATGTATACTTTTTATTTTTTTTGTCCTTTGGACACTTTTTTTAGTCACTATATTTGGCAAGTGTTGTCATTGTGTTTGTGGTTATTGTTTTACTTTATTGATGTTTTTTGAGTCATTATTTATTATTATATTCTATTATATGTTTTTGATGGTTGAAACCTTTATTAATTACACATTGCTCCATTATATATTCTCTCTTGTAGGTATTAAAATATTATTCATTCCATTAATTATATTACCCTAGGTAGTTTTGTACCTAAACCTACCTAGACCCACCTAAACCTAACACCCCCCTTAGTAAACTTTGTCACCCTTAGTTCATGTTCTAACCCCATCCACCTAGCACTATATGCTAGGGTTATGGCATGGTATTTTAATTAATAGTTAAGTTGTGGCATGATCTTGGCTTAGACTTGTTTTAATTAATTGATATAATTTTGAATATTATGCTAAAAACATAAGTTGATAGCATATGAAGGAATATATTAACCTAATTTAGTGAGATAGGTGGAATTTTCATAAAGGTTTAAATATTAATGAGGTTGATTTATGTTTAATAATTTTTATATTTTGATAATATCCTTTTTTATTGGTGGAGGATTGATTAATTAAGGAACCTTCTAGATTGACCATTAATGGTATGGTTGGCGGGGGATTGCCTTGGGATCTTGAGGTGTTTTTCTCTCATCCCAAATTGAATGTAAATTGATTAGGGTATGGGGGAGTGGATGAAAATAATGGTAAGTTGGGATGGTGGTAAGAAGATTTAGTAAGATGAAAAAATTGGTGAAGAAACAATATAAAGCTTACCTAGTTTTTAATGACAAGATTGACTAGTTAGAAAACATAAATAACGGTTCTTGGCAAAGTGATGAATTTTATTATCTTTTATGATTTTGGAGTCTTCCACATTCTTAATTAAGTTATTTAGTTATTTATTTTGATTTTTTTAACTATTATATAAAGGAAATAAATGTTTAGAGGCTTCTAATGCAACCAAAAGTCTTCAAACTTTCAAGTGCATATACAAACCCTATTTAATGATATATCTATACATCTCATTTCATATAAACTTATAATGAATGTATATATTATTTGATTCATATACTTATCCACATTTATTCATTTTTTTGTTTCCATAAATGGGTTGTGGATTGTGTTTTCATGCATATGCATTTGAAATGTTTTTATGTGATGACTATGTTTTACAAAAGGTAAATGTGAGTTTCTAATGTATATATCTATCTATATTTTCAAATAATCAATGATATTTTATGCATATGGGTTGGAACCCATGTTTGGTATTGACTATTTTTATGGAATATGAGTACCTATGTATAATGGCTACACATTACAAAGGTCAAGAGTTGCAACTTCATTTTACATAGAAACTGTGTTTTATAAAATAGTGTCTATGTGGTTCCTTGTTAGTGACTATGTTTTTTAAAAGGTTAACTATGCTATTTTATATGGATTATATTTTTTATATGGAATTAATTATGTTATTAACAAGAATCAATCATGTGTATCTCATTATTGTCTCATTTTCCTTTCTAATGATTGGGTTCTGTTCATATAATGATTGTGTCTATCTTTAAATGATACCCACATATTTTTTAGTTTTCTTGTGTTATTTTATGACAAATTCATGGTTATTTCTCCTTGAATATCATTTTTATTAATATTATTGTCTAGGTAAAACCAATATGCTCTTGTAACTCAAGTTTTACCAAAGGGCAAATGGGTTTTAATTAGATTAAGTTATTTTGAAACTTAAGAATCTAACTGGTTGTTATTTTTCTTGATGTTTGGTTATACCATTGCATTCTCATTTTATTAGGAGGTTTTATTAATATTTTGGAATTATGGTTATATCTTGTGTTATATTGATCTTTGATATCTGACTACACATTATTGCATGAAGTTCAAAATGTTAAACTAGCTATATGATTTGGCTAAACTTAATCTCTACTTTTTTATAAACCTTGTTCATATATGTGTATTTTACCATGGTTAGACTATGTTATTGTCTTCTTCTTAGTACATAAATAGGTTTTTATAAAACATGTGTGTGTGTGTGTGTGTGTGTGTGTGTGTGTGTGTGTGTGTGTGTGTGTGTGTGTGTGTGTGTGTGTGTGTGTGTGTGTGTGTGGAGTGACTTCATAATGCCATTATGTGAATGTGTTATTAATGGGGATATTTTCATGGACTTTATTTGATTTTACATAATCTTACCTATTGACCCTGGTATTTGGTTGATTTGGTCATGGTTATTGTTGGTTCTTGAATGTTTGGTTATGTTTCTCTTTGATCGGCTTTATGATGCTATTTTATAAATAGTTTTTATCTTTATGTCTTTTATTTATTGTGTTAAGCTTTAACATAAGATTTAGGATTTTACTATGATGTATAACTATATAATGATACCTATGAGATATAATAATAGTATTATTATATTGTTGATGTCTTTGATTAATACTTGACTTTATCGATTTATGTTTGTTTAGGTTATATTGTGAACCAGTTACTTCTTGTTTATTTTATGTGTCAGATTAATAATGAGGACTGGTATTCATTCTATTATTTCATTATTTAATTTATGTTCATTTTGTTGATGGTTGGGTTATCTGATAGAATGTGTGGTTTTCATTCTTAGACTAGACCTAGATATTTAAAAGTATATATTAGGGGTCAGGATGGTTAAGGTTGGCCATGTTATTTAATGTTGTTCCAAGTAGGACAAAATTGAAGGATATATAACTAATTATACTGATCCATTATATATCATTCAATAGCCTAGGTTAACCATCCTCACTCCTAATCGATACTTAGACTGATTAACTATTCCCGTCTCACCTTGGAATGATATGACTATGCTGCATGCATTATTTTTATTTTTTAATATCTCTTTTTCTTGAAATTAATTTCATGTTACTGGTTACTATAACCAACATCCTACTGATGGTTGGGGTGGTGAGGGCCACTGATGGTTGGGCTCATAGGGTTGGTTGGCTAGGTTTGTCTTGATTAGCTTATCCATGTTTGACTCCTTGCTTTGTCAACATTGTATGCACATATGAAAAATGGTATTATTATTATTATTATTGTTGTTGTTTTTGTTGTTGTTGTTGTTAGCTTTGGCATTAATTAATATATTTGTGTTGATGGATGATAGCAAATTTTATGAATGGATTGGAAATGAAAATTAAATATTGAATAAGGTTGATGGCCAAAGATACTATACCACATGTATAGTGTATTACTTAATTAATCTTGCATTGATTTAATGTTATTTATGATGATAAATTTTATCCAAATTAGTTAAATTTTTAATACATATATCTTTATCATTTAATATTATTATTAATTCTTGATGTTAGTATAATTGAGAAATATAGGAATGCTAACTTTGGATTTAGATATTTTTACATTAGATCTAAATTTTGGAAATCTATTCTATTTAGAATAAATAGTATAAATGTAAGTTAGGTTTTAAAATAAATAAATATTTAATTTATCTTTTTACTTTAAGGAAACATATATTTAGATAATTTATATTAGTTACTTGATTATGCATTTTGCTTAATCTAGAATGGATAAATTATATGGGAATTCAAATAGAATTTATATAGTCAACTTGCATTAATTAGTTTTTGGTTTAACTTATCACTCTCTGGACATAAATACATATATTTATATGCCCTCTTAACACTTCCATTAATGCATAAACCTCTATAGCTAATCCCAGAGAAAAATAAACCAAATGTTTCCTTCTATCATGCATTTTAGGCATCCTGGTTGCATGTAAGGTATGTATTATGTTTACAATTATAAGAAATTACTTCTTAAGTAATGTATGTCATATTCATGCCATATTAAATTTATGAGTTAATTCCTACATTAACTAATAAAGGAAATAATAGTTAGTTAGATCTTATGACTTAAGAATAAACATGTACAATGTTTTACTTAGATCATTTACTTGGTTAAGTAAATGAATGAAAAGTAACCAATAATGAAATAAAATATGATAAATAAGTTATTATATCACTTTAATCCATTCAATGAGACTTAAATTTTTACAATCACTGCAAGCTATATGTATTTCACTTTCTTTTTTAATAGATGCACTTGCTTACCTTATTGCCTCGACTACCCAATATTGAAATTTGTAAGAGTTCCTTAAGTGGAACATTTTATTTGAGTTCCACTCATCTTGACACTTAGATGAAATTCATTGATTGATGATGTTGAATTCAATACATGAACATTGTTGTTGAATTCTTTTTGTTTTTCTTTTATCTAGTTTGATTACTAATGAATTTTTAATACAATGATATAGTGTGCATTCATTACAAGATTATGGAATGTGGTATAATTATTTATTAAGTGGTCACGTGATTAAACTTCAGTAATTACATAAGTTACTTCTATTGGAACATATAGATAGCTCACATTTATTGAATGACTTAAATTCTTTTAATATTGCATTGGCTAAGCCAATCTAAATAGTTTAATGTTTTGTTACTAGACCATTGAATTGTATTATCAAATTATAACATTGATTTTTATGAAATAATTAGGGTATGAATCATGTAAATAGTGAAATGAAAGTAAAGGATATAAGGTATTATGATCCAACTGGTATCACTAAATAATCTTATACTGAATCTATTTTCTCTTATGCTTTAGTATAATTTTTCCCATGAATAATTCAAAATTTGTAAGTGTTGAATTATTTTTGTTTATTAATTTTATTGCTTATTTATATTATATAGCATGTATTTTGACATAAACATATAATTAACCTAAATGATAACTTATGGAAACAAAGTTATCCTTCCCAATTAAACCAATCCTTTAACTTAACTATTCTTGAGTAAGTCTAAAACCCACTGAGGAGAGTGAGGTATTTATCTAGGGTTAAGGACCTAGAAAGGGTCCTATGTGGAAGTATGAATAACGCTTATGGCACATGGGACTTATCAATTTGTGTGCACACTAATACATATCTAACCCCATAATAATCTTATTATGATAATTACCATAACACCTTTTATATGTGTTTACCTCTATCTAATTACCTCAAGTCCCCTCCTTTAACTCCAATTACATGTAAAGTGCACAAAATATTTTTTTATAGAAAGACTTAGTATGTGGTCCTAACACATATCCAAAATGTACTTTGATATATGATTCTATAATTTTTTGTGGTTGTTTCATATGGTATTGGAGCAATTTTCTACTCTAGGGAATTTTGGGAATGAATATTTTCCTTTAGACAATTATAATCTTCTAAGATATCACTTGTGACTTCTAATGACGGTTAGATTGTGATCAAGCAAAGGAAACATCTATGGGAATACTTTGAATGCCAACCCAACTAGGGATAGAGGTTAGAGGTATGGAAGAGGTCATCGAGGTTGCAACTCTATTTACAACTTAGAAGAACTACTTGTGAATAATGTTCATAGTAATACTTAGGTACCCAATACTAAAGCTATCAATTGGATTCCAACTGATAAGCATGAGGTAATCCTTAATGGAATCTTGACAACCCTTAACACCTTGTAATGAAATATTGACAACAAGGAACAAATATTGAACAATCTTGATGGGGTATCCCAAGAGGAAGTACCTAGGTTAGAAATGGTACAAGTGAAAGGACTTATAATTCAAGAATTGCCTTTGGCCATCATTGACAAAATCATCAAGGAGATAAAGAAACTTCCACAACCTACCTTTTTAGGTAAGGAATTCAATGATTTATTTGATGCATGGTTGGTACACTTGTAAAAATACTTAAATTTTCATAATATGGCTTCCAATGTGAAATCCAGAGTAATAACCTATCAATTAGGAGGACCTCCAACATTATGTTGGAGACACCTTTGTGCTATTGAATTATATCAAGATTTGAACCTATCATAGTCTATTTTTTAGACTCAATTTTGTAAGAGGTACTAGAATACAAACTATAAGGAGCAAAAACCACTAATTTTCAATGTTTAAAGCAAGAGAACATGTCTGTTGCTGAGTGTGAGAACAAGTTTTTAAATTTTTTACATCATGTGAGCTAAATTAATGATGAAGAAACTAAGATTAATAAGTTCAAACTTGGATTTAAGGAGATTTTGATACATGATGTTAACATGATAAATCTAAAAACTTTGGCTGCAATAATAAAATCAACCTAGAGGGCTAAAGAGAAAGAAAAGTCTCTCACCAAAAAGCAAGACAAGAATTCAAGTCAAGTAAGAAGTAGTTTAAAACAAATAACCTTTCCCTCGTGAACCAAAACTTCAAAAAATCTGATCCTAACCATAGATTTTAGGAGGGAATAAAATTTTTAGCAAGTTTTCTAATCAAAACAAGAATTTTTAGTCCCATGGATATTCTAAATCTAGCTCTTACAAGAAGGAACAAAATCAAAACAACCAACATGGACCTGCCATAAGTGTTAGAACTATTCTATTAGCATCTTCTAGACCAATTATGTGCTAATAATGTGGCAAAAATCACTACAAAAGGGATTGTCCTAAACTAAAATTAGGCCAAGAAGTGAATCATAGAGTATATTTTATTATTGATAATCATAATGCTGACTTGAAAACCCCTCTGATTGAGACTTTAGGTAAAACTAATAGTTTTATTTCGACTATCTTGATTGATTGTAGTGTAATATATTGTTTTATTTCTCCTTTACTACTAAATAATGTAATTGTAAACCTGTCTTGATAAGATAAGGTTGGAAGGTTAAATTTAGTATCAATAAGAAGGTGTTTATTCTTTAGTGCTTGGAATAAATAAAATTAGATCTTGGTGTTTTTAATACCAAAGTGAATCTTTTTATCACACCTTTAGGGTATTATGATCTCATTCTTGGGATGGATTGGCTACATTAACATCATACCACAGTAGATTGTGTGAGAAAAAGAGTGTAATACACTAATGACCTTGGATAAATTATATAATTGTAAGACATGGAAGGGTATGTGAGACATAAAACCCTTTCTCCCTTATAGCTAAAATGAGTTGTTAAGAAGGGCTGCAAGCTTTATGCAGTCCAACTCCATGAAATATCTAATGAAAAAGAGATAGAACATGGATATTTTCTTATTTTATGGGAATTAATGAATGTCTCTTCTAAAAAGCTTCATGATCTACCACCCAAGTGATAATTTAAATTCTCTATTAACATCATACCCTGATATACCCTTGCATTTAAGGCACCTTACTACATGAATGTGGCTGATCTACAAGATTTAAAAGTATAGCTACAAGAACTTCTAGATAGTGGAAGCATATGGCCAAGTGTGTCTCCTTGGGGTGCTCTAGTAATCTTTATGAAGAATAAGTATGGTAATTTAAGGATTTTCATTGATTACCACATGTTAAATAAGGTAACAATCAAAAACCATTACCCTTTGCCTATAATTGATGACTTATTTGACCAAATGAAGGGTATTATAGTATTTTCTAAGATCAACTTGAGATATAGTTACCATTAATTATAAATCAAGGAAGAGGACATACATAAAATTGAATTTAAAACTTGATATGGACACTATTATTTCATGGTTCTACCTTTATGCCTAACCAATGCACTTAAAACTTTCATGAATCTTATGAAAAACATATTTAAATATTTCCTGGACATGTTTGTGTTGGTTTTTCTTGATACTATTCTTATTTATACTAAAAGTGAGACTGAGTATGATAAATGCTTTCATTTAGTCTTGAAAATACTAATATATCATAAGATTTAAGGGAAATTATCCAAATGTGCTTTCTATGAATAAAAAAATCATTACTTGGGACATATTATTTCCATAGAAGGCATTGTTGTTAACCCTACCAAGATCAAATCTATCCAAGATTGGCTTGCTCTTTCCAATGTACATGAAGTGTGTAGATTCATGGGTTTGATTGGTTATTGTTAGAATTTTGTTGAATATTTTTTTAGTGTGGCCTATCCCATCACTTCCTTATAGTTCAAAGGAAATAGGTTTATATAGACTCCTTAGTGTGAGAAATAATTTATTAAGCTAAAAGGGCTACTTAAAATAGCTCCTATTTTGATCATACCATACCTAAATGCTAACTATGAAGTTTGGGTTGAGGCCTTTAAGGAAGTATATGGAGGTATCTTGAATCAATATGGCAAGGTTGTGGCTTATTAGTTATAAAATTTGAAAGATAATGAAAAGAACTACCCTATGCATTGCCTTTGTTCATGCACTCGAATAATGGAAACATTTCTTACCGTAAAATCATTTATAAGTAAAATTTGATCATTAAATTAATGAGTATTTATTCTCTCAAGAAGATTTAAATTCACCCAAAACAAGTGGCTAGAATTTTTTAGTAATTTTGACATAAACATATCATATGTCAAAGGCAAGGAGAATCGTGTGGCCCATGCACTCAAAAGATGCATGTACCCTACTACTTTGTTGGTTTTACAAGGGAATTTTTTTTTTTTTTTTTTTGGAAAAATAGTTTGTTGATGTATTCTACTATGATGTAAGAGTTGGTTTGGTTGACAAGCCTATAGTAAAAAGATTTGCTAATTTTTTTATTGTAATAGATGGCCTGATAAGGCATAAAGGCATAATTTATGTCCTTGGGTTGGGAGATTTGAGAAATTATGTACTCAATGAAGTGAATGCAACACGTTATTATACTCATCCAGTGGTTACAAAAATTATGCATGACCTAAAATAGCTCTATTTTTGGCCTAGAATGAAGCATGATGTCATTAAAGTTATAGTAAAATGCTTGAAAATCTAGTAGGTCAAGGATGAGCATTACCATCTAGGGTGGTTGTTGTACTCTCATGATATTATAAGATTTAAGTGGAGTAAAATATCACTTGATTTTACTATGGGGTTAAATCACACAACAAGCATGATACAATCCTAGTAGTGATTGATAAAGCAACTAAAGCTGGCCACTTTATTGTTGGGAATTTAAATGATGATGCATTTGTATTTACAGAATGATTTTTGTAGGAACTAGTAAGACTCCATGGTATACCTAAAATGATCATATCAAATCGGGACAAGTTATCTACTCAAAGGTT
Source organism: Torreya grandis (assembly GCA_037957365.1). NCBI lineage: Eukaryota > Viridiplantae > Streptophyta > Pinopsida > Cupressales > Taxaceae > Torreya > Torreya grandis. The sequence goes on from JARHVA010001205.1 coordinate 2,164,277, forward strand.
TTGGCATACTTTAACTACAACTTTTGGAACAAAGCTGAATTTTATCTCTTCATATCATCCAAAAATAGATGGGCAAATAGAATGGCTCAAATGAGTGGTTGAAGAAATTCTATGCATGTATTTAATTGATCAACAAACAAAATGGGAGGACTATATTCATCTAGTTGAATTTATATATAATAATTCTTACCATTCAGCTATTAAGATGGATCCATTTCAAAACTTATATGAACATAAGTGTAGAACACCTCTTGGATGGGAAAACATAGAAAATAGGGCTATTAATGGACCCAATTTACTTTTATAATATGATAGGAAGATGGAATCAATAAGAAAGAATTTAAAAATAAATTCTAATAGGAAAAAGAGATATGCATATCTTAAGAGAACTCCACATGAATTCAGCATGGGAAAAAAGTTTTTTCTACATTTTAGACCACAAAAAAGTTCTATTAAAATTGGCAAGGCTTCCAAGTTAGAATCATATTTTTCAGATGTTTCAACATAGTGGAATAGATTATCCCTATTGCTTATCAGTTATCATTTCCTCCTCTTTCAAGGATTCATAATCCTTTTCATGTTGCATTACTGATAAAAAATATACTTGATCCATCTCATATTTTGGATTGGACTCATTTACAGGTCATGGAAGAGGAAAAGATTTAGTTATAATTAGTGAGAATCTTGGACCATCAAAGTGTTAAAATACATAATAGAGATATATATTAGGTTTTGGTGTAATGGGATACTATAAACAAAAGGAGAAATACTTGGGAAGATGCTCATGTTTTTTTATAATAAAATACAATAGTGTTGAGCTATATACTTAATTCTATGATTAATTTTTTAATAGGCTTATTTATGTTGATGGTGATTTTATAAATATGTATTGTTTATTGATTAATGACATATGTGATTGATGTATTTTTTGGTGCTTGTAGGTTTTGTCTATGAGATAGGAAAATGTTGGAGGTTGAACTCTTGGAACTTAGTAAATTCTGAGCACATCAGCATGTTTGACATGTATAATTGTTTTGTGTCTTTTAGACACCTTGTTTAGTCATTATGTTTATCAATTTTGTTTCTTTTGTTTTTGGTTACTGATATACATATTTGATGATGTTAGAGTCATTATTTATTTTTATTATTCATTATTTTATGTTATATGTTTTCTTATGACTACAACCTTTATTCCTTACACATATTTACATTGTATATTCTCTTATGGAGGTCTTAAAATCTTCTTCCTTCCATTAATACTAGTACCCTATGCGGTTCTATACCTAAACCAACCTAGACTCACCTAGACCTAACACACCCCCTTGAGAACCCTTGTCATCCTTTGTTCATATTCTAAACCCATTAACTGAACACTATATGCTAGGGTAGTGGTATGGTGTTTCAATGACTAGTTAAGTCATGGCATGATCTTGGCTTAGACATGGTTTAATTCATTGATATTATTTTTAATATTATGCTATCAACGTAAGTTGATAATGTATGAGGTGGGTAGCATTTTTTCAAAGGTTTAAATATTAATGATGTTGGTTTTTTTTCAATCCTTTTTTATCACTAATATCCTTTTATATTGGTTGAGGATTGAATAATTAAGGAACCCTCTAGACTCACCATTAATGGTGAGGTTGGAGGAGGATTGCCTTGGGATTTAGAGGTGTTTCTCTCCCCTCCCAAATTGAATTCAAATTGATTAGCTTATAGGGTAAGTGCAAGGAAGGAATGGGAAGTTGGGATGATGGGCAGAAGAGTTAGGAGGATGGAAAAATTAGTGAAGAAATAGTGAAAATATTGACTATTTTTTAATGGTGAGCTTGATTGGTTGGAAAACACACACAATGGTGCTTGGTAAATTAATATAGTTTCTTATCTTTTGTGATTTTGGACTCTTATACATTTTAACGTAAGTTATTTGGTTTTTTGGGTTGATTTTGTTAACTATGCTATAATGAAAACAAAGATTTAGAGGTTGCTTATGTAGTTGGAAGTCTTAGGATTTTTTGGTGCATATGCAGACCCTATTTAATGATATATCTATACACATCATTACAATAAACTTGTAATGAATGTATATAGTGTATATACTATCTAGTTCAAATACTTATCCACATGTAGTTATTTTGTTGTTTCCATAAATAGGTCATGGATTGTGTTTTCATGCATATGCATTTAAAAATGTTTTTGAGTACTGACTGTGTTTTACAAAATGCAACTATGATTTTCTAACGTATACATGTCTACATTTTAAAAGAATCAATGATGTTTTATGTATATGGGTTGGAATACATCTTGGTTATTGATTATGTTTATTTAATATGGTTGCTTGTGTATAACAATTATGCATTACAAAGGTCAAGAGTTTCCACTTCATTTTATATGGAATTATGTTTTAAATAAAAATATTTGTATGGTTCCTTATTAGTGAATATGTTGTTTAAAAGGGTAACTATGCTATTTTAAATGGATTAAATTTTCTATTTGAATGTAATTGTATTGTTAACAAGAATCAACAATGTGTATATTATTATTCTCTATTTTTCATTTTTAATGTCTAAGTTTTATTCATATAATGAATGTGTTGATCTAAAATGACTATGTCTATCTTTAAATGATACCAACATTCTTTTAGTTTGATTGTGTTCTTTTATGACAAAATCATCATTATTTCTCCTAGAGCATTGTTGTGACTAATATCATTGTCTCGATAAAACCATTATGCACTTGTAACTAAAGTTTGTTACTAATGGCCAAATGAGTTTTAATTGGACTATGTTATTTTGAAATTTAAATATCTAAATAGTTATTATTTTTCCTGATGTTTTGTTATATCGTTACATTCTCATTTTATTAGGTAGTGTTATTAATGATTTGGAACTATGGCTATGTCCTGTGTTAAAATGATCTTTGATATCTGACTACATATTATTGTATGAAGTTTCAAATGTTGAATTGGGTGTATCATTTGGCTAAACCTAATCTCTACCTTTTCATAAACCTTGTTTGACTATGTGGAGTTTTCCATGGTTAGACTATGTTATTATCTTATTTTTTGTAAGTAAATAGGTTTTTATAAATCATATATATATATATATATATATATATATATATATATATATATATATATATATATATATATATATATATATATATATATATATATATATTTGTGTGTGTGTGTATGCACGCACGCACGTGCTTATCTATTGAAT
>JARHVA010001205.1:2177500-2195000 GCA_037957365.1 Torreya grandis
TCTTTCAAAAGAATAATTTTATTGAATACATTACCAAAAACCATTTTTCCCCACTCTCAATGTTTCTTTACATTATCTCTTTTTTTTTTTGAAATTTTGAATATCAAAGAGTCTGGTCTTTCCCCATTCACTTATCTTCTCTCAACCACTATGTCCATTCACTTCTCCTCTGTTATTCATTATGTTCATAACTCATAATTAAAACTTTCATCATTTGTAGATGGTTGAGGTAACTATACCCCCATATACCATTTAATCTTGTGAATGTATCATTTTAGTTCATTTAAAATTTCCTACATAAAAAAACATATTCAGAGTCATCAAAGATTAAATATTTATTGAATTCTTGACTTATTTTATAATATGACTATATCATATTAATAAAAATATATTTCATATATTTATTTATGTTTTATTTTTAATTATTATATATTATTTTATTTTATTATTTATATTTTTATTAATCAATTATTTCATTTAACAAAATATTTATTTAGTTAGTTATGATCTTACTAAAAATAGTGTTCAACATTTCAAATAATTAACTATGAATCGGCCAATCAAAAGATAACATTTACAATTTAGTTTTATGTTTTGGTTATAATATTTAGAAAAAAACTATTTTAGTTATTAAAAAACTATATTTGGTTGAATATATTTTCAAGCATATGAAAATATTTTAAATTACAAAAAATACAACTTTTCAATTTGATTGTTCTTTAATACTATTTTATCATTTTGTGACATTAATAAAAGTAACCTTAATCCAAAATAAGATAAATATATGACACCAAAAATTTTAAGTTAAATATAATGAAGTGTTGAAGAAGAGAAGATAATAACTCTTTATAAATAGATAAGATAAAAAATGATTTAGAAGGAAAAGATTTATCATGTGTTCCATGTGTCTGTAATCCTCTTACAATTGGGGAGGATGCATGTGCAATGTGGTGGTGGGGGAGTGGGTGGAAAGGGGTGGAAAGGGAGAGGAGTTACATGAAGGTAACATCTTACCCAAAAAGTGGACTAGAGAGGTTAGTGACACCTCAAAAGGATAAAATAAAGTGCATTTATAAATAAAATAAATTCACACACACATAAGACATAGGATAAGCCTATAAACATATATGACAGAACTGAATTAAATTTAATTCTTTATCACACCCCCGCCGACACCACCCACCACGCCCCCGCCCCCCTCCCCCCTCCCGCACATTAAAATTAAATTTGGGGTTCTAAAAGTGGTGAAAATCTTTTACAAAAAAATAAAGAAGTTGAAATTAGATAATACTTCCCCTTAATTAAAACTTAATTCAAGAGGAATTATAATAATTTTAGAAAATAAATAAGAATATAAGGTTCCATAAAAATTCACAAGGGTAAAAGTGTGATCACCAAAAATTTCCAAGAATACTCTTATGATAATGTGGTTGATCCACACTAGAATAAACATCAATGAGAAGGAGAAATGTTCCACAAAACCCTAAAAAGAATCAAGCTAACATTAATTTTTAAAGTTAAGTAACCAATGTGCTATAAATACAATGTACATACATAATATAATAAAAGTAGATGTAAAACTAGGAAAATTTGAGAAAAGATAAATTTCATCATAAATTATGTAAATCTGCATGAAAAAGTTTTAGTCAAAAAATTCTAAACAAAGCATATTTCCTTTGGAACAAAAAGCAAGAAATACATAAAGAGTTTGAGTTTAATCAAAGTGAAGATAAATAAGATCTGTCACTTATAAAATATATTTTCCATGAAATATTATAATAATGATAATAATAAGACATATCAAAGTCTCTAGAAGATCCATCATTTTTTGAGGAATCCAAGAAGTTGTACCACTAAAGGTAGGAGATGTAGTCATTTAAAAAAAATAAAAAGTATCATGCAAAGATTTAACATAAGATTTGAATGGATGTAATTTACAACATATTGAGATACGATGCCCATGATTTCTATAATGTACTCAAATTTTACCATTTTTAACCAAAGTATGAGCATTACAAGAAATAAAACAAAAAAATATTATAATTTATTTGATGTGAAGGGTGACAAGATGCCAGTTTTGCATGAGATGTAATTAAATCATCAAAACCAAGAAATTTATAATTTGTATTAAATTTAAGAAAAATAGATTCAAGAATAACACTTTCAAACATACCAAGCACAACACTTGAATAGCGCATATTTTTCATGATTTTAAAGGCAGGGTTAATAGAATAAGTGCTTAACAAAATTCTAGGTCTTTGAGATGTAAAATGAAAATCATCAACATTAGAGATAGTTTCATGTGTCAAAGACACATGTTTAACATTTAAAGTGTAAATAGAAGATTTCATAGTTTTTATTTGGTCAATAAAAGAGGCTTGTAAAATATTTAAAGTGTCATTTTGACATGCAATTTTGTGTTTAAAGGAATTAATTTCAGCATTTTACAAATCAACTTGATGTGAAAATATTTTAAAAGAAAAAAAAATAGCTAGTTGAAATGTAATTGCACATGAATATTGACGTTCTATGATTGATAAAAAAACTATAAATACCACTAATGATTGACATTTAAATGTAAGTCCACACCAAAGTATAAAATATAATTGACTTAAAGCAATATTTTTTTTGAAAGAAACTTTATTACACAAATGGTAATTACATATAAAAGAAACTTTCATTAAAGACAAAAAATCATTGAACTTTGTTTCTAAAAAATAACCACTTCCCACGTGGGAACTAAATTCAAATTTCTATTTAAATTTGGAATAAAAGGTATTTTTTTAAAATTGAAAACTTGAATCAAATGTATAAAATGCTTCATGGCTTTGCAAAGATATTTTTAAAAAAAAAAGAAAATTAACTGAACATAGATGGTAAGAAAAACTTGATCTTTTTTATATTTTGTTTTTTTACTTAAAGATAGAACAAAAAACAAAATCTTTGAAATACAAATGTAACATAAAGGATTAAATTCTTATGCAAAAAAACATACATATTTGAGATTATATAAAGTTATGATCAATCGAAATGTGAGAAAATGTCTCAATGAAAAATATAAGTGTCAAAGTTAAAAAAAAAATATTCAAAAAGATAAAACAAATTTTACAACATGCAAAAATAGATTTTTTGTTTAAAGAAAAAAATTTGATCCCAAAAAATAAAGTCAAAGAAACCTTGTTAAGAATGGCACGCAAAAAAAAATATTAGAGGGGTTACAAACTCCGATGATATTAAATGAACAAGATACAAAAAGGTGAAAGATTAACTAACTAAATAAAAACTTATGTGAGGAAAAAATAAAGAACTGAGATCTATATAGGATGAGCAAGGTGCAAAGAAGTAAAGAAAATAAGATAACATTGTTATGAAAATAAAAACATAAGATGAAATGTTAATAAGATTGGTTGAGAAAGGTAAAGCACTAAAATTGTAGTAAAACATTATAAACAATAAAAAATCTTGTAGAAGTACACCCGTAAGCAAGCAGATAAGATTAAAAAAACTATGAAAAAGAACTAAAACATAATATAAATTAAAAACATGGTGAATGCTTCTGAAATAAATTTTACCATGAAAGAAGGATAAGCATGAAAATGTGTAATAAAATAACATAACAATGAGCTATGGATAATCATGAATAAATAGAATGTGATAAGAAATCCACATAAAATAAAATAAGACTGCACATAACTTGCATAGAAAAAATATATTTTTTAATCTAGCTTAAGTAAAGTTTTAAAAGAGCACACAAATATAACAAAGAGGTTGAATTTTTTATGTTAGGGAGATACAAAAAACTATAAAATAGAATAAAAATTATAATTTATTAAAATATTATTTTATAATCCTACAAAAATAGGTTAGAAGGGAGAATATTTTGCCACAGGTAAAAAACCTAATTAAAAGCAAAGAATTAGAATGTTAGAAGACAAAAAGATTTATTTCCAACTCCAAAGATGTAAAATTATCAATAATAAACATTATAAAATATATGTATTTAATACCATATTAGATTTATTTCCTACATGAAATAATTTTGAAATAAATTAGCAAAAATAATGCAAAATGACAACATCACCTTTTATAAACAAGACGCAAAGTTGAGACAAATTTAATAAGTGGGGAAATTTTCAAATGATGAAAAACCCTACACTATTATTACAATATACAATGCTATCTCCAATTATAATAACATGAATAAGGTAGGATTAAAATGCTCTTAGGCTAAGAGAGCATCATTAATGCAAGAGCAAGACTAGATCAACAAGATTGGGTTGAGAGTGAATCAAGTGTTAAACAAGAGGAGAGAAGAACTCTTTATAAAGAGATAAGAGAGAAAATGAGTTACAAGGGAAACAATTAGCATGTGTTATATGTGTTCCATGTGTCCCTAATACTATTCCAAGTTGGAAGGATGTGTGTGTCAAGTGGGGGGATATACGTTACATGCAAGTAAATTTAAATCCAACAAGTAGACAAGAGAATTGAATGACACTTAAAAAGTCTAAAATAAAGTGAATTTATAAATACAATAAACATACACAAACATAAAACTTATGATACGCCTATAAACCTATATGAAGGACCTAAATTAAGGTTATTTATCCAACACTCCATACTATGAAGAATACTAATTAAATTATGGAGAATTTTACCTCTACACATCCTAGTACATTTATTAATGACATATATGTCTCCTTTTATATTTGGGGTAATATCACCCATAATTTTCTCAATGTTATTTTTATATTATATTTCATGCCATTGTGAAACTACTACTAGTTTAGCAATAATAGTGTCATAGTTCTTTCCTAACCCCTATTGGGGAATGGTACCCTTATAAATTATCTCTTTAACATTTAATGATACATATTTTATATTGGGATTATAAACTCCTTATTTATATCAATGTTGTGATAATTAAATATCAAGACATGCAGTTATCTTATATGCATATATTTGCATGATTAGTTTTCACATATGATACATCTATTGATGCATATTTATCTATTAGAGAATCTACCTGAATTGGGGCATAAATTCATTACCTATAGCTTGGATTCATTAATCCTAACTATTTTACTATTCTATCTCATCCTCATAAGAGGATTTACATACTTACCAATCTTTACACAGTGTTATCAATTCTATTTAGTTTCGTATGGACATTTTATTTGACTATATATACTATTAATCATACTAGGCATATTGTATGCCTTTACTTTGGATGCGCATATTCCTTATTATTATATATTGCAACTGATAATATATGAATATATTTTACAATAGTTACATATATATGTTTGTACAATATTTCCAAGGATTTAAAAAGCTTCTGATATATTTTTTAATCATGTGGGGTGCATTTGTATCTTTGTTTTGAGATGAGTGAATATAATTATATATTTTACAATACCTTCATTTAAAAGGGATAAATATTTAGATATTTTTAACATTATTAAACTTTGAACCAAATGGAATGGAATAGATTAAAATATTTTCAAATATTTTTGAAAATCTTATCAAGATTAAGTGAATTGAGAAAAATTGATAGAAATAAAGTCACAAAAAATGGTCAAAGGGAATTTATTTATTCATATGATCATGAAACATAGTAGAGATATAAAATCATACAAATAATGTTCTAAAAAAAGGTATTACTAGATGATGTTATTTAATAATTATGGTATCATAGTTGACATATAAACACGTGTATTCATTTGCATGCTCATTCATTTTTATTTATTCATGGAATATTATGGAATATTATGGTTTTGATTTAGTGCACATGTTTATAGGAAGACTTTTCTTATTTTCCCAAAATATCCTCTCATTATATGTGAGTGGAGTCATTCCATCCAATCACTTTAGTGGTCCTTATTTAGGTAAAACTATTGTAGTTTTATATTTAATATTATCATTATTTTTACTCTAATACACACAAGCATTCACATCACATGTTCTCATCAAATTTTGATCATTATAGAGACATATAATTGTGGTGAAAGGTTTTTTAGTTTAATGATCTTAGTATCATTTTTCCAACATGGTTGATCAATTCAAATTACTATCACATTATCACTTTCCCATGTGATTTTCATCTTCTCTTTTTTCTATGTGTGATCATGTAGTGTTTGTTTCCTGTTTCTGTCTTTACGTTTTGTCTATTTTTTGCCTATAAGTATTTTTATTTAATTATATCTTCATATTTTAAATGTTTCTCTATTAAAACATATTTGGTGGTTAGTTTACTATTTTTAAATGTGTCCAATGTGGAATCAATGGATCATAAAATTTGATATTCATATGTTTATGGTGTCTTATACCATTCTTATTTTCCTTTCAAAAATTAGATCTATGTATTTCAAATATTATCATCTTATTTAGTCATTTTTATGCCAATATGTCTCTAATTTTATTTTGACAAGATTATATATAAAAATCCTATATGACTTTTGAAAATGATCAAGAGGGATAATTAACAAGAGGATTTCAAGTCTCGGTATGTTACAAATATTTGTTCCTTCTCAAATAATTTCAAATAGTTTTTATCTTCATTTTATAAAAAATAATCATAGTTTAATGCTCATATAGTTTAATTTCATGTAAAATAATAGATACCTATTATCTCACTTGAATTTCCACTAACATTCACATGAGAATTACATTGAATTTTATTCCAAGTGTGAGGGATATGTAGTTAGAATTCCTAATTATATTTATTAATTAAATTCCTCTTAGAAAAATATGTGGTAAATTATATAAATTAAATAAATAAAATATAAATTAGATAATTATTCTCTAAAAATTAAAATAGTGATCACACAACCCCATACAATACCTGACAACACAAAAACTCTAGATTAGTGCTAGTTACAAATTCAGCATCTCAAAACACATTTTGACTGTACAGAGAATATATAATTGAAAATATTACAAACCCACCTAATTAATATTTTAAGGTTACTATAAAAGTTTCAAATCCATCCTTTCACTTTAAAATACATTCATATTGAATATCAAGTCACTATTCTAGTCTCAGACTCCTTGGATTCTGCCTAAGTGTATAATATTCCTATCTTATTTTTCATTTCATTAATATTACTTTTATTAGTTGGTTTTTTATTTTATTTATTACCATTTTTTAAGGTCACTATGGGTTCTTATTTAATTTTTATACTATATTTACCTTAAATCCCTCTCTATCATCTATTTATCGTAATGTCCATAAGGTTACTTTCTTTAATGTCATAAAATGATAAAATACTATTAAAGAATAATAAATGAAAAAGAATTAAATTTATAAATATTTTAATATTATTGAAAATATAATCAACCAAATATATTATTTTAATAAATAAATTATTTATTATTCCAAATATTATAACCTAAACTTAAACCTAGATTACAAATGTTGTATTTTGATTGGTCAATGTAAAGTCAATTATTTGAAATGTTGAACACTAATTTTAGTATTATAATGTCTAAATAAATTTAAAAAACCCAATATTTGGTTAAATGAAATAAGTGATCAATAAAAACACGATGAATAGAATAAAAATGTATATAATAATTAAAAATAAAACATAAACAAATATATGAAATATATCTTTATGAATATGGTATAGAAAGTTTTAAAATAGATAAATAAATTGATTAGAGATTTTATTTTTTATGTTTATAAATAAGTTATTTTATGTTCATAAATTTAAAATGAAATAAAATGATACATTCACAATATTCAATGGTTTATGTGTGCATAACTATATCAACCATATAGAAATGATGATAACTTTAGTTGAGAGTTGCAAACACAGTAGTTGAGAGAGGATAAGTGAATGGAAATAATGTTTAAGAGAGTATAAATGAATGGACACAATGGTGTTGAGCCACGACCAAACTGTCTAATGTTTAAAATTTCTCAAAAATTGAGATTATGTAAAGAAAATTTGAGAGTATGGAAAAAATGGTGTTTGGTAATGTACTAGAGTAAATTATTAGAATTTTTAATTAACCTCTAAATTATAAGTAATTTTTAATAGGTCTCAATTGTAATTTCATCTCACTTAATAAAAATAAATTTAACCAAACTATTTTTTTAGATATTATCCACATTTCATTATGCAATATTGTATATAAAAAATTAAGTGACATAATTTTAGAAAGAATAAAACATTTCTTTCCTCTCATAATTTAACTTAATTAAGGGGTATTTGTGATTTTAACATAAATTTGGGTTGGGATCATAAAGATTCATGATATTTTTCACTCTCAATTTTTAAAAAATATCATGTGTTTCGATGAATTTGGTTATTGAAAAGGTTTATGATATAGTTAACTATATTTTTTAGACCAGGTTTTAGTTACTTTTAGTTCTAGATAGAATTGGATCACATGGGTTATACATTGTGTAACTAGATTCTTCATCTCAGTATTGATCAATGGGAGTCTATTTGGATTATTTCAAAACTCCAGTGGGATTTGATAGGGAGATACCATATCTGCTTGTCTCTTTATTATTATGATTAATTTTTTTGGGTAGAATATTGGTTTAAATAATAACAAATAAAGAGATCCAAGGGATTAAGGATCAAGATGTATATTATTAAAATACCCACTTATAGTTTGTGAATGATACTTTATTTTTTAAAAATTAAGGGATGAATAAAAATTGAGATTTAGTGTTGATTTGTCAAAAGGGAAACCTATGATACATAAAATTAAATATATTTTAAATAATTAATAAATTATAAAAACATGATGGAGGGTCAAGGTTTAAAAAACATATATACATCCCAAATAATTAAAAAGAAAAAGTTTTCTCAAATTTTAGCAATGAGTAAGATTTTTGTGACAAACACATGTTATACTATACGATGGATAGAGGAAAATTTTGTATATAAAAAAATTAAATCTGTTTAATAATATTTTAAAATAGAAGAAGATTTGTCTATATTTTTCATTTTGATTAAAGACAACACCCCAAGATCAAACTCTTGCACATGACTAGCCTATTTGGGAAGAAAACTCACCCTGGATAGATTTCGTAGAATATGACTTTTTGGTTGATAAATTTGATTTATGTAATAAGAATCAGTGGATTATGTCCTCTCTAATTATATTTATCCAAGACAAGTGTGGTCATTCCTCTTTTCCATAATAGTAAAACCTTGGGTTTGCCCAAGGTTGTTCAATGACACTTTTTTTGCATGGAATGTTGGTGTCAAAATTTTATCTTTTTTATTTATTAGCTACTTTAGTAAATGTAATCTAGCATATTTGGAAGAATTAGAACAACATATCTTTCAAATATAAGGGAATTGAATGAGAAAAGTGCTATGCAAATATTAAGTAGGACATTTCTATAATTTCTCTCTTTAAGATAAGACTAATAAGATTTTTAGGGGTCTAATATAATTAAAAATATTAAATGATTGGATTAAGATCGTGATTTCCATAACTAGCCAATATATAAAGGAAAGAAGGATAAGTTGGATGCTAGGTGGGTTCCACCATGTCTTGGGTTTCCCAAACTTGATTTTAATGCAATATCTGAGGGAAATATTAGAGTGGATAGGTTTGGATGCCTACTTCATTATCCTTAAATAAAAATTATATGGGGGATTGGTTTTTCCTAAACAATCTTACTTAAAATAAAGCAGAGGCCATTTCACTAAATAAAGGGGTATAAAGATGGCAAATGATGAAGGTGTTCATCACATACTTTTAGAGGGGGATTCAATCATCATTATAATTTCTATGACCAAAATATTCAACACACAAATATAATTTGAATAATATCCTATGTGGAGCTAGGGAGTCATCATGGCATGTATCTTTACTCATATTTAAACATTGTCTTCACGGGGCCAATCAAGAGGAAGATATGTTATATAATGAAAGAATTAGGCATATTATTTTTTCCTTAATATTTAATAGGGACTCAAAAGACTAGTTAATTTTACCACAAATTTTACAATCTCGTGTTAAGGCATAGAGTTAGGTAGATAGTGGCATAATTTTATAGATATGAAAGCATGAGAATAAATACACATATGCTTTGTTATGTTTTTCATCAGGATCCTTCTACTTCGATCGAATATGAAATTTTGGTCTCAATCTCTACTATCCCATAATAAATCTAATAAAAAATCATTTGAGGCTTTAGCTATAATTTGTTTAATTGTGAAAGGATTCAAAACACATTTTTTGAAGCATGATCCTTTTATAATATAAATCAAAGGTGATCTCACTTGTCATTCCTTAAATACTACAAAATTCATGGAATGCCACACTGACCTCAACATATTTCCAAAATTATGTTAACACTAAAAATTTATTCTATTTCATTTAAAATTCCTCTTTTATGAATAATTTATACATTTTAGCTCATATTTATTCTACATATACCCTTGGGTTTAAAGCATTTCATTAGTTTATCGATCCAAATACTAATCATTCTCATGTAATAGCTGAGGGGGTTATGTTTTAATGTCAAATTATTTATTTTAGTGAAAAATATGAGGGCCTCAGAAAACACTTTTAATGATTAATACAAATTACTTCTTATTAAAAAAAATTATAAAATAAAAAATCTATAAACAGTGAATATTATAACAAACAAATAAGTTGATCATATATCATGTTTACCTACCTATGATAGAGGTGTTTCATATACAAGTTTTACACACGTGATTTTCATGGTATTTTTTGAGTGATTGAATTTTAGGATACACAAGTTATATATGATCAAGGAATATCATATATTATATGGCTACATTTGTGATCATACCCATGGGGGAATTATCACATTGGTGGTATGATTTTCATTCGGGAATATCTATATATAAACATTTGTGGTAATGTCTCAAAGATTTATTTTGATTTATCATATATATCCACTTACATTATTTATTATTATATTGACATTACTAAAACCTTGCATTTTATATTAATATTTATACTATGTTTTTACATATTATTATTGTATGGATGCATTTGATATTCTCTTTTGTAGCTTATGATCATTTCATGCCAACAAACTATGACTTTGAATCATCCCATCCATTCTTTCATTAGTATATTATGATTAATTTCTATATCTAGCCATATAAGGGGCACATTCACACATTCTGACATATCATTCATCCCTAGCTTGATTTTCCAATAACGGACATTGTACCCTTGACTATCTCTTTAATCATATATATATATATATATATATATATATATATATATATATATATATTGCACCATATTTTACATCAAATTATTGAATTTTAACCTCTCATATTGGAGCATAAGTCTTATATATTTCCATTTGGGGCCACACATTTGACTTTCCCATTTAGACATTACTACGATTAAACATTACAATAATTTATCATATACATATTCCTTTTCATTCAAGGTAACCATCTCCATATACTCTCCATGGGCATCATTTAATTTATCTTACTTATTTGGAGCCTCATTGCTTTTTCTCCTTGTGGTGTTACATTGATGAAGATATACATCTTTTCATAGCATTGACATAATAGTTGATACATGTACATGGTTATCTCTTGTTGTATATCAATATTGATAAATATACTTACATATTTCCATTGGGGTGGTGATACCCACATATTACTGATGAGTTATATTTTGTTAAATCTTATGTTGGTGAGGACATTCTACTCACTCTCCATAAAATCAAAAATAATAATTACCTTTGGGGTAATTATACCTAGACACATCCTATAAAATTTATTTATGACAACTATATCTCCTTTTAAATTTGAGGTAATAGCATCCATAATTTTATCATAGTTATTTTTAGATTATATTTGATGCCAACAAGTAAATGTTTCTATTTTAAAAATATTTGTGCCATAGTTATATCCTCACTAATACATGGGAATGGTAACCACATACATTATTTATTTTGAATTTGATGATACATATTTTTTTATGGGGGATATCACCTCCTTATATTTAGAAATTGTTTTTTTATTTCATATCAGGGCATGAAATTATCTTACATGTACCTAGTCGCATAATTAGTTTTCACATATGATACATACATTTATGTAACTTGATATATTAAAGTATATACTTGCATTAGGTAATAAATTCATTATCCATCATTAGGATACATTAAGGATAATTATTTACCTATACTATCCCATCCCCATAAAAGGACTCACACATTTATTAAGCTTTACAGAATGTGATATATTCTATTTGGTTTTGTATGGACATATTATTTGCCCATATATACTATATTCATAGTGAGACATATGGTTTTACTTCACTTTAGATCCCCATACTCCTTATAATTATATCTTACAATTAAGAACATATGATTATATTTTATGATAATTACATACACGTGTTTTTTTTTTAAATTCAATAATGTAAAATGATTTTGATATATTTTGTAATGACATTTGGTGAATTTATCTCTTTATTTTTAGATGAGTGACTATAATTAGATTTTTTACAATCCCTCACCTCAAAATGGAGGCATATATTAATATATTTTTAATATTTTTCAACTTTCGAAGAAATGGAATGGATTTGAAATAAACATTTTAAAATATATTTCAAAACATTATAAAGATTAACAGAACTGGGCAAAATTGAATGAAATAAAGGCACCAAAAATAATCAAATGGTATTTATTTTTTCCTCTGATTAAGAAACATAGTAGATAAATAAAAACTTAATATGAAGGTTTTAATCAAAATTATCACTATAAAATGTTATTTACCAGTTATGATAGCATGGCTTGTATATAAATGTCTTTTTTAATTTGATTGGGTAAAACTCTTTTGAAACTAGAGTTACGAATTGGGAAGGTGAGGGTTTTGACAACTAGACCAACATCTAGGTACAACAAGGAGGGTTAAAAAGGATCACCATAATAACCAAGAACAAAAACTAGGGTTTGAAGGCTCCCCAAACCTTAAAAAATTAAAGTAAAGGTACCAATAACCTTGCTGAGACAACATAACATGAAGGTTTTAAGTGTACTCATAAGTATGTGTTTTAAGAGTCCCATAACTTGTATTACACAAAGTGTTAACAAAAGGTGAACCTTGAAGGGTTTTCTCCCTTCATCATGTCTTCTCTAAGAGCACTTCAAACCAGAGGATCCATCAAAGAAGGAGGTATTTTACCACTAGGGTCTTTCGAGCAGCCTCCATATAATAGAGTTACATTGAGTCAGTTTATCTTCCCACTAAGATTCATAACATGTTCAAAGCATAATAGGGGAGTTTTGAGGCTCCCAAAA
Source organism: Torreya grandis (assembly GCA_037957365.1). Lineage (NCBI taxonomy): Eukaryota > Viridiplantae > Streptophyta > Pinopsida > Cupressales > Taxaceae > Torreya > Torreya grandis. The sequence goes on from JARHVA010001205.1 coordinate 2,190,783, forward strand.
CCATTAAAAAGTGTATTTATTCCTATGCTCATTCATTTTTATTTCAACATGGCAAATTATTATGTTCATTTATTTTAATTTTTTAAATAATTTTTCTATTATTTTACCAAAACCTCCTCTCATTCCATGTGAGTGGAGTCATGACATCCGATTACTTTATTATTCCTTATTTAGGTAAGTGTAGTTTTTTTTTTTTTTTAAATACTTTTATACACATATTCATTTACATCACATGTGCACATAAAATTAAGAGAATTATGGACACACATAATTGTGGTAAAATGTTATTACTTCAATGATTTTAGTGCCTTTTATTAAATATGGTTAATAAGTTTAAATTAGAGTCATATTAGCACTTTTCCATGTGTTTTTCATCTTCTCTTTTTTCTCTGTGTGATCATGTAGTCTTTTATTATTATTTTTTCATCTTAATGTTTTGTCCATTTTATTCTTATGTGATTTTTTTTTTGATTATATATTCATCATTTACCTTTTCCCTATTAGGACATATGTGGTGGTTCATTTATTATTTTTAAATATCTCTTGTGTTGATTCATTAAATCATCAAATCCTTTATTCATATTTTTATGATCCCTTATTCCACTATTAATGTCTTATCAAATTTTAAATCTATGTATTTCAAATATTCTAATTTTAGATGGACTTTTTCACCCCCAATATGTCTTTAATATGAATTCCAAAATATTATATATAAAAATTGTAGATGAATTTTAAAAAGTACTATGAATGATAATTATCAAGAGGAACTCAAGTATAGGCATGCTACAAATATTATTTTCTTCTCAATACTTTCAAGTAATTTTTTGTTATATTTTGTACCAAAAAAATAAGTAAATGCTCATATAGTTGTATTTCATGTAAGATAAAATAATTAAGTCTTGCTTGAATTTCCACTTTCATGCACAAGAGAACTATAATGGTTTTGATTCCAAACATGAGGGATATGTACTTACAACTCCCAAATTATATTTGATGAATACATTCATATTGAATTTAAAGTCAATATTTTTGTCTTAGACTCTTGGGATTTTGCCTAAGCGTATAATATTCTTATAAATTTTCTCATTTCATTACTATTACTTTTCTCATTTCATTACTTATTCTCTTGGATCTTATTTTTTAAGGTCACTCAAAGTTATTATTTAATTTTTAGACTATATTTAACTTAAAATCCATTTTGTCATATATTTATCTTAGTGTGGATTAAGGTTACTGCTATTAATGTCACAAAATGATAAAATAGTATTAAAGAACAATCAAATTGTAAATTTGTATTTTTTTAATTTAAAATATTTTCATATGCTTGATAATATAATCAACCAAATATAGTTTTTTAATAACTTAAATATTTATTTTTCTAAATTATGTAACCAAAACATAAACCTAAATTGCAAATGTTGTCTTTTGATTGGCCGATCCATAGTTAATTATTTGAAATGTTGAACAGTATATTTAATAAGATAGTAACTAAATAAATAAATAAATATTCGGTTAAATGAAATAAGTGATTAATAAAAATATAAAGAATAAAATAAAATAATATATAATAATTAAAAATAAATAAATATATGAAATATATTTTTATTAATATGATATAGATAGATTATAAAATAAGTCAAGAATTCAATAAGTATTTAATCTTTTATGACTCTAAATAAGTTTTTTTATGTAGGAAATTTTAAATGAACTAAAATGATGCATTCACAAGATTAAATGGTTTATGGGGGTATAGCTGCCTCGACCATCTACAAATGATGAAAAATTTAATTATGAGTTATGAACCCAATGAATAACAGAGGATATGTGAATAGACATAGTGGTTGAGAGAAGATAACTGAATGGGGAAAGCCCAAACTCTTTGGCATTCAAAATTTCAGAAAAAAATGAGATTATGTAAAGAAACATTGAGAGTGTGGGAAGAAATGGTGTTTGGTAATGTATTCAAGAAAATTATTCTTTTGAAAGATTAGAATTATTGAATTCCAACAATCAATAATCTCCTATGACAAATAAAAACCTTTAAAAAGAAGTGGATTTTTTGGGAAAAGTTCATAAAATGTGCTAACAAGAGATTTTCTAGAAGTATAAATTTAGGGAAACATGGATAAAGGAGTGAGATATAAATACAAAATTAATCCACCAATATCTTGTAGTAAGGAGGGAGTAGAATAGATTTTTAAATATTAAATTTTTTGATGGATTGCTTCTATAAGTATTAGATGCAATAAAGAAAGAAGTTGTCAAAGTTTTTAGAACACTTCTATCTAAAGAAGGGGAAAGGGATGAGAGAGATATGGGGAAAAAATTACATGATACCTTCAATATAGGTAGGTAAAATGAGGACTTAATGAATCCATTGTAAGAGCAATAATTTAATGTTGCCCTTCATTTTATGGAACCTTATAAAGCATTGGGGTGAGATGGATTATTGCTAGATATTTTAAACATTTCTATGGGTTTTTGGGCTTTTAATTGACTACAAAATTGAATTGAATTGAATATTTTATGAAAATCTAAAGTATAAGAAGGTTATTAGATGTCTCAACTTTACTTTCATCTCTCAATCAAAATAAATTTAACCCAACTAATTTTGTATAATTTATCCCCATTTTTTATGCCATATTATATATAAACTAATATATAACAAAATTATAGAAATATTCAAACATTTAATCAATCTCATAATTTCCCCTAAACAAGGGGTATTTGTGAGTGCAACATAGATTCTAAATGGTATCCTAATGATTCATGAAATTTTTCACATTCTCAATTCTAATAAATATCATACATGTCGCTAAAGTTGGATATTGAAAATGTTTATGACATAGTTAACTATATTCTCCTAAAGAATGGTAAAACTAATTTTACTTTTGGAGGGGAGTTATTCACATGGTTATGAATTATGTAACTATATTCTTCTTCTCAATATTAATCAATGCTAGTGTAATGGGGTTATTTCAAAACTCTAGACCCTTATATCCTTTTCTTTTCATTATGATGGTAGAATCTTTGGGTAGATTATTATTTCACTTAATACAAAAGAAATAGATATAAGGGATTAAATATCATAATGTATATTATTGGTTTAATTAATACCAAATAGTGATATCCAAGGGATTAAATCTCATGATGTAAATCCTTAAAATACCCAATTACATTATGTGGATGATGCTCTATTTTTAGGGAATTGGGGAACAAACAAACAATGAGATTTTGTGTTAATTAATGGAAAGGGAAACCTATGATACATGAAATATGTTATCTTTGAGACATTAAATAAATTATACAAATTTTTAGGTTTTAAAGGACATAGACATCCCAACTAGGCAAAAGGAAAAAAAATATCAAAATTTAGTAACGAGTAAGACTTTTGTGACAAACACATGCTAATTTATAATGGATAGGGAAAATTTTTGGTATATTATAAAATTAAATATAGTTAAAAATATGCCACTATAGAATTTTATTTGTCTATCTTCTTGATTTGAATTACGGTCAACACCCCAAGATCAAACTCTTTCACATGACTACCCCATTTGCGAAGAAAACTCACCATGGATAGATTTCAAATAATAAGAGTTTTTGGTCAATAAATTTGATATATGTAAGGGGGGTTTTTTTATTATAACCTCATTCATTACCCATATAAAATAAAAATTTGGTCTTGTCTCTTTTCCATAATTGGATAACCTTGACTTTGCCAAGGTTGGTAAATGACATATTTTATGCATGGTTTATGGGTGTCAATTTTTTTTTTTAATTTTTGGATAGATAATTTAGAAAATTTAATATAACATATTTTACAGGATTAGAGAAACATAAATTTCAAATACAAGGGAATTAGATGGAAAAGGTCCTAAGCAAAGATTATGTAGGAATTTTCTATAAATGTATCTTTTTAAGATAAGATCAATAAGGTTTTTTTTGGTCCAATGGAACTAAAAATATTAAATAATTGGACTAATATTTCATTTTACATGAACCAAAAATCCAAATGAGAAAAAAAAAGTACAATTTGAGTGTCAAGTGTGTTTCAACAAATGTTGGGTTTGCTAAACTCAATTTTGATGGAGTATATCAAATAAGTATATCAATTTTTATGATACCAATAAAGAATAATATCTATTATCTAATGTTAGAAATGGACACATTATTTTTTTCTTAATATTCAATAGGGACTTATAAGACTAGTTGATT
>JARHVA010001205.1:2200000-2272500 GCA_037957365.1 Torreya grandis
AGGAGTTGTGTTGCAGATGTTAAAGGCTCATTATCAAATCTACCAATGAAATAAGTTAGGGAGGGTGCAGGCTCGAGCCATAAGATATATCTGAGGGATGACATTCGAAGAGCCCTCCATAAATGCCTTCAAAGTTTCATGAAATTTTAGAAAATGAAATTCAAAATCCTAAAATATAGCCAAGAGGACTAGAAATAGACACTATCATCCAAAAAAGAGAAGGACCAAGCCAATTACCTCATATAATTAGTCCATTCATCTGACCAATCCACCTTGAATCTCCTTCTAATGTAGAGTATCCACCATGGTTTAGACCACCTTAGTATTACTGACCACCTTAGTATTCTTGACCACATAAAGTAAATTACTAGTGAAAATGGATACACATCTTCATTCATTTTATTCTTCCATACTACATGAAGGTACTCTTACCCAATAATGGCCTTGATTATTGGCACCAATAACTAAAGGAATAACTCAAAATTTACATTTTTGACATAGATGTACAATAAAAAAAATATTATATTGATTAGGGATAATATTTACAAAGAGATCAAATGCTTATAAATAATTTATGATTTGTTATGGGATATAACCAACTCCCATGAACCAACTAACCTTAATAAACTAAATAGATATTTAAGTAAATAAACACTGGATCATAAAATTAGCCAACAAACTACCCTTTGATCTAAAGGGGTATAGAATATGAAATAAAAAGAGTAATGACTCTAAAGTCATTAAGAAAACTTTAAAATAACTATAACAAGTGTACTATACATCTTGGTACTAACCAAAAATAATTTCTCTCCATATAAAATCATGCTCTATGACTTGTGGCATAAAATGCTGATGAACATGGTCAACACTCGATCATCCCCAATGATCATCATACCATAATATAGTATAACATGATCAAGGCTTGTCAAACTACATTAAACCACATAAGGCTCCACCTAGAAGCCCATAAATTGCTGATGACCTCTATTAACTCATACTATCATTGATGACTGATCGAAGACCTACCAATGATATATCTTCTTCCCATATCAAGTGAGAGGTGAGAAGATGTGCAATGAGATAAAAATTAAAATAATCATGCTTACTCCATGTCATGAGTATCAAGTACATAAATCTAAAAATAGAACTAAAATAAGTAAATTTCTGCTACAAAAATTATCATTTAGGCAATGAACTCGAACTTTGAGTGAATAGTTAATTAGAGAAAGGAAATAATTCTCCAAACTATAATGGATGCTCCAACCTCCATTTTGACACTTACACTATGTAAATTACATAGATACTAATGGACCTATAAATCACAAGATGGTATCCAATAGCATAAACATGAGGTGTCATGAAAATTGTCATTTTAAATGTGTCAATTTCATCTGATAATGCACCTTTATACATTGTTGAATAAATTTCTCATAAAAACCATAGATTAAAGCTTAAAAACATAAAATCAATTATTCTATTATATCTTAAACATCCAAAAATCTATAGATTGACTAGTCACATGACCACCTTTCATAATAAGACTGACTAATCAAAAATTTGTTTGACGAAACTATAGCTACACCCTTATATCATCAATTTAACCCAAAAAAATAATTACATGGTATTTGAACCATAAACCTATCCAACTCCCAAGGGATTCACAAAATTTTCTCTAACTGAGTTACAATTAATAATCTTGAGGTTAGAAAATCAAGATACTCAATTTATGAATTTTTAGAAGTAAAAAAATGAAAAGAAATTTTCATGTAATAATTTGTGAACAAACATTTTCACCATGCATAAAAAATCAGTGCATTTACTTCCCTATGGAGGTGACAAACCGACAAAAAAGAGAAATAAATGAAACCTTATTACACCTTTTTTATTATTTGTGCCATGTTTTGATGGGACTTCAATGCCACATAAATCTCTTAGTGAATTACTAATTTACTTTAATAAAAGAAATCATCTGTATAGGTGCACAATGCAGGTTTAACATAGTTTATAAAGGCTTTGTAAATAAAATTAACAAATTTATTCAATAAAAAACCTTACTTGCTTGTTATAATATTGCACAGTCTGATGGAGGATGTTGTAATTAATGAATCTTGATTAATAAAATCTTTGCATTGCTCATGCCAATAACAAAGCTCACCACCAATATTAAAAATTAGTCGCCATTATCAATACTTATCTATAAGAAATGTTTTGTCTCCTCTTTAATTTATTATTTCAAAATTTATCTTATGTACTTTTTATTCAAATTAATATCTATGAAAATTGATTTTTTTAATGATGTTTTCTCCTCAGGTTAATGCTATACAAGTGCTATGAATGATCACAAAAAATAAATGTCCTAAGACTGATGAATATTTATTCAATCTTTTATGTGCAACCAATGCTCTAATTAGACTATTGACACCAAGAACTCGAGGAATAAATATAAATTTACATTATTGAGAGAGTATTTCACACAAACATTAAATTGTATTAGTTTAGGATAATATTTACAAAAGGAGTAAAATATTATAAAGATTTTATGGGTGGTTACAAGAGGTAACCAATTCCCATGGACCAAATAACAGTAATAAAATAAATAAATGTTTAAATAAATAAAATTTAGATAATAAAATTACCCAACACTACTGGCCTCCATAACTTCCACATTCAGCATCCAAAATATCAATCTTAGCTAATGACATTTAAATGTTATTCCAAAATGCCATTTCATTCTTCTTTACTTGGAGAGATAATGGACATAGTGATATCCAAGTTAATAGTTATGTTGAATTCATTTTTACTTCAACAACACATATGAAATGCAAGCAAGAGTAATTGAACTAATTCCACCAACTATCACAAGTATAAATCTAGGAGAATATATTTTTCCTATTATGTTAGGTTGTTGATTACCCAAAGTAATGAATGACCTTTAATGAAAGAGGGTCCAAGTAAAACACACCATATCATGAAAGTGAAATGTAATGATTAACTTATAGATTTGAATGTTTTTAATTTTTTTTAAATCATTATGAAATCAAATATCCATCAAATCTAAACTTGGCCACCTTCCATAGAGGTTGTCTACCACAACCTCTTCCAATTGGTCCACACCCTAGTTAGATAAATAATTAGCTAAAATTTTAGACTCCCTGCAGAAATAATAAATTAATCAAGACACCATTTCATATAAGAGCATCCAAGTGATGTTGAGGATGTTTTTGCGCCATCAATCCTTAGCTTGGTAGTTTTGGATAGCATCCACAATAATTTTAGAATCACCTTCAATCTCCAGGTTTTAAATATCACATTGATGAGAAAATTATATGCCCAAGATAATCGATTGGTATTCAACCTCATTATTTGTTCCATCATGAAGACTAGTGGTTGTGGTATAGATTAGAGATTTAATGTAGTCCCAAATACTACATCTATTGCCTCAAGTGATGGGCTTCCCATGTGTTGCACCATAAATTTTTAGTTTTAGGAAACCTATAGGAGCAGTCTATGAAGATCTAAGATGAGGCTAGATTTTAAATATATATACTCTTCAACCATTAATGAGGGGAAGTCTTATTTTCATCCTATTATGTCAAATATTCATGTCTCTAGAATAAATATTTGTAGGATTTATGATCGAGTGTGATGAAACAACCTCAAAGATAGTAATTTTTAATTTTATGAGAAATTCTAAAAGTTCACTCAACTTATCACTGAAAATGCAACTATTTCATTCCTTCCAAAGCTAACAAATGAGGATGTCTTTTCTGGTTAATCATAGGGCCCTCAAAACATCTCCCTCATTTCCAATACTTTATGTTAAGAAAGCATGGAGTAATTATGGAGGGTAATCCCATTACCATAACAATTTATTACATAACCAATCCCAGCATGCATATGTAAAGGGAAAAAGGAATAAAAGGGGATCAATAGATTCTTCTTGTTTGAAACACATGCTATATCTAAAGGTGCCATGCCAACCCATATTACATAGATGGTCCTATGTCATAATCTTGGATTGGGTAATAATCCAAGATAAAGATCCATCTTTTGGAATCCCCTTACTATTCCAATATAAAAGGCTAATACTAGGACAATAATCTTCTTTAAAAACTTCTCTCTTGATTACATAGAAATAAAATTTTAGCACTAAACACTATACTTTATGCCTTGAATTCATATCTTAAATTTTATTCTTTTGATGTAAGATGAAAGTAGATAGATTTTACATGCACGTGAAGGTAATTTTTTTTAAATGACTTATGATTTTCGTTTTATGCACATTTTAATTTCATCCTAAAACTCAGGTTATTTGTATTGGGAAAGACGTTCATAAGGTTAGATTGGGCACTCCATCTCTATAATTGGTGTGATCAAAGGGAAATAATGCATTCTTATATTTTACATTCACCCTCAACATAGTAGCGATGTTAGTTTTCAACCATAGATCACTCCAAGTGGAAATCTCCCACTGTAGATTAAATTTTATATACATTTATTATCAGTGATTCTACATGTTGAAGGAGCTACAAAAATGCATATACAAGTATCTTTGGAGGTCATGGTCTTGGTAATACATGTGAGTTTCGTATCTATATATTTTTGGAAGTGGTGGATTATTAATGAGACATCCTAAAATAGGAAATGTCTTTTGTAGGATAATAATTTATCTCTTAACTATAAAAAAATGACATTTTAGCATCGATCATTATCTTGTCTAGAATGTATTAATAAATTATGTTTGATCACCATGATCCATAGTGAATTTATATGGATTAGACATGAAAATAAATGTTTTTTAGTTACTGTAAAATAATTAAAATTTATTTTTACATGGGTTTACATTTCACCTAAAATTTAGAATTTTATCATACTAAGAAGGATGTTCTTGAGGGAGGAATGGGTAATCCATATCCTGACTAGACATGATTGGAGGGAAATAACATGGTTATAGACATTATTTACCACACACTATGTGGTAATGATTCTATTTTTTAGCCATGAAGAGCCAAAGATTGAGGTATCCAACTAAGGATTGAACTTTGACAACATTTATTTTCAATTTTTCTATGTGTTGTAGTAATTGTAATAACATGTCTAATGTTGATTAAGAGGTCATGGTCCTAAGAACACTTTATTTTACTATGTCAAAGTTTATAAGTGATGTATGTTGAAGGGGACATCCTAAAAACATAAAATTTAGTTGGAAAATAAGAACTTGTCTCTTAACTGCATAAAAATAACATTTTAACATTGATGAATATATAATCTACCTTAAAATCATCTCTTCTATTATATCATCATGATATAAAGTGCATGTAGATGGCTTTAAAGTGCATGTGAAGGTTATTTTGTTTTGTGTCAATGATTACATTTTTTCATTTTATGTGCATTTGAAGTTCACCTAAAACTATAATATTTTGGTATTAGGAAAGGCATTCTTGGGGATGAAAAATATACTATGTCTCCTAATTGAGAATGATCAAAGGCAAGAAAGATCATCCTAAATATTATTCACCACACTTGACATGGTGGTGAATTTAGGTTTTAGCCATGAAGTACTAGAGGTGGAGATTTTCGACCATATCTTGAACTTTGATGGCATTTGTTGTCAGTATTTATGCATATTGGGAAAAAAAAAGTATTCAGGTGGATTCATAAATCTTAGTATTGTGAAAACATGTGATTTTACTATCTTGGCATGTTGTAGGTGATGGACTTACATGTGTAGGTTCAAAAAGATGAAATGTCTGTTGGAGGACAATAATTTATCTCTTTATTGCATAAAAATAACATATTAGAGGTAATCAATATAAGATCTATCATGGGTTCATCTCTTATGTTTTATAATCATGCTCTAGGATGAAAGTAGACGGATTTTAAATACACAAACATTATTTAGGTTCATGTAGGTAACTTATGATTTTTGTTTTATGACCTTCTAATGTTTCCCTAAAGAACTATAATTTGTCTAAATTAGGAAGATGTTCTTGAAGCCAAAATCAGTACTCTATCCCATGATTATTCATGATCAAAGGAAAATAACATGGTCCTAAATGTTATTCTCTACCCTTGACATGGTAGAGAAACCAATTTTCAACCATGAAATAACGGAGGTGGGGATCTTTAACTACAACTTGAAATTTAATAGTATTGATTGTTAGTGTTTCTACATGCTAGAGAAACTATAAAAATGTGTATCTATATGGATTTATAGGTTGTCATGCTAGGAAATAATGTGATTTTCCTAACTTGATGTGTTAGAAGTGATGGAATTATACTGGGAGGTCCCATAAGTAAAAATTTTAGTTGAAGGTGAAGAATTTTTCTCTTGACTACATAAAAATAACATTTTAGCACTAATTAACATACAATCGGCCATGGTTTTATCTCTCATTCTATATTGTCATGATCTAGGGTGTAAGTAAAGAGATTTGATACACATGTGAATATTATCTCAATTCGTGTGATCGACATATGGTTTTTATATTATGTGCCTCTGGAGTTCGCTTAAAAAGAACATTTTTTCATATTGGAAAGGACATTCTTGAGACATAAATGTGTACTTTACCTCCTAACCAAGCATGATCAAAGGTAAAAAACATGGTCCTATATTTTATTTGCCACCCTGATGTGGTAATGATGTCATTTTTCAACCATAATGCACTAGAGGTAGAGATATATGACTAAGTTTTAAACATAAAGATGACAATTTATCAATTAATATATATGCATATCTTAAGTCTCCTTTTATTAACAATACAAATAAAATTTTAAAATTGACAGGTCATGCTATGAGTGAAAATTAGTTGTCATTATGCCACATAAATGTAAATAATTGAGGAATGATATGAGTCTTATGTCATATTTAAGGAAATAAAACTTAGCATTTATTCATATCCAATAAATATTCATAGGGTTATAAGTCATTTAAATTCTCATAATGACCAATTTAGACAAAAGCCTTCATTCAAGTTAAAAGATATAATATGAACACAATTATTAAATATATTAATTCTATGTCAAATAAAGATGATGTGGATATTATTATAGAAAATGAATCAAAATTCAAGTGTATACCTATAAAAAGAGTTTCAACAAGGTCTAATTTGTGTGTGTGTGTGTGTGTGTACACACACACACACACGCACACGCACACGCACATGCACGCGCACGCGCGCGTGCACACACACACACATGTATGTATGTACATAAATACATACATACATACAAACATGCATACATACATACATACATACATATGTATGTATGTATGTATGTATGTATGTATGTATGTACGTGTATTGTGCATAAAAGAATAAAAAAATGTGAACATAATATAATTTTTGGGTCAATTCCATATTGGAATACAATGCCAAAAGGTCATACACTTCGGTACATATGTATAACAAAGTAACATGTAGAAAATATCATAATCATAATAAAGCCCCACTCTGCTTCCCTTGCTTGTAGAATTATCTCCCTCATATGCCTTTCTCATAGATGGGGATCCGTCAAATGCCTTAGATTCCTCTAATATTCTAATACAAGTCATTTTATGCTCATATCTCCCATGTAGCTAAAGGTCTATTATATAAAATTATTGTTAGCAAGTTTACATACTTTATATGCAACCAAGATTAGAAGTTAATTTTCAAATGATAAAATATACATTTATCATAATGTTTTGGTCACACTCAATTTGATTTTGAAGCTCAAGATGGTCAATGGTAGGTTGAGTCTCATGCACATGAGTGTGAAATGGAGAAACACCAAGCGTCAGTGCTTTGCTCATGATAATAGAAGTGGTTGAACCCTGCACATGTTTATATAAATGTTTAAATGAAATAAATAAATAATTCAAATCTATATACATATGTATGTATTTATTTTAAATTCTATTATTTTATACCGTGTTAGCCCTCATAATAATTTCAACACGACTATTCGACGTGATTGAACACTCCTACCTATATAATACATTCACATCATTTATATTTTCATAAGTAATTATGAAAATTATTTAAAAGACAATATTTAAAATAAAACATTATAATTTATCATACCTCAGTGAGTTTTTGTGCAAATGAAATTGCAATAATAGTACACATGTTTGCTCCTACCCATATAGATGGAGGAGTATCCATTGTGCTAATCAAATAAACAAACAAAATATGATTGTTAGTTGAGCATACACATATAAATAAATATGTGTAAATGAACCATAATATTAGTGAAAATTTACCATTGTATATGAATACATTGGATGGGAAATAATAATATATTAGCTACTAGACATTCCGCAATCTAGGTCTAAAAAGGATGGAACCGTCTCTTCCTATATCATTAAAAATTATATATATATATATTTTTAATTTTCTATGTAAAATTACTATTACCTTTTATATGTGTATGCGTGCGTGCACGTGTGTGTGTGTGTGTGCGCATGTGTGTGCATTCGTGTGTGTGCGTGTGTGTGTACATATTATATGTATATGTATACATACATAGATAAATACATAAATACACATACACATACATACATATCTCTCTCTCTCTCTCTCTCTCTCTCTCTCTCTCTCTCTCTCTCTCTCTCTCTCTCTCTCTCTCTCTCTCTCTCTCTCTCTCTCTATCTCTCTCTCTCTCTCTCTCTCTCTCTCTCTCTCTCTCTCTCTCTCTCTCTATATATATATATATATATATATATATATATATATATATATATATATATATATCTTAAATTTAACATGTCAAATATTATTAGTTTTTATTCTATTTTTTCTAATATTTCAAATACATAAGATACTTATAAAGGTGAATTCATGGTATCAAAAACAAATGTACATGTAAAAAATTGTCAATTATGACCATACAATTTAACCCTTTGGAAGCACCACCATAATCAGGTTACATCACATCTTCCTCATTTGAAGTGTCAATGCATACAACACCACATGATTTGCAATGAGTGTTACGACATCAATGTTATCTAGACCATCCCCATGTCCACACTCTCCATCATTAATGTGGGGAATATTACTTATATGTATAATGATGGTGCCAATAAGTGCCTTAAGTGCATGCCAAGTTTCAATATCTAAAAATTCCTTCACTATAGATGGGATTGTCTCAGTCTAAAATGGATTTGGAATAAGAATCTTGTAGGGTTATTAGGCACATAAATTGCACTTGGTACATCATGTGCAAAGCATCTTCATCAGCCTTTAAACTATAAGTAGTCAATATAATTAACAATTTCATTGAGGATAGAATCGCAATAGAGTTTATTCAAAAAATACTAATGAACATCATAGTTGTTACAAGACATGTAAAATCAAATACACTCCACCATTGGTCCAAAAATTTGTGTCTTCTCAAATCATTTTGGCATTAGTGGAATGGTAAATTGTTTGTAAGATTATAAATTTGGTGCATTGATCTTTGGATAAATTAGTTTTGTTCATTTTTTTTTATTTTTTTGATGGAATCTCACACTAACTACTGACACTTTTTAGCATAGTAGGACCTACATCTCTCTATAAGATACCCATCTAACAATTTGACTTATTATCAAGTCACATTGGCATAGTAATTGCTCTAATGTATTTACAAAATAAGTATGGTAGGTATTTTTCAAAGTGGGGTCCCTTGTTGTCTTATTTATCTCTTTAATATGTGTTTTATTTTCTACTATATGTGTGGCCAAATACTTTTGACTACATGGAAAGTTTTGTGGAATTGAAGAAGGGTTAGGATGGGTAGGAGGGCTAGTAGGGTTTTTTGGATTGTTTTCTTCATCTTCAATTCCCATGTATTGTTTTGCACTTGAACAGATTTGATAAGTTGTAGAAACTAAAAAATAATTAGTTCAAAAAAATGTAAATCCAAAAAAAATACTAAATTTGGTGTTAATTGGTAGGAAATCAATTTACTTACCTCTCCTCTTTCATGACATTGTTGATCATTTAGTTACCTCTCCTCTTGAAGGCTTGTGTGCAATGAAAATTTTTAGCAATCCTATCCTAAAGATTTTTACAGATTCTGTCAAGGACACGAGCAAAGGTTTGTGTGCAATGAAAACATTTAAGAATGAGATAATATGTTTTCAAAATTTTAAGTACATAAATAAAAATACATACATTTTTTAATGTGTATGTGTTTAGTTATGAATCTTAGTTTGAAATGTGTATGCATTATTTTAATATTATTTATGGTTTTGTGATTCATTTTCATTTTGGACCAAAATAATTCCACTTTTTGGCCCCCAACTCCCTACACTTGTCCACATCTACCCATAAAACATGAAAATAAGCCTAATCAAAATCTAAAATAGTAACATCAAGCTTAATTACAATAAAAATTGTTAAAATGTATAAATAATTGACGAAGAGTATTTAACAAGAATATCTTATTTTTTGTGAGTCTGTAGACAATTTTAGGCAACAAATATCACTTTTTCTTTTTTTTTTTTGAGAGTGAACAAAAACTATAAAAAATTATAGCAAACTAAGATTACTTGCCATTTCACTAATCCAAAAATGTTAGTACACTCTTATAAATGTCAACTAATATTTTTGGCAACTTTTATATTAGTAAAATATGATTTTAATATTTCTTTTTTACTTAAGGGTTTTGAAAATCTTGTTCACTTTTCCAAAATTTAACTCAAGTCTTTGGGGAAACTACCCTGTATCTCCAAACATGTATTAAAACATCACATATTGAATAGGAAAAATAGTTGATGTATTCAATGCCTTTACTCAAAGAACATATTTAGAAATTAGCACACAATGCATGTGTCAAGAAGTAGTTTGGTAAGTGTAAGGGCTAATCTTATACGACATTTCATAATAAAATGAATGTATGATAAAGAAATAACTTTTTTAATATCTTATTTGAATTTTATTCTGATTTTTTGGATTAATTACTCTTGCACATTCACAATAAATTCATGATGTAAATATGCTTTTACTCTTTATCTTTCATGTCTTATATACACTAATACATTTATGTATTTATAAAGTTTTCAAATTTAAATTAAGATTTAATCGATATGCAAGCCAAAACACAATTAGGAGGAAAGATGATAAATCATAATCACAAAACAAAAGTGACCCAAAATAATTATCATAAACATCCACCTTAAAATTATATAATTCTAAATAAAATGCAAGAACATATTAAAAAAATAATGAAAAAAAATAAACGAAAGAAAAAAAAAAATCATAACATAATAAAAAAAATCATAATTAATAAATACATAAATATTTTAAAATAATACAATTCTACAACTAATAACTACCTATTAAAAAATTATTCTATACTAATAAACCCGTATAATATTAGTTTCATTTTAAAGCCAACAAACTTTTTTAAGGCTACCAAACTTTTAAGAGGCGAAGCCTCCCACAACATTCGGTGGGATTCAATTCGTACAAGAGATCTCAAAGCATGTTCGTTAAACACGCAAAAGACTTTGACTTCAAGAGAGCATACTTCCTCTCCAACGTTACATTGGGATTTTCCAACATTTCGTTTGCACACCAAGCATTTAAGATGCCGCGAGAACACGGCTCGTTGCACCTATCATTCCCTCTTTCCTCGTTGGTCGATTTTAATCCCTCTCCAAAAACTTGCACATTGTATATTGAATAATCAGAGAGTAACATTCCAGGTTTCGAAACAATTACTAATCTGCAGTGGGAATTTCAGATGTACAATTTACGAAAAGTGATTGATTGAAGAAGAATTTATTGTGATTTTGATATTCAGCGTCCGTATGCAGGAACGATCTTTAAATACAGATGTTCTGAGCATAACAATGAACCGTCCATACAATGTTTCATCTGCGGTGTACAAAGTATACAGAAGAAGGGAAGTAAGGCAAAATAAGCCTTCATTTGGCGTTAACTGCTTCAATATTGAGTCCATTTTGGTACTCTTATGTCTGGCTGCGACCTTATTAATTCTTCCTTTAATACTGCCGCCACTGCCTCCTCCTCCTCTAATATTATTGATGGTTCCAGTTTGGATAATGGTTGTTCTGGTGATTTTGGCTTTGATGTGCCGTGATATCACCGATGCGGCAGTCTCTTTGGTCTGAGAAGCGTTGTTTTATTTTAAGAAACTGTAAAAAATGGCAGTGATTTGTTACAGAGTTCCTTGAGACCGCTTCAGATCCAAAAAATATGTTATATAATGAAGTTCTTAGCTCACTAAATGCTTCTTTGAATATGTAATATTTGTCCATGTTTTAAAAAAAATTCGCAGGCAATAAGAATTCCTAACTTTTTTTTTTTGGTTGAAAGTGCATTTGTGCTACTGGGTATAGAAAATGAATATTAAATTTTTTAATTTAATTTTGAGTTGGTGGATTTATAATTCTGGTTTTAGATGTTGTGCATTGGAGTGTGATTTGAATATTTAATTTAGTTCGATGAATGTGATAATATTAATGTTACAGTTTGTATAATTACTGAATTGTTTTAAGATATGATCACATTTATGTTTGAAGGGATGATTCACTACTTAAGTACACATCATTTGTGAAATCAATTTTATTATATTAATTTGTTTCGAGTTTGAAATTTTTTCATATAAAATAAAAATATTAAATCCAAATATTTTGAAAATTATTTTTTCTTCAGTGATTCATTTTAATAGTATATGTATGTATGGGGTCTGCCATATTCAATCATCTACAATTGTATAAACATACTATTTAAATTTATATATTATTAATAATTATATTAAATAAAATTTTGAAGCAAGTTACTAAACAAACTTTTTATGATAATATAAATTTTTAAAATATTTATAGAAATTTATAAAATATATTATTAAAATCTTACAATAATTTTAAATGTTTTATTTAAATATCATAAAATAAAGATGAAAACACAATTCTTTTTTTTTTAATTTATTTATTTTCGAAATAAAATTTTATATTGATTGTCATTCAATACAATCATTTAATTATTTAAAAAAAAATCTATTTAAAATATAGTAATACATTAATTTCATTTTAAAAGTCTTCTCTCGATAAAATAGCCATCTAAGATTAATGGCGAATCTTTGAAGGGTTCGAAATGGTATATAAGATGCGAAATTACACTTGAAAATAGCCAACTAATATCAGCTAAGCATTTCAAAATTGCAAAGTGGACTCCAATCGGCTTGGTGTCACTTAGTAGTAATAGGGTATAGTTATATAGCATTAAAAATTTGTGAATGGATATTGTGAATAGAAACGTGAAATTAAGGTGATTAGTATTACTACAACCTCCAAGTAGGTATTTGATCAAGCAATTTACAAAAGATAACATCAATATATTTTAGTGGTCATGTCTTTATTAAGTTTTCATTAATGAATATATGAAAATGGAAATAACTCATAAATTATGGGGTGATACCATTCACAGAGTTAGATATAAGCGGTCTTTTTTTTACCATCATTATTTATATACTTTCACGTGGTAAATATTGATTACTTAATATTTACATAATTTTTAAACTGATCAAAATTTTATTTTGCATTTATGTTCATGGACCCATTTAAAATTTAAAGTCAGCTTTATAATCTTTATTTGTGTCTATGCTTACATAAGTAATTTAAAAAGGCATACAGTGGACAATGTTAAAACATTTTAAAAATATATGTGGTTGCCTATATTAATTAGAATTGAGATCACAAAAAGACACATGGCGTTATTTAACTGCTTACAAATTGTAAGACACGGTGTTTGGTCAACAATTATTTCCACATGGATCAGTTAATTTATAATGTGATTGATAAATGGTCCTGTCCACACCTTAAGCCTTATGTTTGAGCAGCCAATTAAAAATGTAATTCCTAGCCACCAATTATTTCATTAAGGAAATGCAACATCCCCAACCGAGTCATGGAACAACATAGTTCACGCAATCACAAAATAATCAATAAAAATATTACTTTATATTTTTTATTTTAATATGTGATTGGGTTAAGGGGGTAGTGATCACTACATTATATATTAATATAAAATATGAACTTAGATAATAAATTTATATAATGGGAACGTTACATTATTTAAATAAGATCCTTAAATTATTTTATTGATAACTTTATTTTTTTTTCAATATAAACATAGTTCATAAAATGAGATCTAAAAATTTGATTTAAAATTTCTTACATAATTTTAACTAATTATTTTAACAATTTATTATATAAATTATAAAATACTATCGTTAAGTATGAAATCCCATTCAAAATTTAAATACGGATTTACTTTCTTGTCCAAGACCCTTGACTCTTACCACAAGTAGTTTGGCATCCCTTAATGACCAAGAATCCAAATAAGTCTTTATGGACCCAATAAACACGACATTCACGTTTTACAAATGAAGTACGTAATTATAATAGCAGCATGTCGGCGTCTAGGCAAGATGGATAAAAGTTTTCGAGGTCGTTCGATTCTTCAAACATGCAAAGAAACGTGGTCACACCCGAACATTCTATGAAAGGAATTGTGGTGGGCGGGTCAAAGCATTTTTTAAGACCTCCGTGCCAAATATTCGCTTTTAAAGTAAGGAAAGAAATACGTACATCGGGAAGGAGGCGATGAATTGAATTCTTGTTTTCTTTTTCAATTTATTTAAATGCTCCTTAAATTTTTCTTGTTGGGATTTATTTAAACGTGCCTTCAAAGAATGAGTAAATTTGTTAAATCATTGTGGCATAAATATATGTCTACTTTGAAGTAGGTGTTATAAAATATTTTAAAGAATGGTTAATAATCTATTTAATCAAATGTGTGAAGATAGCATTTTTATGATTTTATGAAATTGTTGTTCGGAGAGGAATTTTGAGTTATTTTATTATAGTTTGAATTTATTTGTGTTGATTTAAAATTGTTTTACCTCTTATTAATGTCAATGCACTTAAATTTTTTTTTTAGGTGAAATATTAATTTATTTATAGTTTTTGAATTTATCTCGAATTATGTTTGTAAAAAGTGTATTCTATTAACATGCTCTTACAAGAGAATATTAAAAGTGTATAGATGGTCATGCTCAAAAACTTATAAATTGTGAATTGTTATTAGTATATTATCAATTTACACATAAATTATATATATTTAAATTTAGGATCTTTTGAAATGAGTTAAATCTTAAATATTAAAATGAATAATGTTTTTGAGTTAAAGACTACATAAATATAATTAGTTTATTTTTTGTTATTTTTTCAACCCTTAAAAATTGTATGCTGATAAAAATAAATAACGTAACAATGATATTGTTGTAGAAAGTATTTGATATTGGACAATTCTTAATTGTGAAAGAGTGAAAAGTTCATATATACAACACAAAATAAGGGTTAATCAACTTTAATAATTTTATCAATAAAAAATGTAAAATATAGAGAAGTGATCTCCTATACTTATGAAGTCAAATATCATATTCTTATCCCAAAACAACGTTTATTCTATCTCTTAAGTCTTTAATAAAATTATATTCTATAATATCTCTCATATTATCTCTTAATAATCCTATAAACTTCTATATTATAACATTCCCCTCCTTAGTGACAACATAAAGAGAGGAACCATATATATTAAACATCTCTATATTTCCCTCCCAAAATTTTAATTTTGTGATGTCGTATTCAATGTAAAATACCTCTTATTATAAAAATAATTTATAATATTGAAGTTTTTTTTTTTTTTTTTGGACCAAATATTTACCTATCAACCTAAACTTTATTCAAAACATATGACAATAAAAAGAAACAATACAACTTTAATCAAAATAATTATAAAAACTAACTAGATGAAAAATTAAAAAATAAACTACAATATAAAATAGATTAAGACTTAAAACAAACTCAAAAACTTCTTTTTTTAAAAAAAATATATTAAAAAAAAAAAAAAGAAAAACCAACTTAAAAACATAAACCAAGATTTAAAAAATTAAAACATACACATATAAAATATTAAAAAACAAAAAAAAAAACTCTGCAAAATATAAAAAATCTAAATATAAACCTAAAAACATAACATATAATTTTTAAAAAACTGATTACTACTACCCTAATTACCACTTAAAATTGATCAAACCACTCGTAGAAGACCTAAAACACAAAGAAAATAAAGCAACAAAAAAAAAATTAAAAAACCAAATGCATATATCACGACATTTGAGAGCTTTGATTGAACCATTGATTTCGAAGGTAGAGCATGGAGCCCTAATGACACTGTTAAAAAATGAAGTCGCCCAGAGATATGGTGAGGTCGGAGGAAATGCCACTACCGAGAATGCAAAGGTGGATGTCTCGCTCACAAAACATCTTGTGTGTGGACTTTACCGATCCAGAGGTGAAAAGGCAGGGAGCAAGATCACCATTCAAAGTGCGATTGCATCCATGCCGACAGACCTGGCTGTCATGCAGGCCATTTGAATGACCTGTATTGGCAATATTTTTCTTCTTGAAAACCTTCACATCCTTAGTTTTCTGTGCTGAACAACTCTCTAAATTTTCATAATTTTTTCAAATGGCTTATAGAATTTGTTGTTCCCTTTCTCATCTTCCCAAAATAATTTGAAATTCATGTTTTTATTGAAAATTTTCATAGAGAAATCATGATTTGATCGAACATGTAAAATAAAATTAAATGCTTCTGCTTTTTTTAAAAATAGAATACAAACTATGACCAAAATCTAATGTATAAACTATGGGTAGAGTGAACAAAAAGGAAGCTTGACGAGAGAATAGAACTGAGTGACGAATGATAATTAATTTGTGCGTGGTCTGCGTTAAAATTTGTTGATATCATGAAAGTAAGAAGGATAGACAAAAGATGACATTTTCACATGAGATGCAGTGTATAGCTACTAAATTATTTTGATGCATAAACAAATGAATGGATCGAAAATAGAGAGGTCTACAAGAAGCCTGTTATTATACTAACTGTATAAATTACTCCATATTGAATAATTTATTCATAATGAAAGAGGTAAAGGATGCACATCACATAATAGAAGTCATTAAAATTCAATTCATTTATTCATAAGATAATGTACAATATAAAGAAGTTATCTCATAGATTTCAAGATTCAAATATCATCTTCTTATCTCCCATAAAATGTCATTCTATCCCTAAAAACTCACAATTCTATCTTCTACAATCTCTTTTTTATTATCTCTCAATAATTCTTAAAACTTCTATATTAATATGATTATTATTCATGTACTACTAATTTATATTATTTGCTCTACTTATTATTTTCCACATACACACTAATTATAATGCGAATCACTTAAGATTTAAGTAAATATGTGAAGACTTATTCTAATATATTTAAGTAAAATACTCTTGAAAATATGCTAGATAGTAATTGATAAGTGGCCGGTGATCAAATAAATTTAATTACTTGTCTATATATATAAATTCAAATTATATGAAAATTGACATGTATAATCATCTTCCATTAAAGAAAAAAGAGAAAGGTAAAAAATACAACCATGAAATTTTAAAAATTAGAAAAAAATTGTACTTAGACTATAAAAATTGTCATGACAATTGTCAAGACAAATAAATATTTTTTAGAAGCACGATTTGATAATTATAAGGTCAATATGAAGGTTGTGTGTATATTTGTAAAATTGGGATTACAACTTCAAAACTTTTGCAATAATGACTCAATAATGAAAAAATTGGACCATTCATCTATATGTAAATCAATATGCATAATATAGATAAAAATAATATAAAATAGATTTAAAGGAGATATTTTTAAATATTTATATTTTTTCTATTTATGTGTTTAACAATAAAATAATTGGTTAAAAAGAATATGAAACTATGATACACTTTTTAAGATAATATAAATAATATAATACGTAATATAAACATAAATAATTAAATTTGAAACATATTAAAAAAATACACATATGCTAAAACATATTATTTTTGAATATATAATATAAAATAAAAATAAAAATCATAAAATTACATATAAAATATGTATTATATGATTTTTTTTATATTAACTAAAAGCAAACAATAGTTCCATTTCTTAGTATGAGCACACATTACAAAGTATAATATAAAAAAATATATAATTAATACTACAAATATTATTTTGAGTAATACAATGTTGAGTCTTTGAAGCTAATAAAATACACTCAGCATTTCTTGCATGAACATGGGTTGGTATAAAGATGTAATACCAATCATAAATTGTCGTACCTCCTATATGCATCATAAGTCCATGTTTTTGTCATTCTTTCGAAAGAGACAAAAACGGTACTGGAGTTCAAATCATATGTTTTATTAGGCTATGAAATTTCACATCTTAAAATTGCCGAGTCATTCAATATTGAGGATTGAAAATGGACGTATGTAGTCATTAGGTGATGTGCCTTCAATGCCATGTATTTTTATGAACAAACTTTCTGCACCGAGGCATTAAAAGTATTACATCGATGTTAATGATAAATGTGTAATATAGTTGATGTTATTTTATTTATCATTAAAAAAAATGTATCAAATCTAACAATTAAATACAATCTCATGATGGCATATTATGTTTGAGAGGGCTACTAACTTGAGCTAAGCAATGGGTTTTTTTATCTTCTACGCTTATAATTGCATTAAACTAGTTTTACAAAGAAAAAATTAAATCAACAATTCACTAAAAATTTATCTTATGAAAAAATATATTAATAATAACAAAAGTTTGTGTATAACGAACATTACAACTTATCTTCAAAAAAGTGAGGAATAGAATGAAAAAATCCATGGATGCTCTTTCTTTTATATACCCACTCCAATTATATAATATATGTATGGGAAACAAGCATAATTACATAATATGTAATTATAATATGCATAATAAATCTCTACAAAATACTTCACATGGCATATAATTTTAGAAACATGGCTCATATTAAAAAAAAGTTCGTATACCATATTTACAATGTTACAACATACAAAAACATGGCATGCAATTTTAGGAACATGGCCCATATAAAAAAAGTTCATAAACCATATTTACAATGTTACAACATACAAAAACCCTGCTGCTACTACATTAAGTGAAATTTACATTGCTTTTTGAATAAGAATTGTGTTAAAAGTTGATCACTTTTTTTGTGGGGGTTTTCAATGTGGAAAAAGTTAACTTACGTAGTTCAGAATTTGTCATTAATTCAAAATGACTAAACTCTTTTAGTCCTGTCAGATTTGCACTAAAACAAATCTTTAATGTTTCAGTTTCATTTTAATTTTTTAATAATTTAATGATGTAATTACATCAGTAATAAATTATAAATATATCTCTCTCATCTCTCTTTTTCTATATATATTTTATAATAATTTATATATACACATTCACAAATAAAATATCACTCACATACATATATATGTATGTATGTATGTATGTATGTGTATCTATATCTCCCTTTCTCTCTCTCTCTCTCTCTCTCTACACACACACACACACACACACACACACGTGTGTGTGTATGTACGTGTTCTCATATACACACAGATATATATATATATATATATATATATATATATATATATATACACACACATGTACATAAATAAATAAAGGAGAATTTATATATTAATTAGTCTATACTATAAATTAAAAAATACACGTACTAACTAAACTAACTCGTCTTCTATGATTAGTTCATGCAAAAACTTCATTCAGTAATTAAGATCATCTTATCATTTTCTTACAAATCATGACCATCAATATTCACAAATTTTTTATTGATCTACAAAATATAAAATTTAATTATTATTTAAATATTTATATATATATATATATATTTTTAAATAAAAAATTATAATTTATTAATTTAATTATTTGACATTATTTTTCTCAAGTAAACAATTATTAATAGAACTTATTGGAATAAACCTTATAGAATGAACCCACTCATTAAATACTATTCCTCCCAAAATTGTATACTGACTCCACACACACAGTACTTCTCATGCAATAAAATTTAATATTAATTAGATGTCTCAATTAAAACTTGAAATATCACTTATTTAAATAAACGTACAAAGATCCGTGTAAGTTATATTATATGTATTTAGCCCAAGCAACAAGTCACTAACTAAAAAAGAGATGGCTTCCCGCCTATCGAATTTTCAAACGACAGAAACCCCGCTTGCGCTCCCCTACTCTGTCTGGATCTGGAAGCTCCCAGCTATGATCTTTCGATCCCATCATACTCCTAGGTGCTCCTCACTCGCTCAGGAAAGTCCCTACCAAGGAAGAAACAGAGTCAATGAACGGATCCCTTGTTTTAAATAGCCTCTCGCTGACTAGATCCAGGCAATATATGGGGGTGATGGAAGACAATGCAAACACAGACTTGGCTCCTGGCCCCCTGCCCGCCGCCCTCCTTATCGAGAGGCATTTCAGTAGCACGGGATTGGAAGCCATGGCATTAATGAGTCAGAAGCCTTGGTCAAAATCATTTGCTAAGGCTGCCGCAAAGCCACGGTTTAGATCTGCCCCTAAGCCCCTTAAACCTATTTCCTCAGCTAATGTAGTGAATTTTTATGAGAAGGAGACTAAGGAGGTTCTCTTCCATGAAGATTTTTTCTCTTCTAATGGCGTTACATGCTGATTTGTGAACCTTTGGTCAAAACTCTAAGATCTCCATCCCTGGATCTCGAAGTATTGGAGACCCCTTTTGTAAGGTAGCCTTGAATGTTAACCTAGTGCCAAGAGTATTTTTTATCATTGTTTTTAACTTTGTCAAGGACAAGGAACTGATTCAAAGTTAGTTCTGAAACTTGAATAACCATCCCCTAATCATGAAACCCTGGACCCCCTTTTTGAACCCCCTCACATACCCTCTAACCGAAAGACCCATTTGGATTTGCCTAATCTATCTCCTTTTTCAGTTATGGTCCACTCCTATCCTTAAATCCATAGGGAACTCCCTGGAGAATTTCATATAAATGCACCCAAATACCACTTCCTTCTTTCACACCACCTTTTCCATAATACTAGTTAATATAGACACCTCAAAGGATATCCCTGAAAAAATTGTTTTACAAGTAGGTGATTGTTCATGGTCACAACCACTTGATTATGAAGGCCTACTATTTTGTGACTACCATTGCTTCAACACAAGTCATTTAACCAAAGGCTACATCAACCATAGGAAAAAAAATGAAACTTCCCTGGGAAAATTTTTTAGATCCACCCAACTCACTATGAATGCTCTCAACTCTGAGTACAAAGATTTAGCTTCAGATGAGCCTAAAACTCCTACTCAAAATGAAGAACCTACAAGTTCTCACCACTCATAGGATGCTTCTAAGGAGGGCCTTTTACTCTTGATGAGAGGGCATTGGACTCGGTGCTAGAAACCCCTATTCAAACATCTACCAGGAAAGACAATTGTCAGATAGAAATACCAATGATAAAATCTAAGAATGTTGGTTTAGTGGAAGATAAACCCAAGCCCTCTAAATCAACTAAAATTTCTATTCCTATAAACATAGAACCTATGAAAGACAAGAGGAATTGGACAAAAGTACATAGGGAAAGAAAAATAACAGAAGACCTAAAGTTTATTCTTCCAACAGGGCCCTCCATTCAGTTGGTAGGCTTAGTTTAGCTACTTCATCGTCTTTTTGTTCGTCATGAGTCACCTACTAAGACACCTCATTCAAGCCTTATTTTTATATGTTTTGTATTAGGTTTCATGTCCTCCCAAAACTTGTATTTCACTTTGTCAAGAAAAAATCACCAACTTACGCTAATTTATTCTTTATTTTTGGTCCTTACCTTCAATACATTATACCCCTACATAATATATAAATTTTATAACACCTCTAATCAAACAATATAAAAATATAATATAATTTTACATATTGTGCGGTTCTATATTTACAATTACTTACGTCTTGATCTCTATTCTTCATGAGCTAATATCCACACAAATTATTTAATTAAATATGATTATTTTAACAGGTGGAAGCCTTTGACATGATATAAGAACTGAAGGAGAAAGTAATTGTATGAATTGGGATGCAACATATAATTAATGGAGGCATTGGTATATCATGGCCTTAATAGGAAATTTATAATTAATGAAGAAAAAATATAGTATACATTAGGAGCTACATGGTTGATATTATGGAAACATAGGATACAAGTGTCATGGAATGATTTTATTACCTATTGTTGCAGAGGATAAAAAGAATAAATAGAAAAGTGACCCTCATGTGGTGTATCACCTCCTTGCATTTAATGTTTCCCTAACATCGAATGGCACAAAGTAATTTTTAGAAGTGTACGATAGTTATTTTAAATAAAATGAAATGAATTAAGAAAAAGTAGAAGCACAAAGGATCAAGTACAGAAAGAAATAATTAGAAAGAACTTTATGTGATAAGAGTTAGCTTACAATTTTTCTTTCGAATCCTCCATAATATTATCCACAATATTAAACTTGTAGTCCCTTTGATGCATCACTTTTGTACCCTTGAAATGGTAAAAAAATGGTGTTGATGTTTTAATATTTCAACTACATCGTGTCTTGACATAACGCTATTTTTTTAACTATATTTAAACCACATAAGATAGTGTCGATAAACACTGAAATCCATTAACATTTGGAGAAGCCTATAGTCATAATTTTGGAATTACATCTTGAAATATAAATCTAAAGCTTCTATCTCACTTTCTAAACTTGACTTCAATAATTCTCCACTGGCTACAAAATAATGGACTGCATTCTTATTATTTTTAGGATCATTTATACTACCTAAGTGCCTCATCATAGATATATCATACTTGGTTTCATCAGCAAAATAAGAACAAAGGTAATCTAGATAAGCAAATATGTTACATGTCAAATTTGGTCAGCTACACAATTTATTGTACCTAACAAAACTCCATTAATGAAAGAACTTTTATTTGCTAATTTTTTCATTACCATATAATAGACTCTTAATGATTTGTAGCTATAGGAAACACAATACAATGGTGATTGGTAATAAAATCAAAAATCAAAAGACATACAAAGGTCCCTATCTCCACTAGTAGGATATCCAAAACATCCTTTGTTTCTCCTTATGCTACAGGATACAAACAATTCACCATATTCTAGTATAATAGATCCACTACATAGAAGACCATTATAACATGCTAAAAATCCATAAAAATAGCCCTATACATATCCTGCTAAGGAACATCGATGTCCACATAACAAGATTCCATTTATTGAATTGGCTAGAGCGAGCCTAACAAGGGCACCCTAGAAATTAGGATTAAGACTGAGAGGAGATGAAGCGAATACCATGTGGGAATCATGAATTGGATGCAACTATTAAAAATGAGTAGTAAGAGGAGGGGAAGGCCTAGGGTATGGGACACTCTATTTTGTATACAGGGGAGGATCTTGACCAAATAAGAGGCTCAAATTTCTGACCAAGTCTATAAGATTAGAGATAGGAAATACCCATGCTTACAAATAATGGATTGAAACCATACCTGATGCATTAACATGTGTGTGTACCCTCTTAATGATCATGTCCCTTTGGGTATATCATAAACATAGGGGGATTGCCTAAGGCATGACTCTAGAATCCAGATGATGACAATGATATTGTGCATGACCTCTTGGTAATACATGGGCATTGTCCCCTCTATCTGTAGCAAATTCATTGTTCTCCCATCATTTATACTAAACATTGTAATGACAAAAATGAGATGCCTCAAGTAATTTTATCATCTTAAAATGATATCCATTCTAAAATAGATAGAAATGTAAATCAATCTATTCTTACCTCTTTTTCTTTGTCATAGGTAACAACAAATGCTTCCTCACATTCCTTCATTTGGACCGAATTCGTATAATGCAAGTTGTTAAAACAAACTATTGAGGACAAATGAATATAAAGATAAAATAAGAAAAGTAAGTCCCAAAAAAAAAATCACAACTATGAGATAGTACCTTTTGATTATAATCTTCAATAGAGCTTTGTATTGAATTAAATTGAGATGTAATCGAATAGTGAGGTGTCTTTGTTTTAACTTATTCCTGCTGGCTATCACTGTACTTTATAACTATTATTACACTCTGAAGACACGTGACCCAATTTTAAACACTTCCATTGAGAGGAGATGAAGCGGATACCATGTGGGAATCATGAATTGGATTCAACTATTAAAAATGAGTAGTAAGAGGAGGGGAAGGCCTAGGGTATGGGACACTCTATTTTGTATACAGGGGAGGATCTTGACCAAATAAGAGGATCAAATTTCTGACCAAGTCTATAAGATTAGAGATAGGAAATACCCATGCTTACAAATAATGGATTGAAACCATACCTGATGCATTAACATGTGTGTGTACCCTCTTAATGATCATGTCCCTTTGGGTATCACATAAACATAGGGGGATTGCCTAAGGCATGACTCTAGAATCCAAATGATGACAATGATATTGTGCATGACCTCTTGGTAATACATGGGCATTGTCCCCTCTATCTGTAGCAAATTCATTGTTCTCCCATCATTTATACTAAACATTGTAATGACAAAAATGAGATGCCTCAAGTAATTTTATCATGTTAAAATGATATCCATTCTAAAATAGATAGAAATGTAAATCAATCTATTCTTACCTCTTTTTCTTTGTCATAGGTAACAACAAATGCTTCCTCACATTCCTTCATTTGGACCGAATTCGTATAATGCAAGTTGTTAAAACAAACTATTGAGGACAAATGAATATAAAGATAAAATAAGAAAAGTAAGTCCCAAAAAAAAAATCACAACTATGAGATAGTACATTTTGATTATAATCTTCAATAGAGCTTTGTATTGAATTAGGTTGAGATGTAATCGAATAGTGAGGTGTCTTTGTTTTAACTTATTCCTGCTAGCTGTCACTGTACTTTATAACTATTATTACACTCTGAAGACACGTGACCCAATTTTAAACACTTCCATTGAGAGGAGATAAAGCGGATACCATGTGGGAATCATGAATTGGATTCAACTATTAAAAATGAGTAGGAAGGGGAGGGGAAGGCCTAGGGTATGGGACACTCTATTTTGTATACAGGGGAGGATCTTGACCAAATAAGAGGCTCAAATTTCTGACCAAGTCTATAAGATTAGAGATAGGAAATACCCATGCTTACAAATAATGGATTGAAACCATACCTGATGCATTAACATGTGTGTGTACCCTCTTAATGATCATGTCCCTTTGGGTATCACATAAACATAGGGGGATTGCCTAAGGCATGACTCTAGAATCCAGATGATGACAATGATATTGTGCATGACCTCTTGGTAATACATGGGCATTGTCCCCTCTATCTGTAGCAAATTCATTGTTCTCCCATCATTTATACTAAACATTGTAATGACAAAAATGAGATGCCTCAAGTAATTTTATCATCTTAAAATGATATCCATTCTAAAATAGATAGAAATGTAAATCAATCTATTCTTACCTCTTTTTCTTTGTCATAGGTAACAACAAATGCTTCCTCACATTCCTTCATTTGGACCGAATTCGTATAATGCAAGTTGTTAAAACAAACTATTGAGGACAAATGAATATAAAGATAAAATAATAAAAGTAAGTCCCCAAAAAAAAATCACAACTATGAGATAGTACCTTTTGATTATAATCTTCAATAGAGCTTTGCATTGAATTAAATTGAGATGTAATCGAATAGTGAGGTGTCTTTGTTTTAACTTATTCCTGCTGGCTGTCACTGTACTTTATAACTATTATTACACTCTGAAGACACGTGACCCAATTTTAAACACTTCCATTGAGAGGAGATGAAGCGGATACCATGTGGGAATCATGAATTGGATTCAACTATTAAAAATGAGTAGTAAGAGGAGGGGAAGGCCTAGGGTATGGGACACTCTATTTTGTATACAGGGGAGGATCTTGACCAAATAAGAGGCTCAAATTTCTGACCAAGTCTATAAGATTAGAGATAGGAAATACCCATGCTTACAAATAATGGATTGAAACCATACCTGATGCATTAACATGTGTGTGTACCCTCTTAATGATCAGGTCCCTTTGGGTATCACATAAACATAGGGGGATTGCCTAAGGCATGACTCTAGAATCCAGATGATGACAATGATATTGTGCATGACCTCTTGGTAATACATGGGCATTTTCCCCTCTATCTGTAGCAAATTCATTGTTCTCCCATCATTTATACTAAACATTGTAATGACAAAAATGAGATGCCTCAAGTAATTTTATCATCTTAAAATGATATCCATTCTAAAATAGATAGAAATGTAAATCAATCTATTCTTACCTCTTTTTCTTTGTCATAGGTAACAACAAATGCTTCCTCACATTCCTTCATTTGGACCGAATTCGTATAATGCAAGTTGTTAAAACAAACTATTGAGGACAAATGAATATAAAGATAAAATAAGAAAAGTAAGTCCCAAAAAAAAAATCACAACTATGAGATAGTACCTTTTGATTATAATCTTCAATAGAGCTTTGTATTGAATTAAATTGAGATGTAATCGAATAGTGAGGTGTCTTTGTTTTAACTTATTCCTGCTGGCTGTCACTATACTTTATAACTATTATTACACTCTGAAGACACGTGACCCAATTTTAAACACTTCCATTGAGAGGAGATGAAGCGGATACCATGTGGGAATCATGAATTGGATTCAACTATTAAAAATGAGTAGTAAGAGGAGGGGAAGGCCTAGGGTATGGGACACTCTATTTTGTATACAGGGTAGGATCTTGACCAAATAAGAGGCTCAAATTTCTGACCAAGTCTATAAGATTAGAGATAGGAAATACCCATGCTTACAAATAATGGATTGAAACCATACCTGATGCATTAACATGTGTGTGTACCCTCTTAATGGTCATGTCCCTTTGGGTATCACATAAACATAGGGGGATTGCCTAAGGCATGACTCTAGAATCCAAATGATGACAATGATATTGTGCATGACCTCTTGGTAATACATGGGCATTGTCCCCTCTATCTGTAGCAAATTCATTGTTCTCCCATCATTTATACTAAACATTGTAATGACAAAAATGAGATGCCTCAAGTAATTTTATCATCTTAAAATGATATCCATTCTAAAATAGATAGAAATGTAAATCAATCTATTCTTACCTCTTTTTCTTTGTCATAGGTAACAACAAATGCTTCCTCACATTCCTTCATTTGGACCGAATTCGTATAATGCAAGTTGTTAAAACAAACTATTGAGGACAAATGAATATAAAGATAAAATAAGAAAAGTAAGTCCCAAAAAAAAAATCACAACTATGAGATAGTACCTTTTGATTATAATCTTCAATAGAGCTTTGTATTGAATTAAATTGAGATTTAATCGAATAGTGAGGTGTCTTTGTTTTAACTTATTCCTACTGGCTGTCACTGTACTTTATAACTATTATTACACTCTGAAGACACGTGACCCAATTTTAAACACTTCCATTGAGAGGAGATGAAGTGGATACCATGTGGGAATCATGAATTGGATTCAACTATTAAAAATGAGTAGTAAGAGGAGGGGAAGGCCTAGCGTATGGGACACTCTATTTTGTATATAGGGAAGGATCTTGACCAAATAAGAGGCTCAAATTTCTGACCAAGTCTATAAGATTAGAGATAGGAAATACCCATGCTTACAAATAATGGATTGAAACCATACCTGATGCATTAACATGTGTGTGTACCCTCTTAATGATCATGTCCCTTTGGGTATCACATAAACATAGGGGGATTGCCTAAGGCATGACTCTAGAATCCAGATGATGACAATGATATTGTGTATGACCTCTTGGTAATACATGGGCATTGTCCCCTCTATCTGTAGCAAATTCATTGTTCTCCCATCATTTATACTAAACATTGTAATGACAAAAATGAGATGCCTCAAGTAATTTTATCATCTTAAAATGATATCCATTCTAAAATACATAGAAATGTAAATCAATCTATTCTTACCTCTATTTCTTTGTCATAGGTAACAACAAATGCTTCCTCACATTCCTTCATTTGGACCGAATTCATATAATGCATGTTGTTAAAAAAAACTATTGAGGACAAATGAATATAAAGATAAAATAAGAAAAGTAAGTCCCAAAAAAAAAATCACAACTATGAGATAGTACCTTTTGATTATAATCTTCAATAGAGCTTTGTATTGAATTAAATTGAGATGTAATCGAATAGTGAGGTGTCTTTGTTTTAACTTATTCCTGCTGGCTGTCACTGTACTTTATAACTATTATTACACTCTGAAGACACGTGACCCAATTTTAAACACTTCCATTGATACAAAAATAAACTATTTTCATTGGTTAGTCATAATGAATAAAATAATCCTTATTGTACATGCTATATCATTCTTTATTTAATATTTTTTGAACCTCTCAATGACATGCATAATATAAAGATAGGGCTCTGATTGGGTGATAGTTTTGTAATTATTCCCCTATTAATGACAAATGGAAATAATCATAAAATATTAGATGCCTCAAGTGAACATTGAAAAATAGTTACAAAGGTCCCTATCACCACTGACAAGATATCCAAAACCTCCTTTGTTTCTCCTTGTGTTGTAGGATACAAAAAATTATCCATATTCTAGTCTAGCAGAGTCACTATAGAGAACACCATTATAGCATTGGAAAAATTCCACAAATAGAGAACTATACATATCTTGATAAGGAACATTGATTTCCACATAATGAGATTCCTTTTATTGAATTAGCAAGATATATCATGCAAGAATAGGGAGCCTAACAAGGAAACTCATGAAATTAGGATTAAGACAAAGAGGAGATGAAGTGGATGCAGTATGGGCACCATGAATTGGATTCACCTATATAGACTATTAAGTAAGAGGAGGAGGGGAAGGCCTAAGCTATGGGACACTATGTTTTGACTATAGGGGAGGATCCTGAATAAATAAGAGGCTCAAATTCCTAACCATGTCTACAAGATTAGAGCTAGGACATACCCATGCTTGTAAATAATGGATTGAGACCATACCTGATGCATTTCCATGTGGGTGTCCCCTTTTACTGATGATGTCCCTTATGGGTGTTACATAAATTTAGGGAGCCTACTTGGGGTATGACTCTAGAAGCTAGATGATTATAATGATGTTGTACATGACCTCTTGGTAATGTATGGGCACTGTCCCTCTACTTACAATAAATTTTCTATTCTCCCATTGTTGTGAGTAAGCATTAAAATCACAGAAACCAGATGCCTCAAGTACTTTTATCATCTTAAAATTATATCCATTTTAACATAGATAGAAATGAAAAACAATCTATTCTTACCTCTTTTTCTTTGCCACATGCAGTAATGAATGTTTCATCACTTTCCTCCATTTGGAATGAATTCATAAAATGCAAGTTATTAAAAAAAACATCAAGGAGAAATGGATGAAAATATAATATAAGAAAATTAAAACCCAAAAAAAGAAAGAATTCCTAACTATGAGACAATAAATTTTGACCAGAATATTCAATAGAGCTTTCTATTGAATTGAATTGAGATGTAGGTGAACAATGAGGTCTCTTTGTTTTAGCTTATTCCTGCCAACTTTCACTATACTTCGCAATTGTTATCACATCTTGAAGACATGTGACCCATATTTTAAACACTTTCATTGA
Organism: Torreya grandis; assembly: GCA_037957365.1. Taxonomy (NCBI): domain Eukaryota; kingdom Viridiplantae; phylum Streptophyta; class Pinopsida; order Cupressales; family Taxaceae; genus Torreya; species Torreya grandis. Next base: position 2,229,696 of record JARHVA010001205.1, read on the forward strand.
TGTAGGAATACATAATTTTCATTGTTTAGTGATAATGAAGAAAATAATCATTAACCTACATGCCACAATAGTCTTTATTAAATTTTTTTGACACTTTTAATGACATGCATAATGTAAAGACAACACTCTAATTGGGTGTCATATTTGCTATTACTCCCTTATTAAATGAAAACTAAAAATAATCATAAAATATTAGATGCTTCGAGTGAACATTACAAAATAGTTACAAAGGTCCCTATCTCCACTGACTGGATATCCAAAACCTCTTTTATTTCTCCTTGTGCTGTAGGAAACAAATAATTCACCATATTATAGTATAATAGAGCCACTGTAGAGAGCACCATTAGAGCATGGGAAAAATACACAAAGAGAACCCTATACATATCTTGCTAAGGAATATTGATGTCTACATAATGAGATTCCTTTTATTGAATTGGCTAGAGCTATAGTGCAGGAATAGGGGGCCTAAAAAGGACACCCTATAAAATAGGATTGAGATGAAAAGGAGATGAAATATATGCCATGTGGGAAACATGAATTGGATTCATATATACAGATTATATAGTAAGAGGAGGGGAAGGTCTAGCTATGGGACACTCTATTTTGTGTACAAGGGAGGATATTGAGCAAACAATAGGCTCAAATTCATAACCAAGTCTACAAACTTAGAGTAAGGAGACCCCATGCTTTTAAATAATGGTTTGACACCATATCTGATGAATTGATGTGTGGGTGTCCCATCTTAATGATCATGTCCCTTGTGGGTGTCACATAAATATAGGGAGCCTACCTAGGGTATGAATCTAGAAGCCAGATGATGAAAATGATGTTGTACATGACCTCTTGGTTATACATGGGCACTATCCACTCTACCTATAGTAAATTCACTATTATCCCATCATTGTGACTAAACATTATAATAACATAAACCAAATGCCTCAAATACTTTTATCAAATTCCAATGATATCCATTCTAACCTAGATAGAAATGAAAATCTATCTATTCTTACCTCTTTTTCTTTGCCACATGCAACAACGAACACATTCTCACTTTCCTCCATTTGGATCAAATTTATATAACGCAAGTTGCTATTAAAAAAACATTTAGGATAAATGACTACAAAGATAAAATAAGAAAAGTAAAATGCCAAAAATGAAAGAATTCCTAACTATGAGATAATACCTTCTGATCATACTCTTCAATAGAGCTTTCTATTGAATTTAATTGAGATCCTGGTGAACAATGAGGTATCTTTATTTTAGTTCATACTTAATAGTTGTCATTGTAATTCACAACTATTATTTCACCCTAAAGACACGTGACCCATATTTTAAACACTTTCATTGATGCACGAATACATAATTTTCACTATTTAGTCATAATGAATAAAATAATCCTTAACATACATGTAATAATAGTCTTTATTTAATATTTTTTTACCTTTTCAATGGCATGCATAATGTAAGGATAGGGCTCTAATTGGGTGTTAGTTTTAAAATTATTCACCCTATTAATGACAACTTGAAAGAATCATAAAATATTTGATGCCTCAAGTGAACATTTCAAAATAGTTTGTATTTCCTGTAAAAGATAATGTTTCATTGGCTATCATTAATAATTTGAATAAATTAATTCTCTCCAATGAAAATAGTAGTACTGAAGGGCAGGTATTAAAAATTATACGAGAAATTAATAACTAATGTGAATGATATAAATTAGGTGACCATTAATAATTTAATGGAAATTATATATATAAATAAGTGTGGACAAACCAAGCACTAATAAATCATATCAATTCATTCTAAAAAGAGAAAATAGTATTACACATAAATTATAAGTCAAGAAAGGTCACACAGAGTAAATAGTTCAGGGAATGTCATGCAAAGTAAGCTAGAGAAATGAAAGCACATAAAACAAGTATGTGACATGGAGATTTATATATCTTAAGGTACATAAACCTTGTTAAATACTTATTATTAAATTTATTTATTTTAAAATGATTTTTTTCATATAAAATAACAATATTTTTTCTAAATATTTTTAATAGAAGGAAACATATTTTTTATTCAATCATTTTAAAATTATTTTGTGTCCATGTCATATTATAATTGTATAAATATACCATTTAACCTTATATACTATTAATTCCAGAGTTTTATTACATAAAGTATTGAAATAAGTTATTTAAGAATTTTTTATGGCAACACAAATTTATAAAATATTATAGCAGTGTTTTTGAAGTCCCAAAATATATTTAGATATTTTACTAAAATATTTAATCTATATGATAAAAATGAAGAAGATAAAATGCATCTCCTCATCTGAAAGTGTTAAACATGTAAATAATGATCTAATTGTTGATCACTCAACATACCGATAAGCTAGTGTCTTTTTAATTAAAAAGATGCCAACTTTTGAAATCTTATCCATACATTATTTTTAATAAATTTATATTATTAAAAACAAAATTTAATACACGAACATACATTGATCTTTAAAGATTGATTTTTTCTTTAATATTTCCATGATGTCAAAAACATATTTGTCTAAATTATTGTTATAAATAAAGCAACCTATTATTAACTGTCATCCTATATATAACATATTTAAATGTGAAATAGATCATTTCTTTCTGTTCAATTACAAATAATTTTCATATAGAGTTTAAAGTGAACTAATCCTCCACTAAATACTGCAATTTACTAGACAATGAATTTATATTCAATGAGCTACCTTGTATCTTTTAGTTATTTATGGTTCTTTGTTGGTGTATAAAATAGCAACCATATCCTACTATAGTTGTTTTTTATGTATTCTCAACTTCATTTGAGTTTAACCACTTGAAATTGGAGTTAAAAAAATCTTAACCTCTATTATGTAGTGGTTTTCTATAAATCACCATTACATACTTGGAGTATTTATAATAAAACATTTATCATTAATTTGTTTGTTCATTTGATAATTAATTAGGAAGTAAGTGTTAAGCTATCATATTAATAGAGTAATCTAGCATTTTAAAGTTTTACTTATTTTGTTTATAGTCTCGTAAAATGATTATATGGATTTTATTTAATGTTAATTCTAATGTTAGTATTCAATAAAGTGATACTATTTTTTTTTATTTTAAAGTTTTGAAGTTTGAATCATCATCTTTAAATAATTTCTATTCAACTTTTTTTTTATTTTTAAATTTTAATGTTTGAACTGATTGTATAGTTTGACAAGGGTTTTGGTTGATTTGTACATATTAGAAAGTCCCTTTTCTATTTTTTAGGACAGGATCATCCACTCTTTTCAATCTTAATTATTTGAAGTCGAGACATGTCAATACTATGTGACGTTAGTTTAAAGTGAATTATATTAGATAAATAGATATGTATTTTATATCATTTTGATACGAACAATATTAGTTATTATTTATCTAAAATTTTACTATGAGACACTTTTGACACACATTCAAAAGTTATTTGTTTTTTGTAATTTACTATTTAAATTTATCTTTGTTTTCCACTTAGGGGCATGATAAACAAGAAACATTCCATTGAACATAGCCTCTAAATCCACCTCATTTTATTTTAGAATTTAGATAAAATGAATCATAAATTTAATTGGCACATTGTGATGTAAGATATGAGGGAAGGAAATAAATTTTTTAATTGGGTTTACAAAATATAAAAGTCAAATTTTAGCTTCAGACACTTTATCTAAATTATAAAATGGGCCCTAACATCTTCTAGAAGATAAATTTTAATTAAAACAATTAGGGGAATGGGACTGGTAATTAGGGCCGCTAACTTCACGGTTCCACATCTTTCATATTATGCCTCCTCCTAGTATAAAGTAATGGATTTAGATAGTTTAACTATTTTAAAGTCTTAATAGGTTGACTAACAAGAAAATTTATGCAATGGGAAGTTAATGAATGTATTTTCATCCACATGTCAATTTTTGGTCATTTCTTGGTGTGACCCATTATTGTAACCAAAGGTACTAATTATTTTTTTAATAAAATTAATAGTAGTAATTTTCAAACAAACACATTAATTTATATTGGATTAACTATTTTTGAAGTAAGACACATACCAGAATTAATATGGGTAATTAATATAAAATTGAGGGACATGTTAAAAGACACGTGGATTATTAATGTCAAAGCCAATGTCATTTTCCTAATGATTTTGAGGGCTTTACTCCATTCCTATAAGAAGTTAATGTGGACATGTGCACCATTAATAACCATCTCTCCCTTCCTTTCTGCATACCTCTTTACATAATTGGCCATGGAAGATACCTGAAAGTTATTGATAATGTCATGTTTTGGTTATAAATTTTCATCATCTAAATGGAGGGATGAAATGTACCGCACAAGTGTGTTTAATATAACTAAACCCATAGTTATGTTATTGTTAAGGTGTGGAGCTAAAAGCTTCACCAAATGAGCAAGTTGCAGGTTGTAGGAATTACACAGTCATTGGTGTCGATCAGGAGTGACCGACGTTGGTCAGGAGTCGACCAGGAGATGCTGATGTCGGTCATGGATCAGCTGACATCGGTCACAGGCAGATAGGCAGGGACCGACGTCGGTCACCTGTGCGTCCAAAATCTATTTTCATTGACAGAATAGAATGTTTGCATGATAGGATTAAGTGTTAATCTTAAGTCCGCATCTCTATCTTTAGTAAGACTATTTTGAGCCCTTGATTAGGAGGTGCATCTAATAGTTGTAATTGTATACTCATGAATCCCTAATCTTATATAATAGGGATAGATCTTCATAGCTTATTGTATGTGTAGAGTAACAGTACAAGAATTGTATATGTGAATCAATCCAGGTTGTTGGAGTTGATTGTAATTGAGAGAGAACTCTTGAGGGAAAGAGATCTGGAAAGAGATCTATACATCTAAGAGAGGTGTGGAAGAAAAGAAGTTTCTTCAATTGTATTCCTTCTATAAAGAGTTTAATACAAGTTTTTAGGGTGGTTTCTTTTATCTCTTGTTCTTTGCTATTTATGATTCTAGTTAAATATCTTTCTGGTTTAATTCCACATTTAGTTGCTTTCACATAGTAATCAAGATTGTTGGTTGATCCCCAAAAAGTGGTATCAGAGCATTTATGTTCTAGGTGCCTGACAAGTGGTATCAGAGCATTTATGTTCTAGGTGCCTGATAAGTGGTATCAGAGCTCAGATTGACTAACATGGGTTTCAGATCTGGTTAGTGTGTATTGATTATAGGTTACTCACAGGGATTTTTGTTTGAGTGGGAGAAAGTAATGGCAGAAGAAAGTAAATTGAGAATGGAGAAGTTCAATGGCAAGAATTACCAATTGTGGAGAATGTAGATAGAGGATTATCTGTATCAGAAAGATCTATACTTACCATTAGGTGGGGTTGCAAGGAAGCCCACAAACATGGAAGATGAAGAATGGGAAGTTCTTGATAGAAAGGCTCTTAGATTTATAAGATTGTGTCTAGCATCTACTGTGATATCTAATCTATCACAGACAAAGTCAACGGTAGAGTTAATGACTACTTTAGCAAATTTATATGAAAAACCCTCAGCTTCAAATAAGGTATATCTTATGAAGTAGTTATTTAATTTGCAAATGCAGGAAGGTGGATCTGTATCTAATCATCTAAATGATTTCCATGGAATTGTAAATCAATTAAATTCAATCAAAATAGTGTTTGATGATAAAATTAAAGCTCTTTTAATATTATGTTCTTTGCCTAAAAGCTGGTATAGCTTGGTAATGGTAGTTAGTAATACTACATCTGCTTCAAATATTTTAAAAGTAGATGATGTTGTTAGTGTAATCTTGAATGAAGAAATTCAGAGGAAAAGCACAGAGGAAACATCAGGCAATGCTTTAAGTTTTGAGAGAAGGGGAAGGCAAAAAGAGAAGGGCAAGCATATGAGATCAAGGTCTAAGTCAAAGATGAGAGTTAGATCCAAATCCAGAAATGGCAGGAGGATAGCCTACTGGAATTGTGGAAAGATAGGGCATATAAGCAAAGATTGCTGGTCAAAACCTAAAGAGGACAATCAGCATGAAGGTAAAGAAGAAGCAAAAGCTGTAGGTATAGTTGCACAAGATGCTCTTATATTCTCTTTGCATAATAATATAGAATCTTGGGTTTTTGATTCTAGTGCCTCTTTTCATGCTACCCCTAATAGAAAATATTTTAGTGACTATGTCCATGGAGATTTTGAAATAGTTTATTTAGGGGATGATGAGCCTTGTAAAATTGTTGGCAAAGGAAAAGTGCAGCTGAAAATGTAGAATGGCAACACATGGGTGTTGAGAGATGTCATGCATGTTCCCAGCCTGAAGAGGAATCTAATTTCTACAGAAAAGTTAGGGGATGAGGGTTGTACAGTAACTCTCATAGCTAAATCTTGGAAGGTTACCAAGGGTGCACTTGTATTGGCCAGAGATAAGAGAGTAGGTACTCTCTATTTATGTAATTGTATTACTGATTATTCTCCTTCTGTATTATCTACTTCAGATGTGGATGCAAAGTTGTGGCACCAGAGGCTTGGCCACATGAGTGAGAAGGGAATGTCTATTCTTAAGTCTAAAGGTAAGCTTTTAGATTTGAAAAGCATAGATCTAGATTTTTGTGAGCACTATATTTTTGGAAAACAGAAGAGAGTGAGTTTTCTCAAGACTAGGTCAACAAAGAAGAAGCACAAATTAGAGCTTGTTCACACAGACGTGTGGGGACTAGCTCAGGTTGCTTCTATTGGAAGATCACAGTACTATGTCTCTTTCATAGATGATGCTACAAGAAAGGTATGGGTCTATTGTATAAAGAAGAAATCTGATGTTTTTGACACTTTTAAGATTTGAAAAGCTATGGTTGAGAATGAAATAAGTAGGAGATTGAAGTGCCTGAGATCTGACAATGGTGGTGAGTTTTGTAGCCACAAGTTCAACTGGTATTGTTATATGCATGGAATATGCAGGAAAAAGACGGTTCTAAGGACACCTCAGCAAAATAGAGTTGCTGAAAGGATGAATAGAACAATAATGGATCATGCAAGGTGTATGAGATTGCATGTTGTATTGCCCTTAGAGTTTTGGGCAGAAGCTATGGATACTGCAATTTACCTGATTAACAGAGGACCCTCTATAGCTCTGGATGGTGGAATTCCAGAAGAGGCATGGACAAGTAAAAAGGTAGATCTCTCATTTCTCAAAGTTTTTGGTTGTGAAGCTTTTGTGCACGTTGATAAGGAAAATAGAAAGAAGCTGGATGCTAAGTCTATGAGGTGCACTTTTATTGGCTATGGCTCTGATGATTTCAGATTCTGATTTTGGAATCTAGGAACTAACAAAATAATTAGGAGCCATGATGTTGTTTTCAATGAAAAAGTGATGTATAGTGATTAGCTCAAGAAGCTAAATCAATCTGGGCAGAGCAATGAAGAATTAGATGAGGTGACGATCCAAAATGAGCTCACAGGCAAAAATAATTGTAGATAGGAAAACACCGAGACCGACGTCGGTCAGGCAGGAACCGATGTCGGTAATAAAGGAACCGATGTCGGTCATACAGTGATCGACGTCGGCCAGGTGGAAACAGACATCGGTCAAGTGGAACTAATGTCAGCTAGTTACAGGCCTACAGGTGATCGAGGTCGGTCATTGTTAGAGAATTTGGGTAGACAGCGTGTTGTGAATGAGTCTTAGACGCCCATCAGGAGGTCAAAAAGGGTAAGTAAACCTTCAATTCGATATTTCCCTTCATTATTCTATTTATTGCTTACTGATGGTGGAGAACCAGAGAGTTTTGATGAAGCAATATAGGTGGAATCCAAGAATTAGTGGGAGCTAGGCATGAATGAGGAAATTGATTCCTTGAAAGAGAACCAAACATGGGATTTGGTTGAGTTGCCAGTGGGAAAGAAGACACTGAAGAACATATGGATCTACAAATTGAAGGAAGGTGAGAATGGAAAGATGAGATATAAGGCCAGGTTGGTAGTGAAAGGATTTGCACATAAACCAGGTATTGATTTTGTTGAGATTTTTTCTCCTATAGTTAAAATGACTTCTATACGGACTGTATTGTCTTTAGTTGCTATTGAGGATTTGTATCTTGAGCCGCCTGATGTTAAGACTGCATTTCTTCATGGAGATTTGGATGAAGAAATATATATGGATCAGTCGGAAGGATTTAAGGTCAAAGGTAAGGAGAAGCTAGTGTGCAGATTGAAGAAAAACTTGTATGGTCTCAAGCAAGCTCCTAGACAATGGTATTTGAGATTTGACAGGTTTATGACTGAGCATGGCTATAGTAGGTGTCAATCTGACCATTGTGTGTATTTTAAGAGATTGGATAATGGTAGATATATTATTTTGTTGTTGTATGTAGATGATATGCTGGTTGCAGGATCACATATGCAGGATATCTTTGAGCTTAAGGTGAAACTAGCTCACACATTTGCCATGAAGAATTTGGGAGCAACAAAGAAAATCTTTGGCATGAGTATTAAGAGAGACAAGAAAAATCACAGGTTGATTTTGTCTCAAGAGGATTATGTGAACAAGGTGTTGGAGATGTTTAATATGCAGGATGCAAAACCAGTAAGCACACCTATGGCTGGGCATTTCAAGTTGAGTAAAGAACAGTGTCCTAATTCACATGATGAGGTAGAGTACATGAGTAGAGTTCCATATGCTTCCGCAGTTGGGAGCTTAATGTATGCAATGGTATGTACTAGACCGGATATTGCCCAAGCAGTGGGAGTTATTAGTAAGTATATGGCCAATCCAGGGAAGGAACACTAGAAAGCAGTTCAGTGGATTCTCAGATATCTGAGAGGGACCAGCAATAGGCATTTGTGCTATGGTGGGTCTAACACTTCTCTACATGGTTATGTAGATTCAGAAATGGCAGGTGATTTGGATGACAGGAGAAGCACCATAGGATATGTTTTCACTATTGGAGGAACAGTGGTTAGCTAGATTTCAAAGTTGCAGAAGGTTGTTGCCTTGTCAACTACAGAAGCAAAATATATTGCAGTCACAAAGGCTAGCAAAGAGATGATATGGATGACACGGTTCATGCAAGAGCTAGGAAAGGAGCAAGAGAGTTGCAGATTATACAATGATAGTCAGAGTGCAATTTATTTGGCTAAGAATTCAGCGTTTCATTCAAGAACCAAGCATATACAGCTTAGGTACCACCTCATTAGATAGGGATTAGAGGATGGTGAGTTGAAGCTGGAGAAGATCCATACAGATAACAACCCTGTTGATATGTTAACCAAGTTGGTAACAAAGGAGAAGTTGAATCTTCATTCAACTTTTGTTGGTCTTCATGATTGAGTTTGAAGATGGAGGAGCTAAAAGATGTTGTTGTACAGGTACTGGTGCAGCTGTTTATCTCCAAGTGGGAGATTGATAAGGTGTGGAGCTAAAAGCTTCACCAAATGAGCAAGTTGCAGGTTGCAAGAATTACACAGTCACCAGCATCGGTCAGGAGTGACCGACATCAGTCAGGAGTCGACCAGGAGATGCTGGTGTCAGCCATGGATCAGTCGACATCGGTCACAGGTAGATAGGCAAGGACCGACGTCAGTCACCTGTGCATCCAGAATCTATTTTTGTGGACAAAAAAAAATGTTTGCATGATAGGATTAAGTGTTAGTCTTAAGTCCACATCTCTATCTTTAGTAAGACTGTTTTGAGCCCTTGATTAGGAGGTGCATCTAATGGTTTTAATTATATGCTCATGAATCCCTAATCTTATATAATAGGGATAGATCTTTATAGCTTATTGTATGTGTAGAGTAACAGTACAAGAATTGTATACATGAATCAATCCAGGTTGTTGGAGTTGATTGTAATTGAGAGAGAGAACTCTTGAGGGAAAGATATCTGGAAAGAGAACTGTACATCTGAGAGAGGTGTGGAAGAAAAGAAGTTTCTTCAATTGTATTCCTTCTGTAAAGAGTTTAATACAAGTTTTCAGGGTGGTTTCTTGTATCTCTTGTTCTTTGCTATTTCTGATTCTAGTTACTTATCTTTCTGGTTTAATTCCGCATTTAGTTTCTTTCACATAGTAATCAAGATTGTTGGTTGATCCCCAACAAGTGGTATTAGAGCATTTATGTTCTAGGTGCCTGATAGTTATTCTCATTTTTACATGGTTGTTATTGTTATTTTTCATCCTATTTTCATGGTTTTATTTATGTGACAAACATTTTGTGGTATGTAAATGGAATGATGAAACATTAAGCACATGTGTACTTCTTATAGATGAGCCTATAACCTTCTTATTTTTATTTTCACTTGCATGTTATTACTATTTTTTCTTTTATGATCATGTTTTTATTTAGTGGTATGTTAATGGACATATGAAATGTTAAATGCAAGTGTGCATCCTTTAACTTAACCCATATCAATGTTACTTTTATTTTTGTGTAGATATTATTGTTATTGTGACTACTATGTTCATGGTTTTATTTTTGTGTGTCTTTACATCTTAATAAATGTTTATTAATATGTTAATGTAGTAAATTAAATTTTGGATGGAAAGGGATTTATAATTGGGATGGAAGACTTAATAACTTCACCAAGGAATATATCTCCCTACCTTTTTGTATACCTCCTCATCCCAAATGGCCATGGAAACTACTAATTTTTTTTTCAGGAATGCAACATTTGATAGAATAATTTTTGATGGAAGAATGAAGGGATGAAAATTTTCATTTTTGTGCCTTGTGTGTTAATGGTTTTTATTTGTGTTCCTTCACATCTAACTAGAAATTGAATGGTATGTTAATGGAGTGATGAAATATTACACATGTAACTGAGTTCATAGTTGTTTTAATTTCTATTTTCTTGTGCTTTTTTACCATTATTTTAGATTTTATGCTCATGGTTTTTTTGCATGCCTTCACACCTAGTTAAAAGTATCATGTTGGAATGCATGTGACTCATTATTGTAAAATATAATGCCAGTTTGCTAATTTATTAGAAGGTTTTGTTCCATTAATGTGTGAAGTTAATTTCACTCTACAGGCCACCAACAAACATCTCTCCTTGCCTTTAAGGTGAAAAAATAGGAGATTAAACATTACACATAGGTGTGTTGCATGAAATTTAATTTTAATGAAATCCCTAGAGGTTTTTTCAATGCATGTCATTGTGTGTTTTATATATGTGTCGTATTTCTATTTCCTTGCACAACATGGGTTAGAGGACTTAACATTTAATGGTATATGGATGTAAGTCCTATAATTTTTCATTCATGTACAAGTAAATGTTAATTTTTTAATAAAAAAATTATACTTTTATTCCCATTTCATTAAATTTTGACTCAGATGTATAAAACCAAACTCTTTTTTGAATTATTTTTTTTGATGATATTGGGATGTTCATTTTAATTAATGTTGTTTTGGGTTATTCATTTACATTTTAAAAATTAAACATATTCTTTGCCATAGCTATTTTTAATAAAGTACTCAACATATTTTTCTATGTCAATGGAATCCTTGAAAGTTATTGATATGTTCATGTGAATTAATGTTGTTGTTTTATTCATTAACATTTAAAAAATTAAAAATATTCTTTACCATAGATATTTTTGATATGTTTTCTATTCATGTTGTTTCATTATTTATATCTACAACACCTTAATATATCCTTGCCTCCAACTTTATATGTTTCTACAAGCACCCAAAATGTGTTCCCAAATAGAAATAATTGTTTGGATGGAAAGGGATTTGAACTTTGAATGGAAGACTAGACATTTACTAAAATACACATAAATGCATGTTTGGATGGAAAAAATGGAATTTGTGATAAAATACTGAACATTTACTATTATCTAGATAGAATAATTAAAGGTTTTCATTCACATATTAATAAATGTTATTCTATTTTTACCAAAATGTTAATGTTATTATTTTTGTATATAATACAGACTTAAATAACCTAGTTTAAAATTTTAACCAACAATAATATTCAAATAGACACATTCTATTATTATTGACTTGTTTTCTAATTAAGACATTACTTGGAATTAATATGGATCATTAATATAAAATCAAGGGTCGTGTTGAAAATGAGTGTGTCCATAAGACCAAATATTTAATGGTATGTGGATGGAATCCATCAAGGTCTAATTTTATATACCAATAAATGTTCATGTATTATTAATAATTTCATTAACATACCAGTAAATGTTGAGTTAGATGCATCAAACAAAATCCTTTTATAAAATCAATATGTTTATGTGATTTCATTTTGTTGTCTTATATATGCACATTTTCAACATTACAGATATTATTTAACATAGATTTTGATGATATGTTTTCCATTATATTTTAAATTAATTAAATAATTTTTTGACTATTAAAGATATGTTGTTATGATATTAATTCATGTTTTTCATTTGTTTTTATCATATTGATAAGTTTTGTTGTTATTGATATGTTGTTGTGACATGTTTTTGATATATTTTCCATTCTATTGTCAATGTTTTTATTTCAGTTTTCATTATATTCTCATATATATATATATATATATATATATATATATATATATATATATATATATATATATATATATATATATATATATATATATATATATATATATATATATATATATATATATGCATTATTGGTTTTTATATCTAAGTTAAATTATAGTAAAGGGTGGATGATTGTTGGGCTACTTGATTCATTATGCTTTACAAACGTTGTGTTTCTAAAATCTTTTTGTGTTTGTAAAGATCTACATTATTTTAAATATGTTTCTTAACAAAATATACGGTTGTGAATTCAAGAATGCTCATGCAATTATTTTTTATATTTAATTAATTTTGTAATGATCAACTCTTATTTATTTTTTGGTGTTTTCTATCCATGGGTAGTGATGATAGATTTTGAAGTGAAGAGTGTAAAACAACAACAAGGTACTCTATTTATTTAAAAAAATATATTATTATTATTATCCATTTTTATGTTAAATGGTAGATAACAAAAATATATAATTACATTACATAATCAAAATAAATAATTGTAATTTCATTACATTTCCAAATATACTTCATTTCATGAGATATACAACCAAATACATTTAATTACATTAATTTTTTCCTAATGTCTAATAATAAAATATACTAATTACATAATATAATTTGATTGTATCAATACATACAAAAAATAATGGGTATCTTTTAGGTAACACAAAAATTACACCATCCATGGTGGAAAAATAGATATGTCTTATTCCTTCTCCATAATCGGAGAATGTGGAGTTATTTTTGGTCCTTCAAGAGTTGTATCCTTAGTGGGATTTTATACCATGTTAACATAAATATGAGGGATACAACATGAACCAATTATGGATATAATGTTTATCATGTCATTTAATATGTGATGATCCTCAGGAAGAGGGTTGAATTCACTATATAAACACGTTCTCCTCTCAAATTATTGTCTGACCTTCTTTAATTCCTTATCACTTCTACCACACTTTCTATTTTTCTCATTTTATTACCATTGTTATATCTTTTCCTACTCCTTTTTCTAGTTGATTTAGTTTAGAATTTTTAGATGTTCCCTTCTTTCCCTCTCAAGATGCCTAAAGGCTTTCTTCTTATCATATTTCTATTTCTTCCTTGTCTTAAATTCTTCAATCTCCTTCTAATGGGACTCTTGTTCTATAAACATTTGATGATAGTCATTTGATTTGATAATTGTTTATTATTGCTGAACTTGAGTGCATATTTTGTGATTTTTTTGTAACACTTTCAATAGTAGATTTTTGAAACAATTATATTGATTTTTTTTGTTCATTAATTTTATTTTGGTTGAAATATAAATATTTGACTAAATTTGATACTATTTCATCATTGGCATCTAAATCAATGATTTCATCTTTTACACTTTATTGTACACCTAGTTCATAGTAGTGAATTATTTCTAGTGGGATAGAAGGAGATGTTGATGGCATTGACATAGCAAAATATAATTCTATTAATTAAAAATTGAGGACAATATATGTTTCTCCCTTCCTCAAACAATTTTGGTGGGATTTGTTACCAAGGTAGACTTAAAACATCTTAGTTGAAACTAAATGTTACATTTTAAAATTATCCAACACCTTAAACGTTTATTAATTTTCATTTTAGTTTTCTTGTTGACCTAAAACATGTTCACCATTTTTTTTAAAAATTATTCACCTTCAAAAACTTTATCATGTTGAATTTGCTTTATGTTTTTCATATAAGCTTCAATTTCAATATCATTTATCTATATCAAACTCATTATTTTTTTAGTGGCACTAATTTCTTCCTCTTAAAAATGGAATGCTACACATGGATTAATGTCATTTTCTACTTGGAGTGTTATTAAATTCCAAAAATATATTTAGATGTTTCATTGAAATATTTAATTTAAATGTGAAAAATGAAGATGAGAAAATACATATCCTATTATAAAATATGTTAAACATGTAAGTAATGATCTAACCAATGATCACTCAAGATATTGATAAAATCATGTATTTATAATAGAAAAGACAACAAAGTTTTTAAATCTCATCCTTACATTATTTTTAATAAATTTATATTACTAATATCATATTTAGCATACCAACATAGATTCACATTTAAATATTGAAACAATATAATAACTCCACAATATAACCAAAATATTTATCCAAGTTTTTGCTATAAATAGAGCCATTTATTATTAAGTGTCTTAGTATATGTAATATGTTTAAAGTGAAAAATAGACTATTTCTTTCATTCCAATTATCCATAATTTTCATATAGACTTTAAAATGAATTACTCTTCGATTAAAACCTATCATTTTCTAGTCATTAAATTTCATGAAGTTAAACTCATTGACCTATTTAGTATGTTTATTGAATTTATGTTTCTTTATTAGTATATCAAATAATAGTTGGGTCTCCTAATGAAGCTAATTTTATGTATTCTCAACTTCATTTGAGTTTAACTACTAAAATTTGGAGGTAAATAGAACATAACATGTGTCATGTATGACATGTAATGATTATTTGTAAAAATCCATTACATAATTAAAATAAACATGTAGTATTTATAAAAAATA
Organism: Torreya grandis; assembly: GCA_037957365.1. Lineage (NCBI taxonomy): Eukaryota > Viridiplantae > Streptophyta > Pinopsida > Cupressales > Taxaceae > Torreya > Torreya grandis. The sequence continues at coordinate 2,244,797 of JARHVA010001205.1, forward strand.
TTTACCATTACTTTATTTATTTGATAATTAACTAGGTAGTGTTAAGATAACAGACTGATGAAGAAAGGAATCTATCTTTTCAAAGTTTGTATTTTTCAGTCTCATAAAATGTTTATATGGATTTTATTTAATGTTAATTTTTAATAAATTGATACTTATTTTCTTGTTCAGTTATGAAGTTTGAATCTTCTTTAGATTATTGAAATAATATTTATTTATTTTAGTTTTTGATTTTAATGCTTGGACCAAATTGTACAGTTTGACAAGGATTTACGTTATTCTATATGTATTAGAAAGTCACTTTTCTCTTTTTTATTTATAAGATGGGTCCATCTTCTCTTTTCAATTCTACTTAGTATAAGTCGACAATATCAGTACTAATACATTTGAATATATATATATATATATATATATATGTTCATTTGAATATAAGCATTATTATTTAAGTAGCATTTTATTGTGAAGAACTTTTGATATACATTCATTATTTATTTATTTTTTGTAATTTATTATTATTCTTTAACTTTGTTTCCTACATAAGGAATTGATGAAATATAAGAATCCCATTGAACATATCTCTTAAATTATCCTCATTTTATTTTAAAAAATATATAAAATGAACAAAAAATTATATGGGCACATGAGTTGAAATGTAAGATATGAGTAAAAGGAAATAGAGATTTTAATTAGATGAACAATATCTAAAAGTTAGATTTTTAGTTCAGACACTTCATCTATATTCTAATTTTGGCCCGAACATATCTAGAAGAGAATTTGCATTCTAAACAACTAGGGGAAGGAGACCATTAATTGGGACCCCAAAATTTGGGCTCCCACGTCTTTCATATTACACCACCTCCTAGTTTGAAATATTAGATTTATATAACTTAACTATTTTAAATTAAAATTAGACCATGTTGGTTATGAGTTGTACACCTCTAGATTTCATCCTTGCATATTTGTAAAGATGGAAAAAAAAATATGATAAACCTTCATTATGTCATTATAACCAAGGAAGATTTTAACATCTAGATGGACTCAACATAGATAATGACTTTAAATCACTAAAAAAGGGTATGGTTAGTTTCATACTATTTTTTATTTTACCTGGACCAAGCTCAAAGGACCTACTAGGTAACTTTGTCACAAGGAGGGATACTTCAGCTTAATCTTAAGGGAATTATGGGCACACATATATATCTGATCAAAGTATAACCAAACTTACACAAACCACTTAAGAAGATTTGTCACATAGACTATGTAAATTATTTTAAATAAAATACAAGCTATAAGAGACAAATAAAATGTGATTGTAATCTTCATTTCTACAAAAAATATTGACAATTAAGAGCCAAATGGAAAATTACAATAGTAATCTTCAAGTATCAATTACACACACATTTAAAATCTATAATGCTCATGCATCTATAATCCAATAAAACTTAAAATATTTGAAAACATTTATTACTTTCATGGGGTATGACAAGTAGGATGAGTTATGTATATTTATAAGAGTTATGGTGGCTTTCAACACTAGGAATTCTTTAAGATGTCATGATATCATTAATTTTGGGATGTAAAACACCAAGATACAAGATAGAGAAACCTATCTAGAATGATTTGAATTCATTGATACCAATTGAATGCAAGAATTTAAATGATACTTAAAATCTCCAAAGCATATACTGTAAGTAAAGTTTCAATAATCTTATCTTATCAACTCCATAAATCCATGATATCCTTAATAGAGTATCAACAAAACATTACTAAATAATAATGTAAAAATGAATTTATAATCAAATTTCATACCCAGAATGACTACCATTAAGAGACATAAAACTTGATTCCCAATCACCAATGCATGAAGAATGTGCTATTGCACTTCATTACCAATAAAGAGTAGAAATCATAGATAATTTTCACTAAATTGAATTCAAATCAACATACATCAATGTTTAGAATACTAACATGGTGAAAAGTGTAGTGAATTTGATTTGAAATAGGGGATACATATACATAAATACTCTCAAAGTTTGCTAATGATTGTACAAAGCAATCACCTTAGCAATAAAAAATAAATACAAAATAAGAATTCTTGAAAACTAAAATCATCTATAAAGATGACACCTCCTTTGTACTTATACAAAATTTTCTCACATAGAATATTCCTAAAATAATCTCCATCTAGAAGATGTCTTTACATATGCTTGGAAATTATCATGTTATGCAAGGTAATAATTATGGTAATTCAATTGTCCATGTGATGATGAAATTTGATATGCCTGATTAGATATTTGATGTAGTTGAGCTCATGGGAGAAGATTCTTCCTGAGTGAAAACAAACTTTGTTTTTATGTGAAATAATTTCTCCCCTTTCTTTAATTAATCATTTTCTCACCTGTACTGAGGATGATGTGCTAGCTAATGATCTAATTACTAATTTACCTTCAAGTAATAAGGAATGAAATGATAGCTTTAGATCCATCAAAACATTCTATTATATTCTGGCTGATCATTTATAAATGCATGCCTCCATGATGGTTGCCTTCCTCTTCCACTGTAACAATCTAAGGTCTTCATCACATAACATAGTCACATGCATGTTTGCATCACTAAACTCACTACCATGAGCAATATCATATTGTTTTGGTGAATCTTCCTCCTTAGTTTCTTCTTGTGAGCCTAAAATTCCTTCAATGATTCTACCGTTCTACCCCGTATTCCCTTTTAGAGCATCCATGCTTTAGGGAGTGACTAGAAAGATGTTCTTGAAGGTGAAATGTAAACATTGTCATCATATTATTTTCCATTTTTAGGCATCAAATAAAATTTCCACCCTACCACCAAAAGAGCATCCCTTAGTCATTCATGCAATCTCTTACGATCCATGGACCTTACAATCTTTTGCATAGCATTTGTTTCCATTACCAAAAAGGACCTAGGAGTTTTCATTTCCTTTTTCATTAAATGTGATGATGACACATGTACCATCTAGCCTATTATGGGTTTTTAGGGATTAGTTGTATATTTTCACTCCTATGGGTTTTTAGGCCTCAGTTGCACTTTTACACTTGATGCAAAAGTGCAAAGCTTGCATGCATTTCCAAACTTGCTCTTCTTTTGAAAATTTCCATTATAATCAGGATTCATACTTTTGCATGACTTTTACATGAAATCTACAACAATATTTATTTTAGTAAATCCTACATAAAGATAATTTGGAACATCACAATGCTTCATCATCTCACTAGGACAATCCTATTCATTATCAATTTGGTCAAACATGTGGACTTCCTTTTCACTTCTTGAAATGTAGGTATATCATGGATAATTTCTTGGCAAATCTACTAATCATGAAAAATCACCACTAATTTCATATGTCATTCCTCTTGAGTTGTCTTTTGATCAAAATTATGTACATTAATCACCTCATCTACAATGTCCATCTTCAACTACTAAATGTTGTTACGAACAAGGTGTTACATAGATCTCATATATCTAGCTTTTCCTACTAGCTCATCTTCAAAAACTATCATGTCACCATTTATTAATTAATATTACACATGAAATATAGATATATTATCCATAACAGATTCCATATATTTAACTTTAACTTCTTTATTTTGTCCAATTCAGTGAACCCTAGCTATTGTCTGCTCTTCATTTTGGGGGTTGGCATTTGGATCATAAATAATGACGATGTCTGTAGATTATAGATTCAAACACCTTATAGTATCATTAATTATAATTAGAAAGATAAATAATTCATTTTGAGGCTTGCTAAACACAACTATAGCTGATTCTATGTCATCTAGGCTAGTCGATCTATATATTCTTCAGATCATGCCACTACAAATAGTTTTCCAAAATACCAAGAAATTTTGTCATACTAATGAATAAGAGTACATAATAAAATACATTATGAATATTCATTAGGAATCTATTAAGGACCCAAAACTTTCAATAGGTCCTTACAAATTAGTCATCTACTGGAGAACACTAGATATAATGATGGCTGGTGTACCATTATGCCTTCTATGGGATTTCTGACCTCACTTTCACCTTTGCGTCCTACATGTTTTTTGGACTTAACTACACCTTTTCACCCTATAGGGTTTTAGGCCTAAAATTAAATTTTGTACTTGATGCAATAGTTTAAAAGCTTACGCACATCTTCACACTTATTTATTAAATTGATGCCTTTTGAAAATTTCCTTTGTAATTAGACAATATACTTCCATATGGACCTTGACCCAAGATGTTAGCATGGACATAGAAAAAATTTAGCTTCATTTTGATGTCATGTGTCCCAATAATTGGGATTTCAAACTTTTTTTTTAATTTTGCATGAAACAAATTATGATGTAACATTATAATCTCCTCCCAAAGTCCTGGAACTCTTATTATTTTGCAAAGGGAATTTTAGACTTAGTAATTTTAATACATAGTCATTTTTTACTCTTAGTGACTTGATTACATAATGGATATTGAAATCAAATCATGCTTAAAAACATGAAAATGTTAAGTACTTGTGAGATCAATTCTTACAGGGTTTGGACAACATGATTGGAAAAGTAGGTTTTTGTTTCGAATGAACATTTCTTGTGGAGTTCCTTTAGGGAGAAATAGTTAGACATTCAGAAACTCAATTTTTAGGAAAGGGCACAATTTGATTAGATTATATTTGGGCACTAAAAATGGTTCTCATTCTAGGATGTATACCCCTAAGGAGTGTATGAAGAATCCTAGAAAACAAGACCAGATGCCTATCCCTTAGACCATGGAGTCAAAATTTTGACAATTTCTTAACAAACACCTTTGGAATCTCAATGAAACAAGGGTGGACCAATAAAAATAGAGAAAGAGAATCTGAGAATGAACACACAATGAAAAACAACAAAATGAATGTACAAACAAATCCTGACATAAAAGGTCAATAAAACAATAAGACTATACATTGTACATTAGTTTACACAAACATGCACGTATTGAAGGAAGTTATTAAAATGTCTACCATTAATTGGTAGTTACATTATCTCAACATCTAAATTTATTAAGAATAAAGTATGTTCCCCATTTCTGTAGACAATATAATAAGGTCCCATTCATAAGGCATCAAATTTGCCATGTTTGCATTTTTCCTCATGTCTATAGTCCCAAAGTAAACTATATCTCCTATTTGAAAAGTTATTGGAGTGACCTTTGTGTCAAATATTATTTTGAGTATTTCCTTGAAATTTATATGTCTTTCATGAGCTTGTCTTCTAGTTTCATCAAGCTCAATAATTTAGTTTATTCTGCTTTCATAGTGGTTAACTTTATCACCTTCTAGATGATGCATGAACTGATAGGTTGGAAATTATAGATTAATAGGTAAAATATCTTGATATACATAAAAAATATCAAAAGGGCTCTTACCTGTATATCTCTTAGGTGTGATCCTATCATCTCATAAGGAAAATTTTAGATATTTTCCCCACTTCTCCTTTATAACTTCCAAAGTTCTAATTATTTTAATCAAGTTCTTATGACTGGATTCTACTTTCCTATTCCCCCAAGCATTGTAATTTTAATCATAAGTTAATGTAATCACATATTCTTAACCCAATGCCATCAAAGGTTTATCTCTAAAACCCGTGGAATTGTCAACAATTATCTAGATAGGCACACCAAATCTACAAATAATGTGATTCAACACAAAGTCCATGATCACCTGATGTGTGGCCTTCTTTGTAGGGACTGCCTCAACCCATTTTATGAATTATTAATTTGTAACTAATATCCACCTATGACTATAAATTAATGTATTAGTGATCTCCCCAACAAAATCCATTCCCCATTGTCTAAATGGGCCTTCAATTGATATAGGTTGCTAGGGAAGAGAGATAAAAGCTTTAAACCTTTCATCAAAGTGCTATAAATTCTCACATTTTATTACTTTATATGCAACATCCTTGAATAGTGTAGACCACCAATAACTGTCTCTCAAAATCTTATGAACTATGAATTTAGGTGCAATGTGACTACCACATACCCCACTATGAATGTTTTCAATTAAATTAGCAGTTTCTTCTTATACCATACATCTTAATAAAATGCCATCTAGATTCTTCCATGCCATTCCATTTTCACTCAAGAGATACTTTTGGGATACAAGATTAAGAGTTATCCTTTGATTCTTATCCAAGTTAGGGGGATAACTCAAACTTTGAATGTAATAAACAATGTCCCTATACCATGGATACATGATAACTTTACTAAAATAATCATCAATGTTAAACATAATAGTTTTTACCTCCACTGCTTTTAAATTGGTCTCATCCATGAGCTTGGCTAAGCCCATCCCCCTCACTAAATTGGTAGTTTGGATCTCCATGACATATTCTTGCAACTCTTGATTGATACTTCAATCTATGTCAAGATGTACTTGACCATTGTATATGGGACATATGCAATAATCTCTAAAATTAGAATATAAAGTCTAGACATTTTAACAACTTTTAAGAGGGCAAAATCTTTCTTCTCCATGATAGTACAATTCAGTTTAGATCCCTGCATAGCTTTACTAAATACAACTATGGGTTGTTCATGACCATCATTATTCTTTTACAATTAAACATGATCTACAATATTTGCTAATGTAAAATAAAATATTTGAAAATCCCTAGTGTAATCAGGACTAGCCAAGATAGGGGTAGACTTCAAGGATCCTTTAATGTCATTAAAATATTATATGGCCTTCTCCTCCCACTTGATAGTTTAGTCCTTTTTTAACATGGAAGCAATATGCCAAGTTATCTATATAAAATTACAAATAAATATTCTTAAAAAAATGATTTGTCCAAAGAATGACTCAATTCCCTTCTTAGATTATGGGATAGGCACTTTGTGAATGGCCTCCACTCTCTTTGGATCAGTCATGACACCATACTTAGAAACTATGTGTAATAGTAACTTGGCATTTTGTACTCTAAAGTGGCATTTATTTGGATTAAAGAAATACCAAATTTTGTGAATCTAAGGAACACTTTTTCTATATGTTCTAAATGTTCTTAATAATAATGTCATCCTGATTCTTAATAATAAATCTATTAGTTAACCCTATAAAATCAACATCCATATCTCTCTAAAATGTTACACTGGTATTCATCAACCTAAAAGTCATTCTAATATAGACATAAGTGTCATAAGGCATTGTAAATGTAGTTTTGGGCCTCTTAGGTTCTTTTACCATAACTTGGTTATATCCAAGGAAACCATCTAATTTTCACAACATCTCTGATCTTGTAACACTTTACAACATGTTATCCATATTATTTAAGGGGTAATTATCCTCTAGAGAAGCTTTATTCAAATTTATAAATTACACACACAAGTGGATGTCACTCTTTTTCTTTCTTATACGGACTAAGTTTACCACCCGTGATGAATACCTAATGGGTTAAATAATCCCAATCTATTAGTTAACCCTATAAAATCAACATCAATATCTCTCTGAAATGTTACACTGGTATTCATCAACCTAAAAGTCATTCTAATATAGACATAAGTGTCATAAGGCATTGTAAATGTAGTTTTGGGCCTCTTAGGTTCTTTTACCATAACTTGGTTATATCCAAGGAAACCATCTAATTTTCACAACATCTCTGATCTTGTAACACTTTACAACATGTTATCCATATTATTTAAGGGGTAATTATCCTCTAGAGAAGCTTTATTCAAATTTATAAATTACACACACAAGTGGATGTCACTCTTTTTCTTTCTTATACGGACTAAGTTTACCACCCGTGATGAATACCTAATGGGTTAAATAATCCCACCATCCCTTAACTTATTTAACTCTTCCTTCATCTTTGTAGCCAAGATACGTTAATAGGTCTCCAATTTTGCTTGCAAGGTTTGCTTCCAAGCTGTAATGGGATGACTTGTTAAAATATATCCTCTCTATATGTTTTTAGCTCATAAGAAGACCAACCCATGAAATCCTTATGCTTATTCAACAATCCAATGTAGGCTTTCTTCTCTTATTCACTCCAATGAGTACCAAGACAGATCTTTCTTAGATTTTTTTTTCAATTTCCCAGTTGCATTTAGTCACATCTTTTGAGATAAATATATCTCTATTTTTAATTATGTTTTCTCTATCAAAATATGCCTCTAAACCTACCAATCTTCTTGGGATGGTGTTTGTCTTCAACTGAATGATATCTTTCCCAAACAAGGTTTCTTTCCCATCATAGATTTGGACAATGGATTCCAAGTTTGTGATTTGACCCTAAAATTCAACTTCACAATTGATAAACCTTTTAAATTGATCATCATCATCAAATACTTTCAAAAGATGAATGTTGTTTAGGAATGAAAGTATCTCCACTTGATATTCATAGTGAGGGTTCATATTCTCAGTTTTAAACTAAGCACCCAACCCTACAAGTTTGTCATCTTCCTCATCAAAAATCATATCATAATCATAAATATTGAAAGCATAAAAAAATATAAAAAATATAATACAACATTTATATATTATTTTAACCTTTTATTTTTGGTGGCATAAGCATTTTTGACCTACTAAACCACTAACTATGAACCACCCTCTACAATTAGACTTGTAACTCCATATTCATGGGTAATCCTCAAACCAAGCAAGAGTGTCTCATTTTTTACAATGTTTTTGGTGGAATCAAAAGATAATTTGAAACAAAAATTAATTTTTTTCTTTAGGGGCATAAAAGACAACCCCATCTCTATTTCCAAGATTAGGGCAAGCCCCATCAAAACACATTCTCCAAACATCATTACTTTTTTTTATCAGATCTAACATCAAGAATAGTATATTATTCAACAAAATCTATGTTTCCAAAAAAAAATCCCCATCTTTGTAGTAGTGTACTGAACCTTATTTAGAACACATATTAGATCTTCAAGCACATGTAACAGTCTAGGTTCTCTCTTAAGTTTCATCGTCTTACCCTCTAAAGTAATGTTGGCATAAAAAATTGCATCTAAACACTGCCACCCATACTGGTAGCCCATTTTATTGATAATAGCATCCCCCACTTGGGAGGATAATCCACAACTACCATATCCATGTTCATAAATTTACCTAGATAAACTACCAATTACACTACCAATCCTTTAACTAGTCCAACAACTAGTACTTCTCCTAAGTCTATGGATTAGCACTTTCCAAAAATAGATGTTATTATTACTCAAATATCATTACAGACACCCAAGGGCATCGCATTACAAGAGGATCCTGAGTCAATAATATAGTTATGAATAATTAAACCATTAATCAATAATGTAATATAAAAAGGGTCAACATCCAATTCACTTTCTATCAATGCAATTCCAAAATAAACCTCTAGGTCTGGTTTAATAAACTCATGTGAGTCTTCATTGTCATTCAAGGGTGTTGGGGGTTAATTAATATAATTGGTATATGAATTCTAATTAATCTCTAAATACTCAAATGCCCTCCTTCTATGTTATGATATTATTAATATCTCAATAAGTGGGATAATGATTTTTAATTGACTCAATACTTGGGCTATAACATATGGACTGTAATGAGGAAGGTGAGTGTTTGGAGGAAGGGTGTCAAGATTTTCAATAGGAATAAATTCATTTAAAGTTATATGGGGAACATGATGGGATGAACTAAAATTTTTAACAACATTTTTCAAGGATGGGTTTCGTCTTACATCATTTTCACCCTTAGGAATATTGGATAACAAAGGTTCTCTATTCTTGGATTGAGTACCTTTCTATTTTATAGTTTTGGAAGTAGGCTCTAGTTTAGAAGAGCTAGGTACCTATTTGGTTTTCTTAACTTCTCTATGTTTATCCCACACCTTTGGATCTATAGGGGTAGTCTCTTATGGAGAAGCACCTTATTTGTTGCTTCTTAGATTGTATTCTTTCTCTTGGTCAACTACAACATTAATTAATAGTTGCATGTCCTCAATTGAAGGAGTTCCCCCATCATATTTTATAATCATCATAGATCTCAAAAACTCAAAGTCATGATTTGGAAACTCATATTCCTGTGTCATGTTTATATCATAAATAAATTCATGAGTTTGGATACATACATCTTTTACTATACTTCAAAATTGATCAATAGTAGTAGCACTTAGAAATTATATGGATTCAAATACTTCTCTTCAAAATATTTGACAACTAAGCATCATAATTTCATCACTTTTCAGATGAAAACCCAAGTCCCTCTACATATTCATCACCTCTTTCAGTATCATCACAATGAGGATGGGGGATAAAGTATTTATCACACTAATCTATATCAAAATCATAGTCCACAACATTAACCCTAGAATTTAATATATCAAGAACGTCCTTCTTAGCTCCTCTATTTTCATTTCTCTCATGTCAGATAGGTTTTTTCCCTCTGTCATTATATTTTTTGTGGAAAGATGATCTCCCTTGTCCCTTATTCTAGTATTGAGCTCTATTGACTAGAGTATCCATGAAGAAGCCCCTTCTTAACTCTATCCAACTTGTATGACATCTCCTTGACAATAATGGCCAAGGTTTTCAAAGTTTCCTCAAGCTTGGAAGTCTTACTAGACTAAGATTTATCAAGATTTGGAAACTTTACATCATTCCTTTTGTTCAAAGGCTTCATCACAACCTTTATATTATTTTCAATATGAATTTCCATGTTGAATGTCAACCTCAAATATGTGGGAGGCTTCTATCTCAAATAATATGTTGTCTTATTATCAAATTCACCATAGTATTTAATCAAATAATTAGTATCACTTCACTTGATATTATCAAGAAATATCATCATCATCTTATTAAACCTTGTATTAAAGTCCTACACACATTCATTTGGGTTTCTATTTATGTTTTAAAATTATGCCAAAAGAAACTAAGGATCAACTCTATTACCATATTATATTAAAAACATTATTTATTTCTTTCCATGAATATATGCATCCACGTGGAAGAGAATTGAAACATTCATGTGCATCTTCTTCTAGTGTGTGCATAAAAAATCTTAATATAGGCATCCTCTTGCTCAACCTCATAGTATTGAATTATAATGTGAAAAGACCTCAAATGTTGTTCTCCAGTCACTACATTATTCCACTAAAACTTAGGGATTGAATTTCATACATTATTTATAACTTCATTGGGGTAACCCTCTATTTCATTAAAGTTAATTGGTTTAAATCTAGAAATATTGAATGCAAAATGTTCATTTTTTTTCCTGATCTCTATGCCTCATGATTGGTTCTATGATTGGCTTAAGATCAAATGACAAAGGGATATTAGAGGGTGATTTAGGTAGACTTGGGGGACCAAAATGAGGAGGATATTTATCTTGTTGAGAAGGTGATAAGTAATGAATAGGACTATAAGACTTTGTTTTATTAGGAAAACTATGATTGTCTTTAACCAAAAGAATTTCAAAAGAAGAAAAGTTCAGGTGTAACAAAATTATGATTTTCTAAACACTCTTTTCCTCCAAAACTTTTTCCTTTAATTTACCTCTAAAATTGTCTCCTTATTTTGTGATGAATGCTTAAATTAGAGACAAACTTATTTGATGAATGACCTCTAATGGATGATCTCAGTCCTTCCAAATTTTTAAACAAGATAACACTCAAAATTTAATGAACTAAAGTGGGCACTAATATTTCAAAACCAGATAAAATGTTGGAGTCATAATTAGAATAAATATTTTAGGATAGAAGAGATCATAAATATATAATAATATATTCTAAAATCACACTATAATGTAATAATTGAAGAAATAGAGAAACAAAGACACTAAAAAATTTAGATTCACGCTCAAAAGAGAAAATCACTTTAAAACATGAACAATGACAATTCTCTATAAGAGTTTGTGGTAGCATAAGTTTCAAGATATTTTCCATAATAATGGAGCCTCTTGGGTATTGGTTCTTAGTTGTACACCTCTATAATTTAGCCTTGCATATTTAAAAAGATAGAAGACAAAGATGATAAACCTTAGTTGTGTCATTATAGCTAGGGAAGGGTTTTATATCTAGATAGACTAAACACAAATAATGATTCAAAGGTGTTGACAAAAGGTATGGTTTAGCTCTGACTGAACTAAGGTGAGAGGACCTATGGGGTATTTTGGTCCCAAGATGGGATACTACAATTTAATCTCTATGGAATTATCAAAACACATACAATTATGATCAAAGCATAATTAAACTTGCACAATACACTCGAGAATATTTGTAACATAGATTGATCAAATGATTTTAAATCAAATACAAGTTACTAGAGAGAGATAGAATGTGATTATAATCTTCATTTTTACAAAAATTATTGACAACTAAGAGCCAAATGGAAAATTCTAATGCTAATCATCAAATATCAATTACAAACACATTTTATATATACAATATTCATGCCTTTGTAATAAAATAACACATAAAATATTTAACATCATTTATTATTTGTAGGGGGTAGAATAAGTAGGATGAGTTATGTATATTTAGAAGATTTTTTGTGGCTTTCAACATTGGGAATTCCTTAATATGCCATGGTATCATTCATTCCAAGATGTAACAGATTAAGATAAAATATAGATAAAACTATCTAGAATGATTTTCATTCATCGATACCAATTAAATGCAAGCATTCAAATGATCTTTGAAATATATAAAGCATATGATGTAAGTAAAGTTTCAAGCACTTTCTCCTATCAACTCATTAAATCTAGGATATCCTTAAAACATTATCAACAAAACATTCCCAAATCATAAAGTATAAAGGAATTTATAATAAAAATTCATGCCCATGATTGAATACCATTAAGGGACATAAAATCGAATTCCCAATATATGAAGCAATAAGAATGTGTTCTTGCACTTCATTGAAAATAAAGAGTAGAAATCACAAATAATTTTCACTAACATGAAATTAAATAAACATACCTTAATGTTTATAATGATAACATGGTGAAAATTATAGTGTATTTTCTCTAAAATAGATGCAAAACATATATAAATGCCCTTAGAGTTTGCTAATAATTGTATAAAGAAATCACCATATAAAAAAAAATACACATCAACAAATCCTAAGAACTAAAATCCCCTATAAAGAGAACACCTCCTTCCTAAAAGATGGACCATCTAGAAGATGTCTTTTCATATGCCTAGATACTCTCATGCTCTACAAGGTAATGATTCTGGTAATTTGGTTATACATGTGATGATCAAATTTGATATGCCCAACTAGAGATTTGATGTAGTTGAGATCATAAGAGAATATTATTCCTAGGTACAAACAAAATTTGTCTTTATGTGTAATAGTTTTGTCCCTTTATTCAACTAATAATTATCCCTCCTGAACTGAGGATAACATGCCAGTGAATGATTCGATTACTACTTTCCCTTCAAGGAATAAGGAATGAAAGAATGTTTCTAGAACCATTAACACATTCTATTACATTCTGACTGGTCATTTCTTAATGCATATTTGTATGATGGTTGCCTTCCTCTTCCACTCCAACCAAGTAAGGTCTTCATCAAATACCTTAGTCACAAGCATGTTTGCAGAACTAAACTCACATCCATGAGCTCTATTATCTTGTTTTAGTGCTTATGCCTCCTTAATCTCTCCTAGTGAGCCTGAAATTCCTTCAATGATTCTAATATTCTACCCCATACTCCCTTTTATAACATTACACACTTTAGGGAGTGAACAAAAAGATTTTCCTGAAGGTGAAATTTAAATATTTCGATCATAGAATTTTCCCTTTCTAGGCCTCAAATCAATTTTCCACCTTGCCACCAAATGATCATCCCTTAGCTATTCACACTATATATTGAGATCTATGGACCTTACAATACTTTATATAGCCTACTTTTATTTTTTTCCAAAAATGATCCTGGATATTTGGTTTTCTTTGCCAAAAAGGACTCAAGAGTTTTTATTTCCTTTTGTGGTTAAGGTTACCATTAAATATGATGATGACACATGGACCATATTTCCACCTACAATTTTTTGGGCCTCAACTACACACTTACACTCCTATGCATTTTTGGGCCTCAACTACACTTTTGAACTTGATGCAAAAGTTCAAAGCTTCCCCATATTTCTAAACTTATTCTTCATTTGAAAATTTCCATTAAAATCAAGCCTTAGACTTTCACATGACATCTAAAACAACATTTATTTCAGTAAAGACTACACAAAGTTAGTTTGGAACATCACAATGCTTCATCATCTCACTAGGCCAATCCTATTCCTCATATATTTGGTCAAAAAATTGGACTTATTCTTTACTTCTTGAAATTTAGTTACATTATGGATAATTTATTGGCACCTCTCTTCATTATCCAAAAGAATCTCTATTGTCATACACCATTTCTCTTGAGTTATCCTTTGATCAAAATGCCTTGCATTTATCACATCATCTAGAATGTCCATATTCAACTACTAAATGTTTCTATGAGCAATGATTTCCATGAATATCATATATATTTATTTTCCTACTATCTCATCTTCAAAAACTAGAATGCCACCATTTCATAATTCATCTTTCACATGATGGCTAGATATTGTGTCCACAACAGACTCCATATATATAATTTTAACTTATTTTTTAATCCAATACGGTGAGCCCTAGATATTACATGTTTCTCATTTTTGGGGTTGGAATATAGATCATAAATAATGATTATGTCTGCATACTGAATATTCAAACCCCTTATAATAGCACAAATGTTAAGCATAAAGATAAATCATTCATTTCTAGGCTTGCTGAGATAAACTATAGTTGATTCTCTATCATCTATGCTAGTCAATCAATCTATAGATCATGCCACTAAAAATAGTCTTATAAAATACCAAGCAACTTTTTCATAGTACTTAATAAGAGTACAAAATGCATTACACTATGAAGCTTGATTAGGACTCTATCAAGGACCAAGAAATTTCCATAGGTATTTAACAAGTAGTCATCTATAGGAGAACCTTAAATATGGTGATGGCATGTGTATCATTCTTATTTATATGATATTTCAGACCTCATGTGCACTTTTACACCCTATAGGATTTTAGGCCTCAAGTGTACTTCTGCACTTGATGCAAAAGTGTAAAATTTCCTTACATCTCTGCACTCGTTTATTAAGTTGGTACCTTTTGAAAAGTTTCTTTATAATTGGATGATTTAATTATATATTTACCTTGACCCAGAATGTTAGCATGGACCTTAAATTCCTATAACTTCCTTTTGATGGTACGTGTCCCATGCTTTGGGCTTTCAACTAATTTTTTACAAATTTTCTAGAAACAAACTGTGATGTAACATCGTTATCTCCTCTTGAAATATCAAAACTCTTATTCTTTTGTAAAGAGAATTTCAGACTTAGTATTTTTAATACTTGGTCATTTTTACTCTTCATGATGAGATTCCAGCATGGATATTGCAATAAAATCATGCTTAAAAACATGAAAATGTTAAGTATTGGTGAGATCGAATCTTATAGGATTTTCATAACATGATTGCAAAAGTGAGTTTTTGATTTAGATGAGCATTTATTGTGGACTTCCTTCAGGGGGAAACATTTAGACTTTCGAATCTCACTTTTCAAAAAATGGAACAAATTGATTAGAAGAGATTTGAGCACTAATAGGTTGTCGATAGGAAAATTTTCATTATGAGAAATTGTACAAAAATGTTTTTGTATACATTAAATTTTTGTTCATTCATTTTATGTGACCCATCATGGGATAAAACAGACAAATTAATTTATATAAAATCATCAATAATAATTTTCAAATGAACACACCATTTTATATTTGGCTTAAATATTTTTGAGGTAAGGCATGACAAAAATAATATGGGCCATTAATGTAAAACAAATGGCCATTATTAAAAAATAAAGGGACTTGATGAAAGATGTGTGACTCATTAATGTCAAAGCCAACACCATTTTTAAAATGGATTGGTAACCTTGCTCCATTAATGTGGCAAGTTAATACCAACATGTTTACCACCAATAAAAATCTTTCTCTACCTTTTTGCATACCTCTTCCCCCAAATGGCCATGGAACCTACCTAAAAGATATTGACCATGCCACATTTTGGAAAGTAATTTCCATATGTCAAATGGAGGGATGAAACTTTTCATGCATATGAGTTTCCTATAACTCAACCCTTACATGTGTTATTTTTATTATCATGTGGATATCATTATTATTGTGTCTTATATGTTCATGGTTTTATTCACCTATCTTCAACATCTAAGTAAACATTTAGTGATATATCAATAGAGGTATGAAATGTTACATGCATGTGTGTTACCTATACTTAAAACCACAACCTTAATATTTTATTCTCATAAGGTTCATATTATTATTGTGCCTTCTATATTTATAGTTTTTTTACGTGCATTCACACCTAATTAAATGTTTAGTGGTATTTTAATGAAGGGATGAAATGTTATGAGCTTAAGTGTGTTACATGTAACCGAACCTAAAACCACGTTATTTATATTGTCATGTGGATATTATTTTTATTGTGCCTTCTATGTCAATGGTTTATTTTATGTTTATTCATATCTGGTTAAATGTCTAGTGGTATGATAATGGAGTAAATTTATGCTTGGATTGCTTGGAAATGTATTTTAAATTGGGATGAAATACTTAACATCTTCAACAAAATATGTCTATCCCTACATTTTGACATACCTCCTCCCCACAAATGACCATGAAACCTAACTAAATGTTTTTGACCATGCAACATTTAATAGAGTAATTTTCGTTTTTAGAATGGAATGATGTTTTTTTGTTTTGTTTTTCCTTGTCTATTAATTGTTTTTATTGGCATGCCTTCACATCTAACTAAAGATTTCATGGTATGTTAATGTAGTGATGTAATGCTAAACATAGGGGTGTTTCCTATAAATTAACCCATTAAAATACCTAACTTTCATTTGTAATTGATAAAATAGTGGCTGGCCTTCTTTTGTTATTAGTTGTAATTATTTTCAGCCAATTGGATAAGAAACTAGGTTTCATGTTCCACTTTGCTAAAATGATATTTGTGGAGTAAAATTTACTATAAATTATAGAAAATATTTATGAATTATATATATTACTAATCTTATACACTTAGAAAATACATATCATGAATGTGCTTTCAGCTTCTAGACATTTTTCGCTAATAAAAGGCTCACATACACTATCTCTATCTGCCTTATTTATTATCTCTTAGCTTGACCTATGCTATTATTATGATGTAGGCCTTATATCTCTCCAATAATTTTATAATATTTATTATATTCTATCTCTTTAATCTATAAACCTTCACCTATTTTTTAACTACTTAGACACTTATGTCCCAATCAAATGCTTGCATTAATACAAGTGTCCAATCATAAGACAACTGTCTCAATCCATAAATTCATCTAATTTGAAAATGAAAAATATAGTAAAGGTCAGTCTAAGTGATTTAATGTGATATATTCTCCAAGGGGATTGGTATTTATATAAGATAAACCCTTTTTCATTCCTCTCCTAGAAACCTCTTACCTAATCACAAGGTAACTTATCAAAAACATTATATGAAGTACTCAAATGAGAAAATATTACCTATTTTTTCATATATCCATATCAGTTATAGGGAAAACACATATACATGTATAAATTACTAAAATAATATCCCAAGAGCTATATTTTCAAAGTTATAAGCTAGGTGAATATTATAATTGCTTATCACACATTGCATGATTCACACATAATCCAATATGTAAGGGAAAACTACATAAGTCTGAGCCCCCCTTTAGAGTATTGGAAAGGTAGGTAGCACTCATTGATAGAGGTGTATTTAGGGTAGCTCAACATAATGTGCCCACTAACTCATTTTTCATACAATTGATATGAAGATGAAGAACTAGGATTTTGCAATTTGACAAGGAGTGACAATCTATAAACCAAATATGAATACACCAAAATAAAAGGGTAATAAATCCTAGAAGTATCTAGGTCACCACAAATAGTTTCAATAGGTATTTCTTACTATACACCTATTTCTAAGTTAGATACTAGCATCAACATAATCATCCTAGGTCAATGCAAGTGTTTGTGGCTACATAGGCACATTTTCTAGAATTGGGTGATTATTCCACAATCCAAATCTAGTCTAATTTGTTCTTATTTCAAACCCATATCTATATTAGCATTAAAACCAACTAATTATATTTTTTTTCATTATTATTACAATATATAGAATAGTTTTACTTTATATCTTTAGCATCTCATCATAATAAATTTAGTATATATTCTAAGTTTTATAAATAATAAGTCTTCTTTAAAGATAGTTTACCATCCTTGTGCCCTAGGCTATCTCTACCCATTTTATCCCTAGATCCCCCTTAATCTAAATTTTAGAGTTAAATTTTTTGGTAAACCTAATTTTTGAACATTATTTTTACCTAAGTCTACCCTATAGGATGTTTATTAGCTATCTTGTCCTAATCTCTATATTGAATGTTTTGGTGACTATGATAATGGAACTCTCTTATTTTCTATAAAATAAGGGGTAAAAATGGATTTCTATTGTAACCTTCAAAATGTTTCAGCATATAATATCAAATATTTGAATGGTGTTAACTACCAATGCTCTAATTAGGTCCATGCTCCCACTATTTCAAGAGATGAGTTGATCCATCTTAAAAAAGACAAAGAGACTTTATTGTTACTTCCTACACCACCATCATATGATTCAAGCATTCTATATTTGATAAATTATGGATAGAAGAGACAAGGGTTGGGAAAACATGAGCAAGTTATAACCCATCCTACATATATACATATCATCAAGGCTTAGTATTTTTAGAAAAAAAAATGATCCACTAAAAAGGCAAGTCATTTAATCATGCCATTCCTACACATTTTTTCATAAAAGTGTGTACATATGACCAAGATGATCCTTCATATGATCATCAAAAGTTTTGATAAATACATAAATAAATTATGATTGGTTTATAAATTACTTATAAGGGGATATTCCTGCAAAATAATTAATGAAAACCCTCATAATTCAAGTATTTCCAAATAATGTCCACCATATCAAGGGTGATGATTCTCTTTTCCCTTCATTTGACATTGAATTTTTTTAGAATATTAACCAAGAAATCATAGTATCTTTACCATGTATATTTAAAGCACCATGAAAATGGAAACATTGCAAAGTTAAAGTGGAAAATGATCATAATGTTCCAAATCTTACAACTAAGGTATTTAAACCCAGGGATCTTTATCTCCCAAAAGATTAATTCATGAAAAATGTTTTTAATATACCAAAAGAGGTACCTTTAAAAAAATATACCTCTAATACCAAGTGATATATATCTCTACAAAAATTGAAATAACCAAGCTATTTGAATGTTATAAAGAGGGTACCACCATTCATATAACTAATACAATTACCAAAGTATCCTAAATTCAGTGATTCAAAACATGCACTTATTATCCATGAAGATTATGATACTTATATGCCTAGATTCAAGAAAGGTGGTGGATTAGAATTAATGATAACACCTATATAAATCACTACCATTATCATGAAGTATCTTATTTATATGAATACCACTATTGGGGATCTTTAAAAATAGATTTATATATTTCAAATACAAATGACTTTCCATAATAATAATTCAAATGGTAACTCACTCAACAATCAACCTCTTTCATAATGTATACTTGAATATACTTATCCACAAAATTTTGAAATTGTAATGTACCTAGATGGGGTTATAATAACATAATAGTAGAATAGTGAATAATCCCACATGAATTAGATTGAGGAGTAGGGTAGGTAAGAAATAATATAAATAAAGAGGCATATGATTTTATAGAACAATGAATAATAAATATTGTAATTGAGCTTTCTCGAAAGAGGTAGCCCCCTCAAAGAAGCCTACGATATGGAGTTATTCCTTCCATAAAAGGAATTGATCTTTATGTGTAATCAATGTTTTAGATCAATATATGAGTATTGGATTATTATTATGTCAGTTGTTAGTATAATGTTCCTATCATTGGTATTCAATTTCTTTCCAGGGCCATTTCTGTGATCGTGATTTCTATTGAAAACATAGTTGGGAGCTTCATGGGGCAAGTCTAAGAAGTGCATAATTTAATTTTTTTGTCCTAAAAAACCCTAATTTTTATTCTTTAAATTTATCACAAACGGTAGTAAATTGAGACAAAATGTTTCTGGGTTTTGTGTACCTTTATTTCATATTTTTGGAATATTTGGAATTTTTTCATTTGGCTTGGGATTTTTAAGGTTATAATAGTTTTAGTGACTATTACTATTGCACCAAAAAAAGTCATGGAGCCATCTATTTTATCTAGAGAAATGCATTCATTAAATAATATTCATTCTATTTTTGATAGAATTGAACTTCATTTCCATGTAACCACAAAGTATGATGAATAAATTAATTCATGGTTAGATTGGGAGCATAACTATAGCTAATGGTATGTATATTCATTTCCTATAGTTTAAGAATATGAAGCAGAAATAACTACATGGACTGAATTGGAGAACATTTATAAAACATGGAATGAAGATCTCCTTCACTTAGATGAGGGTTATTTTCATCTTGTGATCACTAATTTTTTTATACATATGTTATAAAATTCTTTTCTTCTTACTTTTAATGATTTCCACAATTCAATGAATTATTTGGTATGATTAAATACTTCAAAAAAAATGTATGTAAATATTAATGCTAAAGGGGATGGCATGTATCCTCAGTTAGTTTATCATACATAATATTTTGATCACCCTTGATTTGACATTAAAGTGATGATCATCATTCTTTAAGTTACACTTCAATTTCTAGTTATAATGCTCATGTTTACCATGTTGTTGTATATGTTGACCTCCCAACATAGAAAGAAGAAGCAGAAGAAAAAAGGATGCACTAATCACTTTCTATTTGGTCTTAAACATATTTTAATATGTATGGTTAGACTTTCATTTGGTCATGTTCCTATTTCTTATCATGTTTCAAGGGTGAAACATATTTAAGGCAAATGGAAT
Organism: Torreya grandis; assembly: GCA_037957365.1. NCBI lineage: Eukaryota > Viridiplantae > Streptophyta > Pinopsida > Cupressales > Taxaceae > Torreya > Torreya grandis. The sequence goes on from JARHVA010001205.1 coordinate 2,265,870, forward strand.
GTAATGCACCTAGATAGGGGTATAATAGCATAATAGTAGAATAGTGAATCATTCCACATGTATTAGATTAAGGAGTAAGGTAGGTAAGAAATAATATAAATAAAGGGTCATATGATATTGTAGAGTATTGAAGAATAAGTATTTTAATTGAGCTTGCTCAAAGTAGGTATTCCCCTCAAAGAGATCCATGATATGGAGTTGTTCCTTCCATAAAATGAATTGGTGTTTGTGTGTAATCAGTGTTTCAGATCAAAATATGAGTATTAGATTATTATTGTGTTAATTTTTAGTACAAATTTCCTATTAGAAATCCCAACTTTAATTCTTATTTTGAGTTATAAGGACAAATTAAATAACATGATTAACTATGTATATTCTTTTAGTTAATAGGATAAATATGACAAGTTATTTGTAAAAGTATTCCATATGAACATTTTTTATGAGGATCATAATTGGTTCTATAGCCTACCAAATGTTCCTTAACCACTTTTTCATAGGTTTAAGATGCATTCTTAATTAATTTCAATATCCATAAGGTGCCAAAATTACATAAGAATATTTCCACAATTTAAAACAATGTGATGATGAATCCCTTCAAGATTATACCATTTAATTCAAAAATAAATCATATGATCTAACATTTAGACCTTTAAATTAGGAGTTCCAAATAATTTTTAGTATAGGTATTATATCTCCATTGAAATAAAATGAATTACATAAGTAATACGATTCATTCACATGTTTATATATGGACGTGCATATATATGTTTCATTCATCCTTACTCATTCAAAGGAGCTTAACATATCCCACTCTAAGCACCAAAATATTTTTATTCACAAAAATCAGGGATATGGATTACCAAATGAACATTATGAAGAAAAAATAGGATTTCCTAATATTTGTATGGGAGTTATACAAGGTTTACTCAATATGGGACTAATCCAAGGTCCGCATTTTATGCAAAAACCCCAATGTGAATAACATAAAAATCATCCTTTCCAAAAATATTTAATAATAACATTATTCATGGGTGGGGATTATTTTTGGCATAACCATGTCTATCTGATAAAATTAAACATTACTTGCAATGTAATATGATTACAACATATTATCTTTGATAGAAAACAATCACAAAACAAGTGAGGTTAGAAAGACTCGTTGGGAAACATTACACTACCGATTATTTGTGGTCCTAAATTAATTAAAATAAGTGTTTATATTATGCCTACCATATCTCCATAAAAATTTACCATAGTCACTTATTGGTTATACTAAATAGAAGCACAAAATGACCAAAATCAGCAATGTATTTCTTTTTCTCATAAAGAAAATTGATCCATATTTGAAATGATAGGATTGGTTCTTGTTCTACACATATAAAATGTGAGGAGAAAAATGTTGTGTAACAATCACACTTAACCAACCATGATCCAAAAAATGTAAAAGATCCAACATAAGGTTTTAAGGTCTTATAAATTATATAAATACAAAAAGAAAATCCAAACTCCAATGTCCAAAAATATTGTTGTGTCCTAATAAAAACCTCACTTTTTAAAAATTTAATAAGGACACACTATTGTTTGAATATCATTACCAAAATTCCTCTAAGCCTTAGACATCTACGACATAGGTTTTAATTTTCATAAGTCTAAGGTTATCTTAAAATTCTAAGTTACATAGTCGACAATTCTAACAATCAAAACATGAACATTGATTTGGATCTATATTAAAACTTGGGTTTTCGTAATTGACTCTATGATTTGTTTTAGATTAACGTAAATAATATGTCTTATCTTAGTATTCCTATATTTTTTGTTTATTTTTAGGACTATTATAAAATACTTATAAATCATTTAATACTAGGCACTAATTTATTTATGTAAGATAGGAACATGTGGCATTCTTATGTTACCCAAAGTCCTCATCCTTCACAAAGGTTTCTAGTTCTTAAAAATTTATTAATTATAATATATTGATAAGTGTTATAACTAAGTTATAGAGAACCCTCTAACCTTATAAATATATAATTATTTGAACTCTTTAATCTTTGAGAATGTGACATGTGACACAATTATGTAAACCCAAAACCATATAGGTTTAAAATGAAGTTAAAGGATTAATGGTTCCAAGATTTAAGAGCTTGAAAAGTGGCATCATTCTACTAACCATTAGCCCAAGTGAAGAAATTTTTTTCACCCTATAAATCAAATCATTAGGATAAAACAAAGTGTCACCATCTCTCTCATTTAGAGGTGATATCAATAAATATTACCACAAGGATTATCATGGACAAGAAGAGTAGTGACATTCATCTATGTGTCATCATATTTCTCACCCAGATGTGACATCAAAATAATTTCTTTTATGGAATATCCGTGGTAAATAGAGAATCAAAATCCATCCATGTGTCATCATCTCACTCACTTAAATGTAATATAAACATAGTTCTTTGTATGAATATCTTGGGTAAGTGGAGCAGTGAGATTCAACCACATGTCATCATCCTTCTCAACCAAAGGTTAGTTAGTATAGTTTCTTGTATAGATATCATGTGTAAGTTCAGCAATGAGAACCATCCATGTGTCATCATTCCACTCAATGACATGTGATGTTATTATATTTATTTATACATATATCTTGGACAAGTGGAATAGTGAGAGCCATCCATGTGTTATCATCCCACTCATCCATAGGTGATGTCAATAGACTTCTTTGTATTGATATCCTAGGAAAGTGGAACAATAAGATCCATCCATGTGTCATCAAGTCACTAATCCAAAACAAAAATAATAAAGTATACTAGGCCATAACTTAGTTATGAGTGGAGTAGTAATAATTAGATGCATGTCCCTCATCCACATAACTAGATAAAAAATACAAGAATGATAAGCTTAAAATAAAGAAAAGAGACATATGCTACATTATGTTTGTTATGCACCTAGGATAAGGTAAAATAATCCACATATCAATAAAATCCATGAAAATTAGCATTATGAACATCAAATGGAAATATTATATAGGGGATGGAGCAAAATCCATTGATACCATTAATTTGCATGAATTACCGAATTAATACATTTAATTCTCAAGGCTATTATATGAACCATGATCGATACTTATTATTATGAATACATTGACATCAACTTATAGAATATCTAAAGTGAAAATGTCCATTTTAGTTATAACTCAAGTTACTAAAATTGTTTCATCTACTTAATTTTATACAACTGTTACCCTCATCATTTTCATCTTTCAGTGGTTCCACATCATCATCCCATTAAATACATATTTATTTACATGATTCAGATAAGTTGGAACTATTACTTCCTAATTCATTTATCATATATAATATAGTATTTAAGTTGAGGAATTCTATTTTGGGCAAACACCATTGTAAATGCATGCTTTGCATGAGAATTAACACACCATTTATTTTCTTGATATATATTTTTAAACTTTGCTTGAGGAATGAGATCTTCCCTCTCCAAGCCTATATATATTTGTGTCTTCCTATTCCAAAGGGAGGAATTTTTTTTCTATTAATATTAATAGGAAATTTTTTAGATTGTTCTATATTTAATCTTCATATACAAATTGTAATCTTTTCCAAACCTATGGATTTTTTAAGAAGTTATGTCATTACGATATCTTAATCTTATGGTTGTGATAAAGTTTTATTTTCAATAAAGTAATTAATATTTTTTTTATCCTTAATTTTAATGTTTTTATGTATTAATCAGAATCCCCCTTTTATATATGTAAACACAATCTCATAAACATGATAACTTTTGATTATATATGCTTAATTTTACTATATTTCTTATTTCCTTGAATTTATAACTATATTTGGTTGTTGGTGTGCTTAAAGTGTCTTACAATAAACATTGGTTTTCGATTACTTGTCCAACCTTTAGTTCAAGTGTGGGCCTAGAATCGTTTCATCTTATTTGGTCCACAATCCTTCTTTCTTGCCCTCTTCCCTATTTTTTTGTTTATTTTTAAGTGATCTTACTATTTTAATATAACATCACTATAAAGATATGTTAATTAATGTTAATTTTATCACTTTATTAAATTTTTCTTGATGTAATGTAGGCCACATGCTACTATTCCACCACTTTTAATTTAAAACATTTTACCTCCAACTCGTGTCTTGAAATGATTAATATTCGATCCCAAAATGAGAGGGTAAAAACCTATTATTTGTATTGTGTATAAAACCTAAATCAATATAAGGTTGGTGATAGAAGGAGGGCCTCTTATGATCAATTTTCATCAATGCATCATTGTAATTTACTTTCTTGTTAAAATCTAAAGAATCATAGAAACCATAAAATTTAGAAATTTTAAAATTAAAAATCATCTCTTGGCTTGGTGAATCACACATAAACATCCCAAGGATTCAAAATTATTTAAAATATGATCCATTTGTTTTTATTCTTAGTTTTCAAAAAAATAGTAAAAGAACTACTGAAGAACATCTTTTTGCTTACAAATTTGCTATGAATATTTTTAATGTCAAATTTGAATATGTAGCTTGAAAATTATTTCCTTTTACTTAAAGTAATAAAATTATGGTTGGTTTTTAGGATTGGAACATAATTTTATCACTATTTGGAAGAGTTTGAAAATCCATTATTACTTTAGTTTAGTGAAATGATCGATGCTCATGTTTTACTAAAGTAATTTATTGTGATCGAAAGAAAACCTCATGAGATAATTATGGAATTTAATTTTAGAATTCAAAATAATTATAAAAAAAATTTAATTAGTAAAATATATTCTAAAGTAACACTTTTATATATGTATTTGCATGCTTTGGATCCATTAACCTTCACTTTTGTAAGAATTAGTACATAATAAATACTTTGGTTTTAACTTGTGAAGAAGTTATATAGGTGAATAATAAATTATCATGCATAAATATAGGTAAAGTGGAGGATATATTTTCTTTTTAAAATATTGTGCCATATAATTAAAAAAATTAGGATCATACGATTATTTCAATAGAAGCCTTTCAATATGGGAAAGTTGATCATGAAGCTTCCACTTTTATAAATCATGATATGATTGAAGGGGAAGAAGACATTTTAGATGATGATGAATACAAGAAAATTTCAAATCTAAAAGAGCATAATAAACACATGAAATAAGAATTTAAAGAAGATGTATGCTTATCAGATGATTCACATTTTTTGAATAATTGTTATTTATTGAGCCTGTTTCTCCAAACATCACATTCACCAAGATTTAGGTAAATGAATCCCTTGTTTGTGTTTATAAAGACTTTGAGGTAAATATTTCATTTAACAAAGTTTATTTTGATTTTAGAATTAAGAAAGATCACTGTGCTTAATACATGCAAGTAAATTATTTTAGACTTAAGAGAAATAAACTAAAAGAATTTATTAAAGGAATACCAAGATATTATGGCACATTTGATGACTTTAAATACAATAATATTTCTTATACAAAAGAGTGGGAGACATTTTTCACAAAGTTTTCAAACCCATTATCCCAAATTTGTTTTGAATTTTTTTTGAGTCCAAGTCGATTTCCTACTTTCTAAATTATGTTTCCTAATTTATAGATTAGTCTTTCATATTTTTATATATTAGATCTCCTAATTTATACATTTACATTGGGTATATTATTTTTTTGATATCTAGATTTCCTTTAATAAAATTATAGAAAAAAACCAACTAATTTTCAATGTTGAAAGTACAAAATACTTGCCAAAAACAAGGGAATGATTTAAAAGGATGCACAATTGGTTTTCATAAGGATTTATGATATAATTAATTGAGCCTTTGGGATTAATTTATATGTTATCAATTAGTTAGGTTATGTTTAGGATGAATGAGTTTACTAAACCTATGGGATTTACTCTGATACAATCATGAAAAATTTATAATTTGTTTCTATTTCTAAAGATTATCTACAAGATATTACATGATAAAACTTAGATGGGGGATAGTAAACATAGAAATGGATACATAAGGATAGGGACATATTGATTAAAATAAGTTTTTTTATACACACACCCAGCCAATGGTGATTCCCAACCCTTATTATATCTATTCTAGAAAATAAAATTCATATAAACTGATAGAATATTATTGATTCAAGTAATACTTACTAGGTCTATGTACGTCTAGTTAGTAGTAGAGTAATACTTTGAGTGTAATTAGAGGCATCTATATTAGGTATATTAGTGTCTGTCTAGAAGTAGAGTAATGCCCAAGCTTCCCTTATTGTTTGGTTATAAAATATGAAGTCAAAATTAAACCTACAATGTTCATCCATGGCATTGTCAAAACTCTCTTAACAAGGGGAAATTTATTTCACAAAATCACATATAAACCCAATGAGTGCAAAGGGTTAATATGTTACATGAGGAATTATGAACATATTTCTAAGGAAGGGTTCAATTATTGTTTTATTATTGGGTCTAAAATTTTGATAAGATGCATTTTTAAGATTATGGGCTGTCAAATACTCAGGATTAATATACCCTTTGAGTCATCATTTGTTGTATCCTAACACACACACTCCCTTTCTTTTCAAAAATTTAATGGGCACCCACTATTGTTTAAATATAGTTATTCAAGATCCTTCAAACCTTACAAA